>QXEO01000897.1:0-14778 GCA_007115705.1 Dactylis glomerata
TCGCCATCGCGCACGGTGTGGATTTCGGCTACATCCTACACTTCAAATATGAAGGCGATGATGTGCTCACAGTGAAGGTGTTCGACGTAACATTGTGCAGGAAGTACTACTACACGGACGACGAAGATACTGACGATGAAAGCGACGACGACGTGAAGCCATGCATCCATCCCCTTTAGATAAGGGGATTATGACCAAGAATATATATGTAGCTTCATATGCATCGATTTAGAGATCTAGCTATTTTCTATATATTATGCATGTAAAAATAATAGGGAATCGCAATTTCCACCATGATTCGAGCACCACAGCCTCCAAACGATGCCGATGCCGATATCGGCATGGTCAGAATGGCTATGCATGCTCGCCGCCACTGCTAGGTCACCGTCGGGATGCACCCTCAATCCCGTCCCCTCATTCGATCACTGACACACCAGAGATACCGCCGAGGCCAATGACGAACGTACATGCTGATGCCAATGCCAAACATGCATGCCGCTATGGGCACGGCCACGCCGCCCCGCTATGCTGGAGGCCACAGACCACCGCGAGGTCTTTCCCTTCGCCACCACACTCCCCTAGCACCCATCTATACACGCCAGAAAGGAGAGACACTAGTTTTCTCTACATTGCTCGCGTTCGTGTCCGATACCGTCAGTCAAAGTGTTGAGGTCGTCGATGTCCTGACCATTTCTTCTCTTCTTTGCATGGTTAAACGCATCTAGTTCATATCTATCTAATGCGTCTGGTCTCGCCTCATGCAGTTCTTTGTGGACGTCGATCTCATCTCGGCACCCCGCAGGCCACCTCCTCCGTGCCATCGCTGTAGAGCTCCGTTTAAAAATCTAATCCTACCCGTGTATTGCCCCTTGTATCAGCGTCATGGCCCCACTTGTCATTCGATATACCGAAGCCCCACTCGTCCGCGTTTTGGTCAGGGATACGGCGATGCTTACGGTCAAACAAAGATGGATGCTCTGACGTGTCTTTGCGGGCTCTACGTGGCCCCACTAGTCAGCAGTTAACGGTCAAAGGTGTTGAACCGTCGGGCAACCGGCCGTTCCAGCACTGTGACGGTTTCAGCAAGGGCTTGGACAAAACTGAGGAAAAACTAAGGAGCTGGGGAAAACTGAGTACAACTAAGGACCCGGGGTACGAAAATAGAAATCCCAAAAAAAAATTACGTGTGTTCATTCTAACTTAGGGTTGGGAAGGGGGGGGGTATTATGTAGCCATATTATTTATTTGGCTCCATAAGAGAGCTTATATTATATATTATGTTAGTACAATATAAAGTTATTTTAGAAGTCCACGACGCGCTAGCGTCGTGTCGTCGTCGACGCGCTAGGCGTCGTTTAATTTGTCTGTGGGTGAACGACGCATAAGCGTTGGCTTGGTGGTACCCATTATTTTTTGGTACAATTAATTTATATTCCTGTTCTACTACTTTTCTTTTCATTTTACTTATCATATAGTGCATCATGAACTTCCCATACTTCTGTAAACTGTAACTTCCCATACAATTAATTTATATTCCTGTTATATTTTTTCATACACTAGATTTGTTATCCTTCTTGTACTGGTTTTTTATATACTTGAACTATTTGTATAGTCTCGCTTGAACTTCCCTTACTATTTAAAACTGTTCATTGTGGTCCCACTATTTACGGTTGGTTGTCCGTATTCGTCCACCACCTTGCCTCTCTCTTCTCCACGCAGAACCACCTCTCTCCCCTGGCGCTAACCTCTCCCCCATGTTCTTCTCCTTCTCTGTGGTGACGGAAACCGCTCCCGCGAGTCTCTCGGCAACTGCTGCCATCAGGAACCGCCGTGCTTGGCAACCGTCGACCATCTGCGCGCTATTTCTTCGGTTAGTTTCCATTCCTTCCTCTTCTATTCTCTGTTTCCTTCTCCGCCACTACTTGCTTCTCTCTGCCGCCGTGCACCCGATACTTCGTCGGGTTTGGTAATCGTCGTCTCCGTCACCGGCCCGGCGCTATCCTCGTGCTAGTCCTTGTTTTTTTCGTGCTCGTTTTAGTTCCTCCCCTCCGTATTCTCTCTGATTTAACCTAGATTTCACTGTTTTAAGCAGATTTGTGGGGCGGATCTAGGGTTCGTGTTCCGGGTGTTGATTCGCGTTTTTCTAGAGTAATTTCTGGATGGCTAGTGCTCCAACATCTCCTCGTCATGTCCCTGAAAATCAAGAAGGTAATTAGGCTATAATTATGCTTTAATTTTGCATCTATTCTGTGCGATCCCCTTTTAGTTTTGTTAGTTGTTCTTAGTTTCTTTCTGCCTAACTACTGATTCAAACAAGTTTTGCTGTTGTTGTAATTTGTACCTGCTAAATTTTGCTTATAATCTATGTTTTAACTCAGTAATTTTTTGACTTGTGATAATTTACATGCTTGCAATTGTTATCATTTGATGAAGATTGTTTGCCCGATCTTTCACGATGCACCTCCTGATCTGATAGATCTCCCAATCACGTGAGCGGAACACGCGACCTGAAGATTGGGGAACGCCAATTCTGCGAGCAACTCGACGATGAATGACGAACCTCACTCTGAATCACACGCCAACAGCTCGACACCCTTGACAGATTCAAGGACCTTCGCGCACACAGGATTACTCTTGACAATTCAAGAACTCTCTTGTCTTTATTGATAGATAACTAGACGAACGTCCGAGACGCCGTCACACACGCCGATCCCAGAGGGACGGTGATACATGAACTAAAAGTTCTATATAATGTTCAGCCTCCTAACCCTAGCCGCCCAGCCTCCTTATATAGGCGGCCAGAAAACTGTTGGGCTTGGACAGGCCCAAACCCAAAACATAAAATAAAAACCTAAGTGGCCCATAAACATGACCTAGCACACGGAATAATATGAACATAGATACAAATTAATGACACAACCTTAGACTTAATTATCACATATTGTAGGTCGTCCTGGCGTGCCAATCCTCACCATCCTCCCCTTCTTAGAAAGGTGTTGTCCTCAACGCCAGAGGGTCTTTCTCGTAAAATGTGGCGTCAAATTTGCAATATTGCCACTGTCCATCTTCAAGTCTTGCCAGCCTGCCACACCACATCCTCCCTCTCGGCTAGCTTGACTTGCTCTTAGCACCTTTTTAGTCTTCGGCGCCACCAACCAACAAACCTGATTGAGACACAAACTATCACCAGAAAGCAGTCTCAAAGCATATGAGCAGATCACCCAAAACGGACAGTACATACTCCTGCACACTGAGGGTCCAAATGAGCTGAATATACCCGCAGACGCAAACTGAATTTTGGTAGCAAACAAAGCACATCACCCAAAACAAACAGAACAATTTCCTGCACGCCAAGGATCCAAATGTACTGAATCTGTCACCTTTTTGGAACTACTAACAGTGTCTCTTTTTTCAACCACACGCAGAAACTACACCAAATTGGTCCAATATAGTCACGTATATGCAGTATCAATATTCTGCACCAAATCCTTATTCCTGTACGTAAATGCACCCAAACAGCCAGAACTGAAAAACGTGTGAATGGTCTTCCAATTTACACGTAAACTTCTTTTTCTATTGCTAGCTGGGAACCACGCACCAAGACCACAACATACGATTCAGAAATTTCCTTGTTTGTGTGTTTGCCTGACCCACTCGAACGGAATACGAAGAAATCTGAGCAATTCTGTCGCACGTAGCAGTTCCAATCCAAACGAAAATATTCTTGCTTTCCTTCCTGACTTCACGCGAGATGAATATGCCGCGGCCATGAGAGTGCCAGGGTGCGGACGGCCAAGTCAGTCCAAGGCGCGCGAGCTAGCGCTCGCTCGGGGACAGACGTCCTCTGTCCTTCGGCGCGCGGGGCCGATCACCAGTTTTTTTTCTGATCGCTGGCTGGCATACTCCGGAGACGATCCCATGTCCTTGATAGCACTCCAAAACTGAAACGAATCCAGCTAGAATACAACTTCTCGTCCTTTGCAAGCGATGCAGGTCTCGCCTGATAGGAGAGATCGTATGTCCCTAGGCGGCAGTCGATCTGGTTTCTTTTTTTTCAGCTGGCTCAATCGAGATTAGATAACTTGCAATCTAACCGAACATATGTCCGCCGCCACCTGCGTCTTGCTGCTTTCGATCTGGCCAAGAAAAATTCCACCACCACTAAGAAAAAACCTGGCCGTCTAGCAGATAAAAATTAGCCTGGCAACAGCAAATCCACCTTGCACCGTGATCAACCTGGTGCTCTGATACCAAGATGATAAAGACTGTTTGGCCGATCTTTCACGATGCACCTCCTGATCTGATAGATCTCCCAATCACGTGAGCGATACACGCGACCTGAAGATTGGGGAACGCCAATTCTGCGAGCAACTCGACGATGAACGACGAACCTCACGCTGAATCAACACGCCAACAGCTCAACAACCCTTGACAGATTCAAGGACCTTCGCGCACACAGGATTACTCTTGACAATTCAAGAACTCTCTTGTCTTTATTGATAGATAACTAGACGAACGTCCGAGACGCCGTCACACACGCCGATCCCAGAGGGACGGTGATAACATGAACTAAAAGTTCTACATCATTTTCAGCCTCCTAAACCCTAGCCGCCCAGCCTCCTTATATAGGCGGCCAGAAAACTGTTGGGCTTGGACAGGCCCAAACCCAAAACATAAAATAAAAACCTAAGTGGCCCATAACAAGACCTAGCACACGGAATAATATGAACATAGATACAAATTAATGACACAACCTTAGACTTAATTATCACATATTGTAGGTCATCCTGGCGTGCCAATCCTCACCATCATTTGTTGTTGCTGTCATTGCTGATTGAAATATTCAACTGTTTTAATGTTGTAGTTGAACTGCTAATGCAGTATGTGTACTGAATTTTTGTTAGTTTTTTTTACAGTAATTCCATGTTTAGTGTTACTTGCACTTAATACTGTGAATGGTTGAACTTTTTGTATATGTGTACTGTGTGAATTTAACTGAATTTCTGTTAGTTTGTTTTGCTGTAATTCCATGTTTAGTGGTACTTGCACTTATTACTGTGAATTGTTGAACTTTTTGCATATGTGTAGTGTGTGAATTTAACTGAATTTATGTTAGTTTGTTTTACAGTAATTCTATGTTTTAGTGGTACTTGCACTTATTACTGTCAATGGTTGAACTTTTTGCATATGTGTAGTGTGTGAATTTAACTGAATTTCTGTTAGTTTGTTCTACTGTAATTTATGTTTAGTGTTACTTGTACTTATTACTGTGAATGGTTGAACTTTTTGTATATGTTGTATTTGTATTGTGTGAATTTATGTTTTGTGTTGTTTAAACTTCTTGTCTATATGATGAGGATATTGGCACGCCAGGACGACCTACGATATGTGATAATTAAGTCTAAGGCTATGTCATTAATTTACATATCTGCTCAATGTGCTCCGAGACTGCATTCCGATGATCGTTTGTGTCTCAATCAGGTTTGTTGGTGGGTGGCACCGAAGACTAAAAGGTGCCAAGAGCAAGTCAAGCTAGCTGAGAGGGAGGATGTGGTGTGGCAGGCTGGAAAGACTTGAAGATAGAGAGTGGCGATATTGCTTATTTGACGCCACGTGCTCGAGAAGACCCTCCGGCATTGAGGACAACGCCTTTCCAAGAAGGGGAGGATGATGAGGATATTGGCACGCCAGGAACGACCTATGATATGTGATAATTAAGTCTAAGGCTGTGTCATTAATTTACATATCTGCTCATGTTATTTCGTAGCCAGGTCACGTTGTGGGCCACTTAGGTTTTATTTTATATTTTGGATTTGGGCCTGTCCAAGCCCAATAGTTTTCTGGCCGTCTACATAAGGAGGCTGGATAGCTAGGGTTTAGGGAGGCTGAAAATTATGTAGAACTTTTAGTTCCCACGTTTGTGTTCCATCCCTCCGGGGTTGGCGTATTGAGACGGCGTCTCCGATGTTTGTCTAGTTATCCACTATATTGTGTTATGCGTGAAGGTGCTTGTATTCAAGTATTGTCGTGCTTCGGCGTGAGGCTCGCTGTTCATCATCGAGTTGCTTGTTGGATTCATCTATTCGGCGTGAGGTTCGTCTACATCGACGAGTTGCTCGCAAGATTGACGTTCCCATCTTCAGGTTACGTGTATTGCTCACGTGATTGGGAGATCTATCAGATCAGGAGGTGCATCGTGAAAGATCGGGCAAACAATCCTTATCACTATACTTGTTTGTGTTATTTAGCTTATGTACATGAACTTTTAGTGGCAATCATGTTGAACTTTTTGTGGTTTTAGCAGATGCAATCTGTATTGTTTGCGTTATAACTTTTTTATTGTTATTATGCTTGCAGTGGTTTCATCTGAAGAAGTTGCTGCTGCCAACACAACTACAAATGTGGCAGATGCAGCCTCTAATGAGCCTAATTCACCTTCTATAACCTGGGGTTGCTGCTGGCCCAACACATCTACAAATGTGGCAGATGCAGCCCCTATTGAGCAAAACTCACCCTCTAACACTGTGGTTCCTGTGAATCAATCTTTAACTCATGGCTAAGATACTGACAACATCGATGCTTCCGGTTGTTATTTTGCTCTTATTGTTGTTATTGTTCCCTTTTATTTTGTTTACTTTTAGTTTTGGACTAATTATCTTTGTTTTTTTGTATGTAGATGATGTGACACTAATATTTATCGTGTTGTTGCTTCTGTTCAACAAGATTTTGGAGGTGATGACTTCTTGGAGTTGTCTGAGTCATAATCGCAGTCTGTTGATGGTTCAGAACAAGTTACGCAGACGTAGGATGTTCCTTTTCAGTTAGCAGCTTACGAAGATCACATTTTAGCAAAGATTCAGCGCGCCAAAGAGCGCAGGTCGAAGTTAGCTGCTGATTTACCTTCTGTTTTCCCTAAGGGTGATTGCCTGCCGAATGCTGAAGTCCTGATGGTGGTATCAGTGAAGGTGATGCCCTTGCAACTGATATCTCCGGTGCTGTTGTCCCTTCCGCTGATTTTCCTGCTCGGCGATTCCCAATCTTGTGTCAAGAAGTCCAGGACAACCAACCGGAAGAAGAGTGAGTCATCTATGGCGAAGCCACGCAGGAGCCCTCGTGTTTCTGGAACTTCATCTACTGCAATCAGGGAACAAGCGTGCAAGCCCTCGTTTGGCTGGCGCCAAGGACCTTCCCTTCGCCAGCAAAGAGAGTTGCTCCTGCTT
Organism: Dactylis glomerata; assembly: GCA_007115705.1. Taxonomy (NCBI): domain Eukaryota; kingdom Viridiplantae; phylum Streptophyta; class Magnoliopsida; order Poales; family Poaceae; genus Dactylis; species Dactylis glomerata. The sequence continues at coordinate 7,221 of QXEO01000897.1, forward strand.
CTCGTTTGATGAAGGCAGATGTTGGCTTGCAATCCTGCTCCTTTGGCTAAGGTCCCTGTTAAGGGCAAGCAAGTTACTGGTAAGGTTGAAGAAGACAGTCAACAGATCTAAGCAAGTTGCTGATGTTAAAGGTAAAAAAGCCTGCTAAAAAAGGTTGGAAAGGTTGTGAAGTTTACAAAAGATTCTGACTATGTTGAAGAGGATGAAAAGGATGAAGATGAAGATTTAACCAAGGTGAGCTTTGTCAAATATCCTTATCTTATTTTATTTGATACATGGTGTATGCTTATCTGAACTCAAATAGCTTAGAACTAGTTTCGTTCAATGTAGTTTAACTTGTCTATTAAGGTTCATTTACAACTGTTTTACATAGTGTAGGTGAACTTTCCTGTTATTTATAATTGAATTCCTGAACTGCATTTGCTAAGTGATGAGCCTTGCCTTTACTTGTTGGTTGAACTTCCCTTTAATTAAATTTGAACTTTTCTTTGCTATAGGTTGAACTTCCCTTATTCTTGTTATTGCTATACAGCCATGGACTCTACTCTTTGTTTGAGTTTTTCATGATGAACTATTTTTTGCTTGAACTTTCTTGGTCTTGAATGTATGTTTTGTACTGCATGCTTAGTTGATCTGCCCTTTTTTGTTGAAAAAAATATATTTGTATTGCAGTTATTTAACTGAACTCTTTGTGCATTGCTGAACTTTTCTTGTTGTGTATCTTGTACTACCTTAGGTGCTCTGCTGAACTGCCTTGTATTTATTTAGATTATGCTATAAATGTGTGGTTAATTGTTTTGTTTTCTTTGCCTTTGTGTGATTATGCAGAATGCAGATGTTTTCTGTTTCTAAGACGGCGGTGATGATGTGGAAGGAAGGTCAATACTACGTTGAGGTGCTCTTTAAAGGAGTGCAATCTGTGCCTGAAATTGCTGAAACCCCGCCACCTCAGTCCAGCTATGCGGAGGGCCGGTCTTGGTCATCTCAAAGACTTCTCAATCTTTGTTAACATCAACCGTCCGTTTGATTTGCTTCCTGATTACAAGATTGACCCTGTCACGATGACTCTTGATTTTAGCGATGGTAGTAGAAATTGCAGATAAATGCCGTAGCATTGAGCTTCTGTTTGGGCTACCTTGTGGGAAAAACACCCCTCCTCGGCCTTGTGACATTGGATATCTAGATGACCTGATGGACTTGAAGGCTGAGCTAGGTTTACCAAGGAAGAAGCAGCTTGAAACAAAAGATCTTCGCACTATTCTGGCCAGACTGGTCAATGATGAAGCAAACAATGGTTTGGCTTTGAAAGTTTTTGGCCTCATCTTTTACAACAAGTTTGTGTGCCCTGGTTATTCTGTTAGGGTGTCCAGGGAGGCACCAATGGTCAAGGATTTCGATGTTACCAGGCTTAAGGATGTTGATTTGTGTCAGCTTATGTGTGATGAGCTCAGGAAAGCAGTTTTTGCTTGGCAGGCAGCCAATTCTGACTGGAGAGCTGTCCCTGGTTGTGGTATTCTATTCTGCTATGTATCTTGACTGTATTGATCATCCCAAGCTTAGTCCTATTGATAAGCGTCCCTCGCATCCTTTATTTCAATGCTGTCAATTTTAGGAAGCTTGCAGACCTAGACTGTATAAAACCAGGCAATGAGACTCCTTCTTCCTGATTTATGGCAAGTTATCGGTAAGCATGGTTTTTAATTGTGTTTCACATGTTTTTATTAATTTTCTTGTTGTTAGCTAACTTTTTTCAATGTGTGTGTCTTTGCTTTTTTGTTTTTTTTCCAGTGGAAGTCTGCAAGTGATATTGTTTATTTGCAGAAGCCCTCCAGAGCTGTTTGCATGAATGTCTGTTCCTCTCCTTTAAAGAGGAGTTCCCTATCTTCTCTTGCGGATGTTCCTACTAGTATGAAGGTGTTGGCAGGAAGCTCCAGTGGATCGGCTCTTGGTGGTCAAGGAAGCTTTGTTGATGAAGTTGTTTCTGGATTTAAAGATCTTGATGAGCCCTTTTGAAGGCCCTTGACTTGTGTGTTTTCTTCCAACTACTACTTTGAGACTGAGCCACACAGCTGGGTTTCTTCCTGCTGGACTTTATTTGATGAGGCAGCTGCTAGGGATGAACTGACTATGGAGTCTTCAAGTATTGAAATTCTTCGTAACAGCATCACTCATGCCCGCATGAATCTTTCTATGATCAAGAAGCTTTAGGATATTCGGTGCAAACCTTTTGAAGACGAGGCATTAAATTTTATTCGTGAACTGAATCAGAAGGGTGCTGCTGCCAATGTTGCTGCCTCTGGTGCTGCTGCTGGAGATCATACAATTGTTGATGATTTTCTATCCATTGAGGCTGTGAGTTGAACTTCCTTTTTTTCTGTTGAACTTACCATTTCTTTCAGTTGAACTTCTTTACTTGCTACTGGTTGAACTTATCATTTCCAGCTAACTTGGTGTCTGTCATGTTGTTCTGTTTGATTATTTTGTTGAACTACCCATATGGTACAGCTAGAACCTACCGTTGTATATTCCTTGTACTGCTTTTAGTTTTACTGTTGAACTGCCCATAATGTATGGCTTTTAAGTTATCCTTTTGTGTTTTGCATGATGTGCCTTGGTTTTACTGTTGGAACTACCTTTGGTTTACTTATGTTGAAATTACTTAGCTTTTTGACCTTTCATGCAATGTTGAACTGAACCTGTTGTGATAGTTGAACTGCTCTTATCCGCAGTATATAATTTAGCATTTTCTGTTATAACGCAGGGTAATGTGGATGGAGGATTGAATTCTACATCTAATTTAGGTGCGGATCAGCCACATCCTTCTCCTATTATTCCTCTGGGGCAGGATAACAAGTCTGACAGCGACAAAACAGTATCTGATGCATGGACATGACAAGGCAGACGACGTTGCCGCTTTCGATGACACTTCTTCTCGTCCAGATGCTCCAGATATGTCTTGTGGAGATGCATTCATGGCAGAGGCACCCATTCCTGAAGCTGCAGTAGAATATAAAGTTGGTGAAGTTTCTCATGCTTCTTCTGATGCTGCTGGTGATGATATCTTAGAAGATGCTCCTGTTGTGCTGAAGATCCTGCTGGACATGATTCTGAGCGATGTGCTGATGCAGCTGATGATAGTGTTGAACGTTCTGCTATCCCTGCTGAAGCTGTTGCACCACCTTCAGCTGACCTAGGTGTTTTTGTCTCAGCTTCTACCTTATTTGGTTCTGTTCAGACAAAAAATGGTGATATTGGAGAAGCTGGTGCCATTGGAACATCTCAAGGAACAGACAAAGTTGAAGAAATGGACGCGCCAAGCACTTCGCATTTAGGCAAGACTCTATCAAGTCCACCTTCTTAATCTGGTCAATCTTATTATGTGTTTAGCTGTGATATTTGGGGTGATGTACCGTGTGGGGGGGTGGTAATGTAAAACAATGTCCAGTATGTATGTTGTTACCGGATCATTTTATGTATGCATGCACGCTATATATATTCCAGTTCACCTTTTGTGTTCTGGTTTAGTTTCCGATGAGTATTTTTCTTAAAGTTTTGTGATGTGGAACAACCCTTTTTCATGGGATATGGTTTAGTGTATTTGGTATTCGTAAGTTGTGTTGTTTGCTGGCAAGCTTACCTCATGTTGAACTTATAGTTCTGGAGAGGTTGAACTTCCCGCATAGGCATTCAGAATGTTATGTACATCTTTGTTTTCTTGACTGAACTTCCCTTACGTGCTGTTGAACTTTTTACTGTGTTCTCTTGAACTTCTCATCATCTGTCCACAATTTTTTATGCAGATTTGGAATACCCAGGTTCTCAGATCAAACTTCCAGATGTAATCGAGAAGTTCTATTCAGCGGTTACTCGTATCAGGGAAAATGATCCCTTAGGGCATGTTTCCATATTATTTTTCCTGTGTCGCATTTAAACAACACTTCTTATATGTTTTATTACATTTTTGCATGGGTTGTTTTTTGTCTATATAACTAGAGCTTTTTTGGAACAATGCAGGAAGGAAATGATGTTTGACAATGATGAAGTCATCAGTTGTACTGTGGGGCAAATTGCCAAGTCATTTAGCCCTCGTGGTTTGCTTGGAACTGGTCCAGCTTTAGTTGGCATCTACCTCCTAGGGGAGAAGTATGCTGGTTCAGACAAGCTCATTGTGCCATATTGGGTCACTGTAAGTTTTAGTTCTATTGTTTTTTGTCCTTTTTTATTGTTTCTCTTTGTAAATTCTGATCGTTTTTGTTTTTGTAAAATGTAGAGTAAAGTTTATAGGGAGACATTGATAAAGCCGTGAGGAAGTGGTTTAAAAATTCTAACATTGACAAGCATGATCTTGTAAGTGTATTTGTTTTTGTACCATTGTTATTTTTGTCCATTCTTATATGTCATGTCTGATTATCTATTCTATGTTTATTTTCTTACTCGCAGGTTATGTTTCTACTTTTGACCCCCCGCCAATAAAAGAGAAGGATGCCATCGGGCACTGGGTTACGTCTGCCTTAATCTGAAGACGCAATGTTTCCAGTACCTTGACTCTCTGTTTGGAGTTGAAGATCAGGCTGGTTGGGATATTTTCAATCAAATGGTCAAACACATCAGGATCCTGTGGAGTGATTGTAGTATTGATATGGAAATCCCTCCTACACCTCCTAGTCTTGACACTTTCTTACGCATTACATGGGTGTACCAAAACAGGACAATGGGTTAGTCTGTTTACCTTTAGCTCCTTGAACATACCTGTGTTGTAGAGATGAACTGTTCTATCTTTATATGTTGCACTTATCTAGTTGAACTGCCTTTATTTTGTGCTACCTTGAACTTTGTCTTGCTTAAACTGCCTTTACCTTATGTTAGCTTGTGCTCCCTTGAACTGCCTTTGCTTACTATATTGAACTGCCTTTACCTTCTGTTAGCTTGTGCTCTCTTGAACTGCCTTTCCTTGCTATATTGAACTGCCTTTCCATGTGCTAGCTATAACTTTCCTCTCTGCTTGAACTTCCTGAGCTATTCCTCTTTTTTTACTTGTACCTTTTTATGTTCATGCTTGAACTTCCCTTCTGCTTAATTGATTTTGGTTCTCGCAGGCGTGATTGCGGTTTCTTCATGCTTACATTCACGGGTTCATGGGATGGCGAGTGTCATACAGACTTTACGTGCAAGGACATTCTGAACGTGAAGAAATATACTCTTTTTACCTGGTCTATGTCCGGTAAATTTGATATAGATTTTGTGAAGTTATTTGGTTTCCATCCAGGTATTTTACGCATGCTCTTTTTCTCTTGTATTACTGCCCTTTTTGCCTCTTTCAACTGTATGCATGAACTGCTTCCGATGGCTGCAGGGTTAGATGGATGGCTCGGATGAGACTTAGAGTTTTCGAGACCCCAGATGTATCAGCAGTTGCTGAACGTTTAACGAAGTTGTGAACATTAGCAGCCAGGAGCAAGCCTAATCCCACAAGGGGCAGCTCCTGTCAAAAGCGTTAAGGGCAAGGCAAGCTTATTGCAGAATGCCGCCTGCTTGAAGAACTGGAAACGCTGCTGATATCGAATCGATTTCTTTCAACCTGACAGGATGACTTTGTCACACCGGTAACACGGTCAGGAAGAAAAGTAGCTGCTGGCAAGAGGAAAGGTGGTGCAAAAACTCAGAAGGATCCTGCTGTGATGTCCGAATGTCTTCTAATCAGAGGCACCTAAGAAATCTAAAAGGTTGACTGGCCCTGAGCGTCGCTTAGACCGCCTGGTCAATTTCGGTACTCCCGAAATGCAAAGATTCTTAGGGAATTTATGCTCAGCAAGCATTTAGGGATAAGTATAAGAGTGAGTACTTTGAACTTCCTTGACTATTAGCTGTTGTTTGCAATTAGATTATGTTGTTTTTTGTTGGCTGTTTTTGTATTCAACAAACTTCTTTATGGTGCAAGAAAATCTTCTGTAATTCAAACATGGGACAGACAGTTAGGGGATGTCGTGTCTGAATTGAGCGGCAAGACCTTGTCATCTGCTTTTGATGATCTGGGCAGTTTGAGGGAGAGATGAGGATTTTGTTTATCACCAGTGGAAATCTGATCCACTTGTGAATCATGTTTTTGCTTCCACGGGTCTCGTGTCCTGCTTAGTCCTACTTTCTGCGGTAACGACACATAACTCGTTATTTTATCGTTTTATTAATTTATACTACTGCACTTACATTTCAGCATGCTGAACTCCCCTGTTCTTACATTGGACTTATTTATTTAGCATCCCTTCTCAAGTATTCGTTCCGGTTTTGCCAGTTTATAAGACGAGCTTCCATGAAATTTTATGTGTTGAACTATTCTCTGATCATGATGAACTCTTGCAGTTTGTGTTGAACTCTGTAACCTAATGCATTAAATACGTGTTACGTCTTTGATTTTCTTTTTATCGTGTGCAGTATGTTTTGGGAATAGATCATATGTCTTCTGGTAAAGGCTTTTGATCGCGATCAGCTGTCAAACAATTCAAGATCATGATGAGGCCAGAGAGGATCTCTTGAAGTCTGATTTGGGTGAGACAACTCCATCTACTTTTCTTATTAGTGCTGTAAGCATTTGTTTTGTTCTCTAGAGATTTTCATGCCGTGACAATAGAAATATTTCATGCCGTTGCAGATACTTATGCTTCGTGCAAACATTCCTGGGATCAAGCAGCAACACTATGTGCTGTACGTTATGAACAAGCGGAGGGGTACCTTCGATGTTCTTGATTCAAAGACATGGCCGAAGGGAAAGAAAGGAAAGAATACTTACTAGGAGTGTCTTCCACTCTGCCATATAAAGAGATTGTGAGTTTTTTGTTTCGTGCCATTGTTTGTTTGCCATTTTTGTTTGCGCATGTCTACTTTAACTTACCTAACTTATTTTTCTTAATTCTGATTTTATAACATGCACAAGGATGGTAATGGTCATGGAAGCTGTGTACGGAAAAGAAGCGTACGCGAAAAGCGGTCATCCGGATTGGACAGCAAAGCGTCAAAGCCAAATTATGTGGTTACTCCTAAACAGGGCTTCAATGAATGTGGCTATTACGTCTTGCAGTTGCTCGGACTTTTGATGGTGAATCATTTGGTTGAGCAATCGCAACTCAGGATGTATGTTTTAATCACAAAACGTATCTTTGGCACAATCCGTTTAATTTAATCTGACTGATTAATCACAATTTTTGTCTGTTTGTAGCCTCGTTGCATGACTGGAAGGCCGAGCACCTGTACAGACTCCTTTTCCACAACAAGAACACAATACGTTCGATGACCTCCAGAGGAGATTCAGTGCATGGCTCCTGATTGTGAATCCGTCCTCGCAAGAAGAAGATCTGCTTAGGACTTTAACCAGGCTTGGGAGTAGAGGGAGTAGATGGTTGATAAGATTTGCACAGATTGCTATCTGCAGATTGCGTTTAATTGAAAGATTGTAATTGTAGTTTAGAACCAGTACCTATTTGGTTGGGTTATTTGTACTTATGTTGTTTGCTATACGTACCTGAACTATTATGATTGGGTGGAAGAACTACACGAGTATGCATGT
>QXEO01000900.1:2600203-3019022 GCA_007115705.1 Dactylis glomerata
CTTTGCTCCCAATTTACGATGAGGTTGTCAATCTCACCGGTTTACTGTAAACAAAGGATTGAGCGTATCGAGTGGAAAACAATAGTAGTATGCGAGAAAGTAAACAGTGCGAGTAAAAGTAAAATGGTGTAACAATGTAAAGGCAATTGGACCGGGGTCCATAGTTCACTAGTGGTGTCTCTCCATAAGATAAATAACAATATGCTGGGTAAACAAATTACAGTTGGGCAATTGATAGAATAAAGATAACGTGCATATGTCACGAGGATCACTATGAGATTTACTCTGGGCATTACAACAAAATACATAGACCGCCATCCAACTGCATCTACGACTAATAATCTACTCACGGGGATATCGTTCGAACACCCCACGAGTATTAAGTTGCGAACAACAGATAACTATATTAAGCAAAGTGTTTAATATAAACAAAACGAATGTCCTTGGACACAAGAATGTTGTTTTCTCCCTAGTGGTAACAGCACATCTACAACCTTAGAGGTTTCTGTCACTCCCCCAGATTAAATAGAGGCATGAACCCAACTATCGAGCATAAATACCCCCTCTTGGAGTCACTAGTATCTACTTGGCCAAGATAGCTACTAACAACGGAGAGCATGCAAGATCATAAACAACATAGAGATAACATAAGATAATATTCAGCATATCAACTTAATATAACACCAATATTCATCGGATCCCAACAAACACAACATGTAGAATTACACAAAGGTGATCTCGATCATGTAAGGTAGCTCACGAGATCTAAACATGAAGCACATGGTGGAGAAGACAACCATCTAGCTACTGCTATGGACCCATAGTCCAAGGTAGACTACTCACTCATCGCGCCGGAGGCAAGCATGACGATGAAGAAGACCTCCGGTGGCAATTTCTCTCTCCGGCAGGATGCCGGGAAGAGCTTCTGGACCCTCCCGATCTCGGGTCGATGACGGCGGCAGATCGCAATGTGTTTCTGGAAAATTGATCGGGTCTTTAGGTTTTTCCCGTCGGGGGGTCTTTATAGGCGAAGGGGCAGCGTCAGAAGTGGACCAGGGGGCCCTCACCACAGGGCGGCATGGCCAGGGGCTGGGCCGCGCCCCCTGGTGGTGAGGCCGGCCCCTGGCCCCTCTCCGTCTCCTCTTCGGTCTTCTGGAAGCTTCGTTAAATATTGGGACGTTCGGCTTTTGTTTCGTCCAATTCTGAGAATATTTCCTGTGTAACTTTTTTGAAACACAAAAAGAGCAGAAAAAGGGAACTGGCACTGTGGCATCTTGTTAATAGGTTAGTCCCGGAAAATGCATAAAAACGCCACGAAGTGTAACAAAACACTAAGCAAATGGTGCAAGAACAAGCATGGAGCATTAAAAATTATAGATACGTTTGAGACGTATCAGTGATCACAAACTCGAGCAGATGCAAGCAATTGCTTCCTAGAAATCTGATCGCTCGCCTCCCAGTGCATGATCTCAGCAGATGGGGTTTTGGAGGCCTGCTCTCCCGAATGTCCGTGTACGCAGTCACGAGATGGGGAAAACTAGAGGGCGAGGCAGCAAAAGGAACTTAGGAGGAGACAGAGATGGTGTTGCTCTGGTACTGATCCGTTTTGTCTCTCGTCCCTTTTGTAGCCTTGGTGGTGTAGCCACGCGCCCCGACCGAACCGACATGTGTCGAAAGACAGGGACATACATCCATGTCGACATGTAACCAACTCAGTTGGTGCACCAGGCAAAAATAGTCTTCCACAAGACTGGTTTTTAACTCAAACACGAGTCACTCAATGCGTATGAGACGTGGCGAGGCAGGCGAAGGAGGAGGAGGACGCGTGAACTCCTTCTCTTCTCACTCACTCAGTGGTAGGAGAATTGTTCAGGTTATATACCACTTCAACTCTTACCCAACTAGCAATGTGAGACTAAACTTAGTCACCAACACAATATCAGTCGATGGGCATTGAGATCTCTGGAAACCTCAAATGGAGCTCGAGCTCCATGTTGCCCATTTTTTTTAAAAATAGAAAATTACAATTTTCTAAAAAAATTGGAGCAAAAAATCATGATGTAGAAAATTATGAGATCTCCTTTTTTTAGGGGAATTATGAGATCTACTAGTGTGCAAAAAATCAATCCAAAATTTAATGTGCAAAAAATCAATCCGAAAATTATTGTATTTTTTCCGAGAATTCATGGAGGCCCTATGGGCTCCGTGCGGCCTCTCAGCCCAACTTTTATAACGTTACTGAGCCCAATTGGTAGGCATGTAGGGCGGCCCATTCTATTTTGAAACTTGAGCGTACTTGTCTAAAATATTTGTGTGTACATGTTTTTGTTTTCTGAATTTTCTGAAGCTCTGTAGCACGAGCCTGAGCTCAGTTTGGATTTTCTGATAGTATACTCCACTTTTCCTTATTTTGGTTTAAAATAAGTTCTATGCAAAACATAGTATACACAACACAATTATCTTGTATCCACATGGGATTCATGTTGGTTCAAAGAAATTCAATCAAACAAACTGGTCAGTGTGCTTGGAAGTCATAGGATAGGATAGATGATGAGCATCGATTGAGTTGGTGTGATAAGAGCAAAGAGAACTAGAGAAGAGGCCTTCCTCGGATGGAGATGAAAGCTTCGTTTTCACACGGCACATCGAGACATCAAAACCCTGTCCCACTCCAACTCTAGAAACAAGTATTAGGTCCCATCTCTACTTGGCGACCACCAAAATGCGACAAATTGTTCTCCTCCAAATTAGCACCAATCGCCATCATTTTTCCCTGTGCAATTAGAAAAGCTATGGAGTTGCCATGTGTTAGCACATGAATATAGCATCCTCCGGGATCATACTATCGAGAGCATATATTGGTCAGGTCGATTTTAAGGGCAGAACTATGAGATTTTAGCAAGCATATATATTTGGCTGGTCAAACACATCATTGTTGCAGATGGTAAAATTCATTTGTAGAAAAAAAAACATATACAGCAGGATCTCGGTAGGGGCAAAGGAAAGAATTGCAGAAAATTCGCACAAAATCATTGGAGTATGGAGTAACTAGCTATTTTACAATAACATGGTACTTTCCGAGATAAAATGTGTTTATACACTAATAACTAACACTTCTATGACACTACTCCTATGACATGATGCACCATGAAGATAGTAATATACACTTATCTTATATTATACGCATGACACTAGAATATGATACTTCCTACTATGACTAGCCTGAGTATCCGAAAAAAACTTTTTTGTCTATGCTCCCAAACTATACTATACTTATTTTCTTACAAAATGAAAGATAATTATTTATTGTTTCTTTAATTACTTTCATGTATTCCTTTCTGTGAAAATATGAGATGAATGAGCATCAGCTCCACATTAATAATAAATATTTTTCAAGGAAATGTGTATTAGTAAGCTATTGGCTTACATTGGCAATGCGTCTGCTCCTTATCGAGGAATGCCTTCTTGTCCCCATCCACATTTAACAATCGAGGGATCTTTATTCCCATCCCCATCTTTATCGGGTTTGGGACGGTGATCGGGTTCCTGTTATGAAGCTAAATAAAAATGATATTTTTATATTTCACAAGTTTCCATTTTTTTTATACATGACAATAAGAAACTGTTGTAATACATATGTGGTAAAATAACAACAAATCATATGTTAAATATCATTGAAATATACTACACTAGTCACATCATTACAACATATTACATCTATAATGTACCAATTTTAATTTATATAAAAGTACATACATCGGGGAACAGAGATGGGGAGACCTCATAATTCCCATCCCCATTTTCCATAGAAGGGATGAAAGTTCACCATACTCATCCCCTAATAGATGAACTCCCTATGGATTTACGGGAACGTCACAATTGCCATCCCTATTTGTCATTCTAGGGTGCCTGGTGGGGCCGAACGAGGAGCGAGCAGTGCTCCTGTCAAGAACAAAAATGGAGATTATCATGGGATGAAGCTTAAGGGGAAATATCAAAATCGTTGTGGATGGCATAAAATTAGTTTGATCAAAATTATTGCAACTTTACCATGAGTTTCACCAAAAGTGTTGGATTTTACAATACGTTAGATAAAAAAATACAGTTTTACGACGCTTTGCCCTTTTTCGAGACAATGCAAAGCTCGATTCATTGATAAAATAATAAAATTACTAGTCAAAGATTAATACCAAAATACTCGACCACTCAAAACAAGACCATGATCAGTGGTCACAAAACAAAATTACAATATATGCCACTGAATGATCATCAACCTGTGTCATCCAAACAAGTGTACAAGATATGGCAAACCCACCAACCCTTGTCATAGAGGAAGAGAATGCAACATTGCAAAGAAGGCTAAAATTGGGTCACTCTTGCTTTGGAAAATGGCACGCTAACGACATCGTTGACCGCTAGCCTCCACAGCCTTCCGGTACATCATTTCTGCAACAGGGCGTCATTGCACCTCACTCGTTACCGAGTGGACTAGAGAGATCATTTCAGTGGGAAGAGGTGTCCCCAACAGGCCATAGAGGGAAAGAAAGAAATTCATCGATGTTAGAGATCCCAGACGCAGTATTTTTTGCTCGTGTCCTAAACATGACACTGCCTCATCTCGATGTGCCCCTCGCTTGCAACATAGGCTCATAGCCAATACTTGTGAAGTGTCCTCATGCGACCAAGACGCCACATCATGGGATCCTCTGTGGTGTAACCCATGCTACCCAACATATCTAGGATCGCCTGTTAGAGCCAAGGTGTGTGCATTCGCACGCCCGCTAGCTAGAGGTCAATCTCCAAGATCAACGCCTCTAGGGTGGAAGTGGCGTTGACATTGTGGTCGTCGTCTAACCCATCATGATGAATCGAGGTTTTTCACCAAGAGAAGTGGGTTGACACTCCTTAACGACGCCACCAAAGAGGAAACGACATCCTAGGGCACCACCATCACCAGCACCGACGAAGGTTCGGCGGGGAATGAGGCATTGCCTTGTATCGAACTTGAGGATATCACATCGAATAGTGCATAAGTGAGTGTTACAAAGATATTCATCTGAAATTTCTTCGAAATCGGGAATTGTCACAATACAATCATTTCATAGAAATTTGATAGGAATATTCTTTGATAGCACAAATATCAGAACGATCACAATGCTATAAAATCCTACTACAATAGTAGAAATCGAGCTTGAATGTGAAATTGCTGAAAGTAGATGTTTGTAAAAGTAAAATTGGTCGAGAAACAAGTCAAACACGAGTGTTTTGCTCCACTCCCTTTCTTCCCTACTAGGATGTGTTCGGTTCTGGAACCGGGGAGGACGGAATGGAATGGTTCCATTCCTAGGGCATGGAATGGTTCCGACCCTGTGTTCGGTTCGGAAAAATTCGAGGAACGGAACGGTTCCATCTCTGTGTTCGGTTTTGGAATGAGATGAGAATGGAATGGAATGGAATGAGAATGGAATTATTCTAAACTCGATTATTTATTTCCTAAATTGGATTAATTATTACTGAACTTAATTAATTATTGCTAAACTTGATTAATTATTTCTAATCTTAATTAATTATTGCTAAACATGATTAATTATAGCCTAATCTTGATTAATTATTGCTAAACTTGATTAATTATAGCTAAACTTGATTAGCCTAATCTCCATTCCGCGTCGTCCGGCCGATTCGGGAGAACCAGGCAATTCCGCATCTACACGGTATATTCCCTTTGGCAAGACTAGTTGGTTCCGTTTCGACTCCTCAACCGAACACAGGAACGGGTCCTAGGGACGGAACCGACACACTCCCTCCCCCCCTCTTGCTTGCTTGCTTCAGCCCAAGTCCCCCATGTCCCCCGAACACCAACCCAACCTCCATTAGCCTATTGAGGAATCAAATCATCCATGGCATCCAAGAACTCACCTACCAGGTGAGGCATCAGGCCCCAGTTACTATTGGATCCAATCACCAAATAGGCCAAGAAACCCAAGAACCACGGTGTCCTGGGTAGAAGCTAGGAGGAATCAACCGACCGACGACCATGGCGCGCGAGGAGGCAAGCACCCATGGAAGGTCACGGGGGGTAAGTGCCAAGAATCGATAAGGGGCAGTGAGCGATGGAGGCGGCGCCCGTCGCACATCTGGGCTACGACCAGGTGCTGTCCATCCTGCGCCTTCTGCCGGCCGAGGCCGTGCTCTCCTTCGCCGCCACCTGCCGCGCCTTTCGCGACTGGGCCTCCACTGACGTGCTCTGGGAGGCGCTCTGCCGCCGCGACTGGGGGGCACGCGCCGCCGCCGCCGCCGCCGCGGGGCTGGCGGAGCGGCGGTACAGACTGCCGTGGCGCCGCCTCTACGCCGAGGTCGCCCGGCTGAGCGCCCTGTCCGCATGCCGGCTCCGTGTGAAGGGGGTTTCGCCGCGGCCCCGGGCGTCACACTCGTTCAACCTCGTCGCCGGATGGCTTGTAGTCTTCGGCGGTGGCTGCGAGGGAGGTAATTGCACTCATGTGACTTTATCAGTTTATTATTGTTCTTGATTTGCTTTATTTTGTGCGTGTCGCATCATAAAGGGGAATTTGATCATCGTGATGGTATGGAGTGCAAAACTGTAGTTGATTTGGTATAGTCTTAGTAGTGTCAGGGGTGGTTCATTTAGTATGAGATATGCCTGTTTTGTTCGTGCAGGATTAAGACAACAAATTGGAAGATGATCACAATGATAGTCTAATCAGTGACAGATTTTACTTTTGTTAGGTTAATGAAAAAACGTGTGTAGCTGTTTAGAGAGCCTCTCCAATCTCCTCTGCTTAGCTTAGCCAAATACTATGCTGGGAGCAACTTTTTAATGATCTGAAGAGTATTATTATATTTGATTCGGTTTAATTTGAAATCTGGAGAAGCCAGAGCATGACTCATAACTCATAAGGGTGACGGTAGTTCCTCCTATGATGCTAATCTTTTGGGGAAGAGGACCCAAGACCTCTGTGGTGGGGTCTGCGGATATAGTGACCGAACAGACCTGGGGCAAGGATGCTGGTATCACGGGCCTTGTGCGCAATAGGAGGCTGACATTGACTTAGCAGGCCAGGGAATGTCTATCAAGCTCTGATCAAGAGTATTTGACTTAGTCTTGTTTCGGTACACCCACTATAGAAAACTTGCACAAATTTGAAAAGGTATAAGATTAACTAGAATGGAGGGGCAAATTGACTGAAATGCCATCTGTGATTCTAAATCGCAGTGTTGCTACTAAAGACCAAATCAACATGGGGGATATCATATCTCTATTCATTTTTTCAAGGCATTACTTCCCTGAAACTGAGATGTGCGGTCTAGTTTTCTTGCTGGTGGCAGTTCGTCTATTTGGCATGTATCTGTTGACCTGAATGTGTGGATAGCTCGGCATATTGGCATGAGCATGTTCATGTATTGGTCTAAGCTCCACTACTTGGGCAGTCCTCGCATGGAGCAGATATAGGCTGGTTTCAATAAACGATAAGAAAACGGTTTAACATGTAGGCACCACTATTGATTCATAAGTAGGCAAGCTATATGATGTTTATGGGGCCGTGTTAGGCACCACTAGAGTGTAGAGAGAGCATGACCGAGTTCTGCCTACATGCATGAACTACTAGTAGTAGAAGTTCTTTTCTCTTACCAAAAGATTAGTTCATGTTTCAAAGACTAGGTTTGTTTTAGGATGAAAATAATTGTCAAAAGTACCCTCTACAGGAATTGACTACTAAGATTAATCTCCGCTTTTTGTTTGGATTTGATTTATCTTTAGTCTTTCTGATTAAATCTAAGCACCACATTATGTTGGGCTAAGTTGCTTGATTGACTTATTATTTACTAGTAGGTTGACTTACCTGGTCTGGTAGGTTTGGGAAGAAATGTAAGTAAATGTAGATTCATTTGAACAGTGTGCTCAATATATCATTCATTGATCGTAGCTCCAGTAGATAGTGTTGAAAAAAATTAGTTCTGGCCTAGCAAATGTACAAAAAGTGTCATGAATTATAGATAAAGTGTAATCAGTTGTCTGAGGTCTTTTCTCCTTTGAAAATGTTGTGGATGTTCATGTTCAAGTATTTAGGAATATTTTATTACTTCGATTCTGTGAATGGATGTTAATCTTCATAGAATAGTAGGTAAATATGCATATTCTTTTGGTTTTTAGCTTCCATTGGTTATATTTTATCTATTACTGTGACCCTTGTCCGTAAGGGTGGTTTCCACCAGATATAATGCATGTAATGAATTGGATTTGGATACAGACAAGAAAGCATGGGTAGAAGAAACAGTCACTATCATGTAGACAGGCAATCAAACCTGGTACACTAGAAGTGTCAAAGTTCAATGCAGCAAAATTTCTGTTCTCGCGTCTGCTCAATTGCTCATTAAATAAACCAGTGATTCGTCAGACAATGGTTCCTATTTTTAGCCGTTTTTCATTTTCTTTGTGAAGTTGTATTTGAGGTTTGTACCTTTTATGTCTCCTGCTCGCTTTGCGCATATTAGAATGGCTGCATTATATCACAAATCCGCTTACTTGTTTTTCTGTTTTTACCATACTTTTGTTTATTCTGATTTATCCCAATCGTGCATGCTTCCTGATGTTCTCTATTGCTCTAGTTAGGTCGCCATCTTGATGATATTTGGGCAACTTATGTTGGAAATGGAGCTGGAAATAGATCATCCAGTGTACTTTGCTGGCAGCAATTGCCCTCTGGCACTCCAAATGGTCGTTTTGGTCATTCATGCACTCTCGTTGGTGATGCACTAGTCATGTTTGGTGGGATCAATGACCGTGGGCTGCGTTTGAATGACACATGGATAGGTCAAATCATTTCTGAAGAACCTTGCAAAATGAGGATCTCATGGAGACTGCTGGAGGTAGGCCCACTCACACCATCTCCTCGTGGGGCCCATGCAGCCTGCTGCCTGGATGATAAGTTCATCGTGATTCACGGTGGGATAGGGGTGCATGGAAGCCGGCTTGGTGATACATGGCTTCTTGATCTCTCCGATGGCCTTAGATTTGGCAGTTGGCGCCAAATGGAGGGCACTGGACCTTTTCCTTCACCTCGATCTGGACACACTTTAACTTGGATTGGTGAGACACGCATGGTTCTTTTTGGTGGTAGAGGATCAGAGTATGATGTGCTTAATGATGTCTGGCTGTTTGATATTGGCGATCATCTCCCACAATGGAAGGAGCTAAAGTGTGACTTGTCTAGTATCCTAGGTGAATTGCCTTCTCCAAGGGTTGGGCATTCAGCAACACTTCTCTTGGGAGGCAAGATCCTTGTATATGGTGGGGAGGACTCACAAAGGCGGCGGATGGATGATTTCTGGACCTTAGATTTACCAGCTTTACTTCAGTTTCAGTCAGGTTCCAGGAAAATGGCAAAGCGGATGTGGAAAAAACTACGGATTGATGGTCAAACCCCACATTGCCGATCCTTCCATGGAGCATGTGTAGATACTTCTGGTTGTTGTGTGTATGTTTTTGGTGGAATGGTTGATGCACTTGCACATCCTGCAGAATCCTTGGGCTTGAGGTTTGATGGGCAGCTGTATCAAGCGGAGCTTGTGCTGCATCTGTAGAATATGTATGTTGTTTAGATCCTAATAATGCTATATTGTGTAGTTTTTTCTTGTCACAACTCTTAGATAATAAATCCAAGGATTGTGCTCACGATATTTTAGATGATCAAGATCTCTGCTTTCACATTTTCACTTGCCAGATTTTGGTCATTGTAACGATGCTGAAAAATGGCTCATCACTGTCAGGTGCGTATGGGCGCTTGCCAGTCACTGATCTGTGAAAGGAACAGTGATCTGAAATGTGTTTGTCTGCATATGTGTTCAGTTGACATCCTTTCTCAGATGAATATATTTCCGAAGAGTGCCTCATCAATACCATACGATAGCGGTTGTTATTTCTTTGGCCTGATAGCTTCTCATATGCAATGAAAAAAGGGCCTCCTCATCATCGATGGTAAAAAAAACTGGAATGACATAACTGATGGTTATTATGGACCATCTGGAGCTGCTCTTGATCTTTGATTCCCAGTGACAAATGCTGCCATAGAATTGTCACATGCTGAGAGTGAGAGCATTTTGTTTGAATTGAGCTCACAATGGTTGTCCCGGTCACACTGGAGTATACAATGCAACATTTCCACACAAAAAAAGGTTTTGATCTTCACCATGGATATTAGATTGCTCATTGCTCGAGCCTCGTTATGGTGCAAAGATATGCAGGTTGTTGCCATGTGCTCATTAACGCGGCGATAGTGCAGCCAACAGCTGTTTGGATCGTTTGCCCTTGTGGACCATTTGTTCAGATCCACTTTGTGACAGGAAGGCGTCCCTGCTGATTGAGGCTGAACATTTGAACACTCTGAATTGCGCAATTGCAGCTCTGGTTCGTTTATTTATAAATTTGCCTTTCATCCGGCCATTTTTTGTGACATGGAGAATTCCCAGCCTTTAATTTTGCAGCTCAAAAACATTAAATGGTCGATTTGGCAGCTCAAATTCGTTGCTTTTGATTTGGTAAAGCCTGTTGCTGGTACATCATTTTCCAGTCCCTTGTTTTGTACTCCCTTCGATCGGAAATAACTTTTGGAGATATAGTACGAGCTTTGTATTAAACTAGTATAAAATTGCTGACACTTATTTCCGATAGGAGGGGGTAGGAGATATTATTAAGCCGTGTCCTTGTAGGTTGTGGCTGTGGTTGCTGGTTGGTAGCGGCGATAGCGACGCAGCGAGTGATGCTATGCTACAGGACCATGATCAAGATGTGACGACTGACACGCGCAGGACCATGTCACCTGGGCGCCAGTCGATTCCTAGTATTTAGAGGTGCAATCTGTGCCAATGTTGCTGCTGTTCAACGGGTCGATGTTCTTAGCAAACCGTTGGATGGGTCTCGAAAAGAACCTCCAAGTCACCGACGGCCATGCTGGCTTCTTATGCAAATTGTCCACGGGAGAAGAAACACCCAAGCATTAAGCAATGTCTCATGTCGTTAATCGCGTTCCATAGCATGCAACACGATTATTTTTACAAACATGTAAGTAACACGTTTATTTCTACTGTTTTGAATTTGTAGATTGGTTGATTCATTTGTTTACTGTAATAATGTATGGGTATTTAGCTTGTTTGATCAAAAGAATACTACAGAATACTCCTTCCGTTCAGGAGTAGAAGGTAAAACAGCTTGAAAGTGGAAAAAAGACTCTTGCTTACCAACCTACAGAATTTTGCTGGAAGTTCTCATACCAAATGCCCACGTACTGCACAGCTGTTGCAAACTTTCCTGCGTAAGCAACTGCTTCACATGGCAACAGAATGGCAAGTCAATGAATCATGCCAGGAACTTATTACAACTAAAACGAACAGGGAATGTTCTCTGAAACTGAGAATAAAGTGCAGTCTGCTCTAAGCCAAACAGGTGAACAGATCCTGGAAAAAAATACATCAACAAATCTTCATCCTTGGTGAACAATATACCTACAATGGCAGATAGAATTACGTATAGAAATATAGATACAGAAGGGGGAATTGGAATAATGGTTTATCATATTGCTGAAATTCTACAAACCAAAAAAAAAACATATGAACACGATTCCACTAAGACTCCAAACAGCTCCATGGTAGTACTCAAGCCATCCATCTTACATGTATTCATAGCTCAACCGAAAAAGAGCAAAACACAGAA
Organism: Dactylis glomerata; assembly: GCA_007115705.1. Taxonomy (NCBI): domain Eukaryota; kingdom Viridiplantae; phylum Streptophyta; class Magnoliopsida; order Poales; family Poaceae; genus Dactylis; species Dactylis glomerata. Next base: position 2,611,929 of record QXEO01000900.1, read on the forward strand.
AATACTACACAATCAAGCCATGAGTAACTGACCATCGATATTGCACTTAACCATAATCACACCCTGCATTTGCATATTTTTTCAATCCAAACATCCACGGATCAAACCCCAGGTCAAGTATTTTGACAGGCACTTTTTTCCTTCTCTTTTTTTCCCAGGTGAACTGCCAGAACGAGGCTAGCTAGCTAAACTGGTATTACATCACCGTTTGATGTATCTTCGCATCTCAAGACTAGTCCATCAAGGCTAGTTGGGAGGAGGCACTTGCCCCACTGGCAGCCAGTGTTGAAGGGTTCAGGTGGCGGAACAACCATCAACACATTGTCATTCCTTTGAACAACACCGATGACACTCACTGTGCTTCCCTCCTTAATGTATCTGCAATGCAAATACCCATGTCAGATGAAATAGATACCTATGTCCACATGTTTGTGAGCTACAGGTGCAAAACCAGAACAAAGAAACAGCAATACCCTTCTTTTAGGCGCATTATGCGGTCATCACTTGAGAGATTCCTCTCCCGTAGCCATCTTAAAAATTCAGGGGACATGTCCTTGTTTTCTGGATTTATGTCGATAACAACAGATTCATCAACATATGGGGTTACCCGTGCACCATACCCTGTTTTGACCAATGCTCGCAGCCCAGATTGGAAATCAGAGATGTAGAAATCAACCGCATGCCGCTGCAGTTGTTGCAAAGAAAAGGAAAATGTAAGAGGAGACATGATTAAGGTGACAGGGGTTGCAATGGTTCAGATCTTAAATGAAATCATTATATCTAATTGCAGGACACTAGCCCATTCTCAGATCCACAGCTTCTTGATGATCCAATTTTTCTATCTAATAAGAAACTCACCTCAATGGACCGTAATCCCCAAGTAAATCGGCGATGCTGGGTGTTGGCAGCTTTTGAGTCCCAACCCCTATACTCATACAAGCAGGTTGAAGTGTACACGCATCTTGGGACCCTTTGAAACGAGGACTCAAGGGGGAAATTTCCACAAGTAACAACCTGTCAAGTTAAATCCAATAAATGAGATAATTGCTACTGCTTAAATCAGTTGTGACTATAAGCTAACTACTAAAAGAAAAAATATATGGAAAAAAATTAGATTATTACAAAATGATCAGTCGACCTCGAGTCCTTATACTGGTAGTGAAACAACAGGTAATGTTAAATGTATTAAATAAACATGTCACTCAAGTGTATAAAATATTGTTAAGTTCTCAAGGTACTGATCTCTGTGTCCAAAGTTAATTTTTCGAAACTATCTGAAGTGTTCTGTCATACCTATTATGTATGAATTACCTTAATACTGAAACGGCTAGTGGCATTACTATGCTGTGACTTACTAACAACGCAGTTCAGCAACACGCCACAACTGGCAAGGTATCAAGAACTAATGTAATTTGACAATTACTTCTATATTGTAACATAAGCAGGCAGGTATATGACAAAAACAGAAACCACAAAACTAAACACAAACCATTAAGCGATGTAATGGATAGATGGAATAACTGAACAAGTCAAAAAAGGTGGCCAGTATTACACATACCCCGGTAACCTTTACATACTCTCCATCTTTTGCATTTCTGAGATCAGCATCAGGATAGCGACTGACAAACCTAGTCACACCTCTTGTTCCCCAGCAAATGTTCCAAATCAAGAGTGCAGCAACAAACCCAAATATCACCACAACAACAACCAGCAGAACTGAATTATGAACAGCGGCAAGAATGAAGCCACCTGCTACGAACCCCATAATAAAGAGCAGAATGGCCGTCCAGAGTATTGGCTTTGGCAAACTGGCCCTTAGTGAGTAGCCATTTTCCTCGTTAAGATTTGTAACAGCCTGATTATGAGCAAACGAGGTGGCACGCATCTTCATTGAAACAGTAGAATCGAGAGCACCTGATACTTTTCGCGGAGCACCAGACGAATTCAACGGTCCAGAAGTGATAGGCCCTGATGTGATCAGCCCAGTTGTAGGAAGAATAGGAGGTAAATGGCCAGAATTCTGGCGAGCCATTGGGGTCACTCCGCCTGACTGGGGTCCAGATGATCTCTTTGTTGGTTCTCCATGCTTATTAAGTGGTCCAGAATTAGTCTTTGCCCTTGCTGAACCCAGTGCCAGGAACCGCTGATGAAATAGAACCAGAGTAGTTGGATCGACCAACAGCATTAGAAACTGGTCCTGAATTGGAAGCCGCGCCACCAAATGAAGTATTCCTTGAAGGTTGATTACCCAAAGGGCCAGATTTCCGTGACTTCTCAGCATGGAGATCAAACATCTTCCCGAGTTCTCCAGATTTCTTGATGTCTCCGCCAGTGTATGGCATAGCTGCGGAGCAAACAACCGGAGCCTTCTCCTTAGGTTGCTCAGGTCGTCCAGAGACATAGAGCCCATTGCTTAACTGGTGGGACGGAAACCGAGAACCCATGTTCTGAACCAGTAGATTCAGCTATGACGTCAGAGTTCGTCAAAGTCGCTGTATTATGTATTGAATGAGACTATCAAGCTTTGGAACACGCCGTCAGCATTATCAGATACAACAAACACCTTGCATCATCACCTGATAAAAGAACACATCAAACAAATGCAACTAACGTCAATTTGGGTGTACAAAATGGATATGCACACAAGATTCAGAATTATGCTATTCAGATGAAACCATTTTAAAAACAAAATGCTCAGAATACAAACAAGAGAAACTCACAGAATAGAATTACACAGCACATAAGGATTAGAAGAGATGAGATTAGAACTTAGAAGATGAACCTTGTAACAGAGTTTTACCAAGTCCAAACAGACCGCAGCAACACAAATGTTCAAGGTGACAACTGACTGATAATCTTAAAACTTCCACCTCTAGAGGGATATACATGAGCTAATAGCCAGAACCTAGCTGTAACACAGCCAACGTAAAGCTGGACCAACACAAATACTTGCGAAATATAGTGCCATTAATTACGCAATAAATCCTATCAAATGTGGCAGAAGTAATTCGCTGGAGCATTAAGCTATATTTTTGTTTGTTGTTGCCATGTTTTCACCATGACAGCAACAACCAATAATATACTACGAACTATTTTCTTTACACAGAAGTACCTACAATAGTTCATTGCTAACTCAAAATATTTCCATCAAACAAATGCCCCAATTCTAGGATTTTTCTTTTCGCACAATGGGTGGGGTAAAGCTGGCAGTGACAGGGCAAGGCAGTGAACTAATTATATTCATGCAGCATTTTTAAGCATGGCCTGCAGTTTCATACTCTTACTAATAGGAAAATATAGCTGAAACAGAAAGAAGCAGCGATATTAGAGAAAATCTTTTGATTTTGCAGTGCCTCTTCAGCCATAATTTTGGGATAACAAATACTTGCAAAAGGAAGTCCGTACAGACAAGGCTCCCTAAAGCATGCAGAATTTGTGGAGGGGAGTATTTGCACGAATTTTTTTGATAGCGATGGTTACATAAAAAGCAGGGCCGAGTCTTCCAAATGATTTTGGCTAGTTTAGGCAGCGGAATAAACAAACAAAAAATGCCACCGACACCATTAGATCTCGAGGTAAAATATAGCTTAAAGCTCCAGCAAAGAACACTGACAGGCAGGTAAATGACAGCGTAGTTTGAACAAGAAGAAATTGATCAATTCGTCGAACAACCTACAGCCCACTCCACCAAGCCCTTGACGAGGAGATCCTGCAAAGATTATCTCTCTCCAATGCGTGCATAATCCCCCATAACCTGGAGGGGCTGGAATCTAGGTGCGAATCATCCCGCATTCTACTCCCTACACTGCGACAACCTTCAGTCGTCCTGTAGACAGCAATGCCGGCCTCTGCAGATCCAGAGACCAGTCCTAGATCCAGGCAAGTCTCTCGCATACCAAGAAGGCAAAAATCCCTGCATAATAAGTTCACGTACGCAAACACTAGATCCAGACATCGCGGACCTAACGAGCGTCGCTTCACCTGTAAAAGCAAACCGCAGGGCATTGGTGCTACACCAAGTAGGAGCAGACGGGCCAATCCACAACAAACTGGACGGGATTGAGGAGGAAGGCAGAAGTATCTGGATCAGATTGCTCGCATTCACGACGGAAAAACAAAAAAGAGGACTAGAAGACGGAAACACTGGGAGCAATCGAGGCAAGTTAGGGTTGGTCACCAACCGAAGAAACATGTCGTCGAGGCCCGGGCAGATCTCCGCTCCACGGTGTTCCAGCGGAGCGGAGGACGACGGCTTACGGCGGCGGCGGCGGCGGGAATGCGAGAGGATTCCTAGGAGGCGGCGTGCGTGGGTGCGCTCGTGCGCAGTTGGGTGGAAGGGAAGGAGTGGGGAGGGGAGGAGGGTTGTTCGGCGGGGATGGTGGGTTGGATGACACCGTCGGCGTCGTGAGGAAAAGGAAGGCTCTCTGAGCGTGTCTGTCTGCCTGTCTCTGTCGCTGCTGGTGGACCTCCGCAGGAAGGCAGGAGCTAACAACTCGGAGGAAAGGCCCCTGGACTAGACTGGACTGTTGCTTCACACTAGCCCTGCTGCCCCTCTTCTTCGATCTGCTGCCGCTTTGTATTCTGCTCATAACATTTTTTTAAGTAAAAAATACATGGTTAGTCGCTAAACTTAAGTCGCTTACTTGATAATATCGATGTACAATGAAATACGTAAAATAAGGTCATTGAAATCGCGGTGTTGTCCCATTGTTGTTGTGCACCGTATGGACATGTATCTGATGACGTGGCGGGAGGTGGCCACTGAACTTATGGAAGAGCGGTGCTTTAGTTTGCGAATTCTACGCGATTCGGGGGGTTATATGGAAAAGTTATCATTACTAGATAGCTTCCCTGTCCGGGCGAAACGAAGCTAAAAATTCCCCTCCCTTGTCTCCACGGAGTTGCTCACGGTCACGGCGCCGCTAGAGCTTTCTCGTTGCCGCCAGGACTATGCCGCTCCCGCCATGTCCACTGCTAGCTTGTCCCGACCTTCTGTCCTCCGCCGTCCTCCCTACATCCCCCCATCCCATGCCCAGACTGTGGCCAAGTCGTGAAGAAGTACACCTCACGCAAGTCTAAGCACGAAGGATGGGTGTCTACAAGTGCTACATTACTCAGACCTTTGCAAGTGTCAATTTCGAAGTGTGAAAGATGCTACCATAAAGATATTGCTTGCATATAATTGATGAAAGATGCAAGTAGTAAGATTAAGGTCAAGACTTACATGTTGAACCATTGCTTGAACAACATGTTCCCTTCTCATTGATGAATGTGCATTGTTTGTTCTCTCCTGTGACGGATTCTCCTATAAACATAAATAAAATGTGTTATGACAGGTTCCACCACAGTTGCCATAGGTGGAACAGAGCTTGCATGATTTGGGGGCTCAAGGATCTACTTTAAGCCATTTGCAACCACCCATGCTATGCGTTGGATCACCATAGTAACCACGGTGCATAGACATCTTCTTTCCCTCCTCCTCTTGCATCTACTTCATCAGGAGCTCTCCTTATGTTCTTTGTTGGCCCAACATAGGCTACATAGTTTGGTGGCACGATTACTGGTCCACCCATCTTCTCCCACTCTGACGTATGTTTGCAAGGATATACAATGTTCCCATATGCCAATTTGTAAGACTAAACATAGTAGCATTTGTCCACATAATTTACAGGTTCTAAGTTGTCATGCCTCATGCAAGAAATTGCATGTGGACATGGTATTCCACTCTATGCCCACCTCATGTGTCCTGATTGCATGTATAAGTTAGCCCCTTAAGGTCCTCCATGTAGTCAGTTGGAGTTGAGGAAAAACTTGCTCCAACTTTGAACAATCCATTCCCTGCTCCATCTACAAAGCAGTCATTTGACTACTCAGTGTGCAATGCGCTTGTCCAGCTTCTTCTGAATTGTGGGGCAAATTGGACATGTGAAACATGTTGCATCCTTATTCTTGGTGTAATGCCTGGTCATGAACTGATCTTTCATCCTATCAAACATGCTCAACACATGCAACTCTCTTTCTTCTATAATATACATGTCAATTACATTCAGAAATATGGCTTAGATGGTGAGACACAATCACAATAAGATAGACCAGAAGATAGACTTACTTGTTGAACACCTCACATTTTTTGTTTAGGAGTATGTGTATGTCACACTTGGGCATCTCGCTCTTGCAAGTTGGACAAATGAATCATATTTTTATTTCTCCAACGAGTTATACACTTCCTTGACTATTGAATGAATAAGCCTGATATTTCCACATAAGAAAATACTTGATCATGTAGGTTGAGTAAATACCTTTGAAAATCGACGGTGCTGAATAAGATCTAGCTTCCGTCAATCGTTGAGTTGCTCCATGATGAAGATGAAAAAGCCGTCGAAACCATGAATCTAATGCCCAAGGTCCCCACAGTCGGCACCAATTGATGACGGTGGACCTCGGCAATGTCCTCGGATGAAGGACTTTGGATCGGGAGAAGAGGGTGTTGGGTAAACTCAAAGGTAAACACAGACAAACAAGGAAAATATGATTATATTGATGAGAAGAAACTTAGGGTATACAAGCTCCAACTCAACGTGCCCCCCCCCCCACCAGCTCCTCCGGGCCCCTTATATAGGTGGTTAGGTCTTAGAGTTCTGGTCGGGTGCGATACAAACTCACATATTATGTCGGTTTACATTGAAGTTTCCATATTCGACTCCTCAATCCTTTGGCTCCTATCTTGGGCCATAATCTCCGTGGGCCTTGACCCAAATATAAACCAGGGGTACCAACGCCATGGGCCCAGGCGGGCATACCCATGTCAACAAGCAAGAAGAGTATGAAGTAAATAGTGTGGTTGGGACCTTCACTATGTAACATAATTTTGGTTCAATTTCTAATTGAAGGGTTTTGCAACATGGAAAAACAAAAAAAGTTCCTACAAGAGCAAATAAAACCAAGATCCAATCTAGGAGATGCTTGTAACGAGAGAGAGATTCAGATCTTCATGCCCTTGAAGACCACACGGGGTAACATTCTCACGGATTGGATGATGTAGTCGTACTCTTCGTGATTCAATCTAATCAATGTCGCAACAAACAATGCATCTGAGATGTGCACACGTGTAGCACAAAGACATCTCCTCCTTCCTTGGTCTAGCAAGTATGGTGGAGAGGTAGATGGGATGACGTGGTGCATATGGTGGAGAGTTTCCGTGGGTAGGGCTTCGCCTATGCACGGTGCTTCGAGGAAGAAGAGGGGCAGTAAGGGAAGGTGAGTGGCTGGGGTTTGGTGTGCCTCAGCCTTGTCTGCCCCTTCCTTATATAAGGGGCTTGGCCTGTGATGTATGAAAAATGCATGCATGAACTTTATAGTTTATTGTCACTTATTCCAACATATTTTGCATTGATTTATGGGGATTTCCCATCGATCCGCTTTTATTGGTTTATAACTCTACAGAACAGGAAACTCATGTTTTGCATATTTTTAAGTATCACGGACCTTTCGGAACTCATACGGAGCTAGGATTTTTCTGGCATTAATATTTTTCCTGAAGAAAGAACATGAGAAGAAGAAGCATGTGAGGGCGACCACGAGGCTCAAATGAGCATAGGTGGTGTGGGCCCTAGCCCAAGCTGCGCCACCATGTCTTGTTTGCACCTCGAGACTCCGATGTTGTTCGTCTTGATCTCAGATTAACGCGCTTGAACTAAACACCCCTATAAAAATACTCACCGAGGTGTTCTCATGGGGAGGCGGTGGAGAAACACGAAACCATGAAATAGAGGCTGAACCTGCAAAGATTGGAGGGGGAAACGTTGCCGGAGCCATCTCCGGTCGCTTCTCCAACCTCTCTGACATCACCAATATCGCGACCATGATGAAGATGGAGTAGTCCACCTCTCGAATATGGGTTTGTGGCAGTAGCTTGATCTCTCTCTCATGTGCTATGTTGATTAGATGTCGTATGAGTTGCCTAACATGATTATGGCCATATTATGTAGTTCCTATGTGGTGGATCCTTACTTTTATTGGATGATTTATGAGATCTGAATCTTTATTATGTTCTTGATGTATCGATAGATTCATATTGTTAACCCAATCTTTACTACTCCCTCCGATCAAAAATAACTGTCGGTGATTTTGTACTAGCTTAGTACAAAGTTTGTACTAAGTCAATGAAAGTTATTTCCGACCAGAGGGAGTACTTATTATGATCAAACCTGTATGCGAGAGCATGTAAGGGGGTTGGTATATACTAGATGGAGTAACATGGTAGTAGTAGTGAATTGTGACAGCAACTTCGTATCTACTATGGTTTTTACCAATTCCTTTTGTTACCTCACTAGGGAGAAAAAGAATACATGTGCTAGTGGCCTCTAGGCCGGCCATGCTTGCCACCGCGGTCCAAATGGGGGGACCTCTGGCGCAGCTGTTGGCTCGGTGTACGCCACGGGGTTGTCCGCCTCTGAGAATTCCAAGAAGCACCAGTTTGCCCACCACTCGCCCCAAGTCCTCTGGGACATACCGATGTAGTGTGCCGCCATGTGAGGGCGAAGGCAGAAGATGAGGCCGCCAGAGATGGCGTCGCTGTCATCAAGATGTGTGTCATAGAAGACGCGGAAGAGGGCCATTAAGGGGTGCACTCCAACGAACGCCTCGGAGAGGTGCTAGAAGATGGCCAGTGATACGTCTCAAACGTATCTATAATTTTTGATGCTCCATGCTTGTTTTTACACCATTTGCTTTGTGTTTCGTTACACTTTGTGGCATTTTTATGCGATTTCCGGAACTAACCTATTGACAAGATGCCACAGTGCCAGTTTCCTGTTTTCTGCTATTTTTGTGTTTCAGAAAAACTACACAGGAAATATTCTCGGAATTGGACGAAACAACCACCGAAACTCCTATTTTTCCCATACGAAGGAAGAGGACCGAAGGAGAGCCGGAGAGGGGCCAGAGGCTGGCCACACCATGAGGGGGCGCGGCCCAGGCCCTGGCCGCGCCCACCTATGGTGAGGAGCCCCTGGTCCACTCCTGATGACGCCCTTTCGCCTATAAGAAGCCTCCCGACGGAAAACCCTAAAACAATCGGCAAATTTCCAGAAAGAGTTCTGCAGCTCCGTCGCCGCCGCCGACGAATTTCGGGGAATAGAAGTCTCTATTCCGACACCCTGTCGGGATGGGAAAGTGCCCCCGGAGCCATCTCCATCGGTCTCCATCGCCGTCTCCGTCGTCTCCATCGACCTCACCGCCATCTCCATCAACCTTGTTGTCTCCTATGATGAGGAGGGAGTAGTTCTCCCCCGGGGCTGAGGGCTATACCGGTTAGCTATGTGGTTCACCTCTCTCTCCCATGATGTGATATTTATGTGATCGTGAGCTTTGTATCTAGCTGAATTGGTAGATGTTATTATTCAGATATTATGCTACTCCCGTGCTTTATATTTGTAATCTCCGGAGATACCTTGTATCATGGTGTGAAGGTGACTAGTGTGCGCATCATGTGTATCTTTTTGGTTAATGTCTCTATGAATTGTAGGTGTTTGTTGGAACCATCTAGTGCGTTCATGGTGATAGTGTGGGACAATCTAGTTTGGGTACATACGGACTTTGAGGAGTGCTTTGTAGCCCTACGCATGATTAGTGTTCAGTTTTCCATTGGAGAATTATTTTGAGTTGCATATTGAAGTTAGCATCTATTGGTTCAATTATGTTATATTTGTTGGTAGTGTGTCCACTAGTGAAAGTCTGATCCCTAGGCCTTGTTTCCAAGCTTTGCACACCGTTTCCTTTCAGTTTTGTTACATGTTTGCTTGCAGCGATATTTATTTCAGATTACATTTACTACTTATAATCATCACTACTACTTGTATTTCACTATCTTTTCGCTGAACTAGTGCACCTATACATCTGACAAGTGTATTGGGTGTGTTGGGGATACAAGAGACTTTCTGTATCGTAATTGCAGGGTTGCTTGAGAGGGATAGCTTTGACCTCTTCCTCCCTGAGTTCGATAAACCTTGGGTGATCCACTTAAGGGAAACTTGTTGTTGTTCTACAAACCTCTGCACTTGGAGGCCCAACACTGTCTACAAGAACAGACACGTGCGTAGACATCAAGCTCTTTTCTGGAGCCGTTGCCGGGGAGGTAAGGTAAAAGGTACTCACATCTTTTGGTTACTAACTCTTTTAGTTGCTGGTGAGTGCTCGAAGTTATTTCCTTTAGATTCTGCAATTATATCTTTTTGTTTCTTATTTTTATTTTCACTAGTTAGGCTTAATGGAAAGTAAAGAGTTCTTTAGTCTTTTTCCTGAGTTTAGATTTGAAGAGAAAATTGAAAAACCTTTGGAGCTTATTTTGCATAGCAATGTTATTAGTACGAATGCTTTGAATACCGTTATTGCTAATGCTATAGAAAAGTCTAAGCTTGGGGAAGCTGGTTTTGTTAAGCATTATATTTTTAGTTCCCCAGCTTTAGTGGAGAAAGTTTGCTCTGATGATATTTTATCTCCCATATGTGATGTTTCTAATGATGCTTGTGCTCCTCATCCTTTTAAAATACCTATGAAGATTGTTGAACGTGCTATGGATAACTGCTATTTAGGAGATGGAACTGTCCATCCTGGTGATCATTTGCTTTTTATACATGAATTATGCGAGTTGTTCAAGTGTGCAGGTATTTCGATGAACCGAGTTAAGAAGAAGCTATTCTCTTTATCACTGAAAGGCAGAGCTGAGGAATGGTATAAAACACTGAAGGATGGTCGATCTATTGACTGGGAGGAAATTGTACCTCTCTTTTATTCTAAATTCTATCCTTCTAGTGAGGTTTATAAAGATAGGAATTACATTTATAATTTTCATCCGCATGAGGGAGAAAGCATTGCCCAAGCGTGGGGAAGATTGAAGTTACTAATGCACAAATGTCCTATTCATGATCTTCCCTGTAATATTGTTATTAATAATTTGTATGCAAGGCTTTCAGGATATTACAAGGACTATCTAGATGCATGCTTTGATGGGTCTTTCACAAGCAAGGATGTTGACACCAAGTGGGATCTGCTTGAAACAATTCAAAACAATATTAAAGGTTGGGATAGCGACAAAGGTAAAGGATCAGGTATGAATTATGAGTTTGATTGCATTAAGTCTTTCGCTGAAACTGCTGATTTTCAAGAGCTTAGTGCTAAGTATGGTCTTGATCCTCAAATTATGATTGATTATTTTAAAGCCTTTGCTTCTCATATTAATGTTCCTAAAGGAAATGGGGACGTGTATCATGAACCTTTTAAGGACACTTGCATAGAAAGTAATATTGTTGTTGATGATGCAATAAACATGCTCGAACCTCTGAAAGTCCCATTTCCTATAAGCATGTTAATTTTTGTGGAGTACATAGACCTTGTGAACAGAGTCACAACAAGGAAGATTATTGTGTCCACCACGCAAATGAAGAAACCTGAATGTGGTACAAGGCTATAGGCGAGCTCGGTAAAAAGGTTTGTAAGCTTTATCCTTTTGTTTGTAAACATTGCGATGACATAGGTCATTTTAATTTCCAATGCTCAAGCCCTAATAGTTACTCTTCTAGTACCGCAAGTTTGTATTGTGATGACAAGATTACTCTCAATCAGCATGATGAGCTCACTTTGTTCTTGGCGTGTGAAGAGATATCTAGAAAGATTTCTTTGGTAGACATGAATGATGTTGATATTAATAGCACCCTTTGTGGTTGTCGTCTCTATTGTGTTAAAGATTGCCTCGCAAATACTTACATACAAAATCTTATAAAACATGATGTTTTGCCAAGCTATGACAGGACTGATAGATGTTTTTATCTTATTAATAGAGAGGAGGAATCCTCCAAAGTTTCTTCTGTTGTTTCTGTCAGTAAACCAGATTATGTGGAGAAGATGCCTTTCCCTCCTAAAGGATATGTGGAGAAGATGCCCTTCAAGTCTCTCCCTCCTAAAGGAGAGAGTAAGAAGAGTATGAAGAAGAAGAAGAGGAGTAAAAGGCGAGAGGACACGGTATCTTCCCCTAAGCATTATGATCCTACTATAGATTATGATAATTCTGATTGGGATGATGTTCCCATGCCTGTTACCTATGTTAGTGATCATGATTGGGAAAAGCACTCTACTTTTGATATTGAAAATCTTTTTGGTACCAATTTTAAGGTTAATAATTGTTGTACCATTAGTACTATCCATGTTCCTTCTTATGATGATATGTTTGATGAATATGCTTTGCGAAATAGTTGTTCTCTAGCTTGTGATGATAATGAACCTCTAGTCTATGATGGTTACAATGATGAGTATAATATTTTCAGTTCACCTACTTTTGAGGAGAAAATTAGTTATGATTACAATATGCCTCCTGTTTTTGATGATTATGGTGATGAGAATAATTATCCTATTGAATCTGCTCCTACTACGATTGTTCATGTGGGGAGTATTAATTCTTTTACGCATGTGGCTCATGATAGGGATGCTTTATGTGATAGTTATATTGTTAGTTCTATTCATGATGCTACTGAAAGTTATTATGAGAGAGGGAAACATGGTTTGATTGATCTCAACAATATTGAGTTTCCCCTCTTTATGTTGCAACTCTTGAAGTTGTACTTGTTTTGCCTTCCTATTCTTTTTGCTTTGCGCTTTCATGACTTGTCTCTTTACAAGATTATTTTTCATAGGAAGTGGTTCAAATTTAAATGTCTTTCACATTTGCTTTTTGATGCTCTCTATTGCTTCAAGTTCTTATATAGCGTCTTTGCCTTAAGCTCTTTTATGGCGCCTACATGAGCATCTTTTCAAATCACTGCGCCTAGCTCAAAGGCGTTAAAGAAAAGCACTCTTGGGAGATAACCCAATGTTTTATTTTCAGTACTTTTTTCTTTTATTTGAGTCTTGGAAGTTATTACTACTGTAATAACCTCTCTTTATCATTTTTATTTCGTTGTTGTGCCAAGAGAAGCCTCTAATTTGAGTGAGGTAAGATTTGGGGATGTTGCTGTCCTGAAACAGTTTTCGGTGCTGCACCGTAAAAATTTGTGAAAATTCTCAGAGTATCTTTTAGACCTGCGATTTCTTGTGCATATGCCCCAGGTTATATGCAAACTTTCATTAGTTATACAATTTTTGATTTGAGCAACATAAAACCCTCTAAAAAATTTACCTTTGTCAGCTGTTCTGTTTTGACAGATTTCTGCCAATATTTGTGTTTGTCGCTCGATCGCTTTCTTTTTGAGTTCTTTTGATCACCGAATTTTTGGGGAAGTTGCTACAGTAGTATATGCTTTATATGTGGTGGTTTTGAGTTGAAACCTGAAGCGAAAAGGGTTGATTCAATGTTATGCTAACACTAATGTTGCTAATAAAATTGTGTTTAGTTTTGTATGAAGGAAGTTTTCAAGTGTAGGGATTGGAGAATGATGAGATGAGTTGAAGAATGGACAAAAGCTCAAGCTTGGGGATGCCCATGTTACCCCAAGAAATATCCAAGAAGTACAAGCGTCAAAGCTTGGGGATGTCCCCGAGGCACCTCCTTCTTCATCGGCAAAAATCAGGTCACCTTTCAACACACTATATTTTTATTGCTTCATGCATTATGCGTTTTTCTTGGAGCGTCTTTACTTTTGCTTTCAGTTTTCTTTTGTTTTGTTTGCTGCAATAAATGGTTGGATCACATCATGTTCTTTTTGGAGGAGATGAACTTCGTTTTTCATTGCCAAGAACACTCTGGTTTTCACTCTTATCGTTCAACGAGTGTTCTCTTTTTTTGCTACTGCGTTTAGCCTTTGTTTTTCGCCTTGATTTTTGTTCATATCTTATTTTATCTTTGCATCAAGGTGTATTTGGACCTCTGGTCTATGTTGGTTTTTCTCAAAAGAGTTGTTTCGAAAAGGGTTCGAATGGTGTTGGAAAGAGAAAAAGTTTCATGCAAAAAGTGGTACAAAAAGGAGCTTGTTTAGACTGCAGCTTAGACTTTTGCATGCCATGCTTGATTGCGTTTTGATAGTATGCTTAGTGATTTTTGCTGTAACATGACTTGTCTCAAATGACTGAGATTGCTTAATGAGCCTTTGAAAAAATCATGCGTTGTTTTTATTATATGGAAGCATTTATTTGGTTTTCTCCTTTGATGCTTTATTTGGGTTGACTTGGCACATGCTTACACATGTTGACTACAAAATAAGTCGCCTATAGCCTCTACGATCATTTGGTTTTTGACTTGTGATGCCACTTTATGCTTCTTTCAATGATGTTTTGTCGCTATGCATGATTATGGCCGTTATTGCTCTCTTAGTTGGTCGCTCCCAGTCTTTTGCTAGCCCTCATTTTGTACTGAGTATGAGCTCTACTCGTGCATCCAACTCCTAAAAACCAAGTTTGCCATTGTGTCCACCATACATGCCTATTAGCAATTTGCTATTCCAAAGTACATTTGACTTGCTTTTATCTATCCTTCAAATTAAACTCTTTTGGTGTTATGCAAAAATTGGTTAGTAAAGCTCTCATGAACCTGATGGCACACTTTATTTTTCTCATTCTTAAAATTTGACATTGTGGCTCTCTTATGTTGAGTTGTTATGCTTGCAAGTTGTAAGTTGGAAATTAGCCCAGCCATGCCGTCATGGGGCAAGCTTTCAACATTGCACTATCTTTCATTTGAGTTGATATCGTGATCTTTTGTTTATGGATACTCGCGATGTGAAATAAGTTGGGAATCTTGCGGGATCATGGAGTTTGTATATGTGTTAGAGAAACGCATGGGCCGATAATCTAAGCCATGCATCATTCATGGTGGAAATTTACAGCATGCCCATAGTGGACATTCGACGACGCATCTCATAATAAAAAGCTATACCAATGGTAAATAAAAGAGATGTCGAGGTGTTCATTGTCTGTTTGTCTTGTCATTTTGATGTGGGCTTGTTCCATGTCATCGGGCAGGAGGTACCCCGTTGGCGGTTCTCGATGATACACATATATTTACAGTGACAAGAGCTTGCTTGGGACTCTAAGTTGAGTAGCATGAGGTTTGGGTATTCGTACTTCACGGGACACAAAGTTTTCAACTTATGATTTGTCAAGCATATGCATCATAAGTGTATTCGCATTAACTTTAACCATTCAAGATGCCTATGATGGGGGCAATGAGAGCTCAAAGCTAGTAAGTACCATAATTTTTGAAGGTTTATAAAACTTGCAATCACTGCTTCCCTCCGCGAAGGGCCTTTCTTTTACTTTTTATGTTCAGTCTCCACCTTCTATCTTTATGCACCGTCTAAGAGAGCATAGTTGTCATTCTGAGTATAATGTGCATTGTCCCAAAGTTTATTATTGATTGATTCATGATTATGGTTTTGCTTGTTCTTAAATTACTTGTATCTAGTCACCCTCTTAAACTTGAAGGCGTCCTATACATTTATGTTTTGCTACTCCATGAGGGACAAGCTGAAAACCATTTGCTATGTTTTCCATATGGTTGAAACACACACGTGACTTTCATTGTTTCATTTTCATGATCTTTCCTTTGTGTTTCTTTTCATGCTATAACATGGTTGCTAAGTTTCTTCTATCAAGATTATGTCTTGCATGACCATGTTTTAAGTTCTTTGATCTCAGCACTCAATGCTTACTTTGATGATCAAGATTGTGATGGTGCATGTCACCTCAAAAATTATTATTTTGTTATCACTTACCTACTCGAGGACGAGCAGGAGTTAAGCTTGGGGATGCTGATACGTCTCAAACGTATCTATAATTTTTGATGCTCCATGCTTGTTTTTACACCATTTGCTTTGTGTTTCGTTACACTTTGTGGCGTTTTTATGCGATTTCTGGAACTAACCAATTGACAAGATGTCACAGTGCCAGTTCCCTATTTTCTGCTGTTTTTGTGTTTCAGAAAAGCTACACAGGAAATATTCTCGGAATTGGACGAAACGACCTGTCGGGGGAGTGACCCCCGGTAGGGTCAAGAGGCTAGAAAGATACAAGGACTATGATTGGCTTTATGCCGGTTGACCAAGAAAGGGTCTGGCCGGGATATAAGGGCATAGGCTGGGCCAGGGTATATGCGTATCCCGACTGATACTTGGATATGCCGGATTAACCGGAATACTGACTGAGGAGTGCCGACATATACTCAGATATGCCGGCCTATCTATTTTGATGTGTTGTGCAGGAACAGGGAGGCCGGATTACCCGACCTTCATGGGTCGTTGGTCCGGCATATGTGTCCAGGGTATGGCCAACGGTCGTATCCGGGATACAGAAGTCAGCTAAGATGTCGTGTCCCTACAATCAAGGAAGAAAACATCCAAGCATGGTAGCAGAGTGTGGTGGCAGGGTACACAGTGGTGGTCTACCTACCCTCACTGTGTACAAGTACAGAGCTTACCTCACAAAGGTAAGGTCACAGTTCAAGAGGTACAAGGTACAGGGATATGAAGTCCCATCGAGAGCAATCAGGGAGGAAGTCAAGGGTCGTTGCCTTCGTCAGCAAGTCCTATTTGGAGTGTAGCCCGTGTCTTCTGGTCTCTAATGACCGTTGTAACCCTGGCCACCACTATATAAGGTGGCATAGGGAGCCCTAGCAAAGGGTTGGTCACTCTGTGTTCCTACACTTAGCAGTTATTCTTCCTTCTCTAGCAGAGAGCTAGGAAGCACCATTGTTGTGTACTCCATCGATCCAAATATACAACCAGTAGAGCAGGAGTAGGGGTGTTATCTCCTTACGAGAGCCCCGAACCTGGGTAGATCTGTGTTCCTTTCTGTCGTGCTTTTTAGCTCGTTCCCCTCTCCCGAATCCTCCAGCATCTAGTTCGGCCCCCATTTAAGCCATCCTATGGCATATGTTGTTTCACCACGACGACATTTGGCGCCCACCGTGGGGCACATCGATATGTTGGGCGGAGTGTTCATTCGGACGGGGTCTGTGATAGCAGCTTCGGGAGTGCGCGTGGTCTCTGGCCTCGTCCAGAGGCTAGGCTCGCTCAGCTTCGTTAGTGACAACGCCGGATGTCTCGGCGGCCGGCCGTTCCCTAGGGATGGCCGGATTATGTCTTTCGGTTCTCACGAGGTGTACGTGGGGACTGAGAGAGTTTGCAGGAAAAAGGTGCTGGTGGCGGCGGATCCTCCGTCACATCGGCTGGCTCACGCTGGGCGTAGCGCTCGCTCAGTAGAGTCGGCCGAGGTAATGATGGCCGGCACATCCGTGCCGCCGGCAGATGGTGCCGGCAAGGCAGCAGCAGCAGCAGGAGATACTCCCCCGGAGCCGCCGAAGGCCAAGAGGTCGGCGTGTCCTCCGTTGGAGCGTGTCGAGAACCTGGCCGGCACTTCCGCTATGCCGGCAAAGGGTCAGGTGCTTCTTCCCATCATCGATCGGCTTCTCGAGCCGGTGCGATCCGGCGATGATCCGGAGCAAACAAGGGAGGTCCTGGAGGGATCTCGCCAGGCCCTCGTCGACGAGGCCCTGGCCATGCACCAGGAGCGCGAACGGTTTAACCGGCAACTCCGTGAGTATGAGGCAGCCCATGGTTTTACTCCTGTGGTAACCCGGCCTAGCCGGATAAATGAGGTTAGAACTAGAGGCAGAGATCTTAACACTGAGCTAGGCAAAGATGCTAGGGCTAAGAGTCATACTGCAACTAGTACTGTGCCTAAGGTAATTTATAGCTCCCCAGTAAAGAACCTTAGAGCAGCAGCCGAGGTAGCTAAGGACTTAGCTAATTTGTCCGGCGAAGCCCTGCATGAGCAGCAAGCCCAGCTTAACCATCTTTTGTCTGAAGCTACCAAGCAGCAGGAGGCTTTTAAGAAGGCAAACCCAGGTGCCGGGGCATCCCAGTACATTGCGTCGGTAGGAGGTGCCGGCGCAAGGTCAAGAGGCGAGGCTTCGTCCCCGCATCCGAGCGCCCGGCGTGCCGGAAGTGTGACCTCTGGCCGCCGGGATAAGCAGATCCAAGTGTATGATCCGGCAATCGCGGGAAAGCAGGCGGCAGTTCAGAAGAGTGCCGGCCAAGCTGACAAATATGTCGGCCGCAAGAGTGCTGGCCAGAATGTGCCGGCCGGGCAAGGGGCAGTTTCGGCCGGTGGTGGCCGGAGTAACAGTGTAGCCCGGCGTCAGCAGCAGGGCGCCAGAGGAGCAGCGCAGCAGCAAGGTGCAGGTCAACCGGGACATCGAGAGGATGATGGGAATTCCGCCCTGGTCAGGGCGGGATATCAGCAGCAGCATCAGCAAGGCCGGCATAGTGAGCAGCACCAGCCGGAGCAGCAGCAGGAAAAAGTGATCGCGGGCCCAATTGCGTCCCGGCTAGGACCTCGGTCCTTAGCAGCAAGTGATGCGCGCTTCAAGCTGGACAGGATTCACCAATCGGAGTTGGTGGAAAGTCAAGGAGCTCCGGGTCCTATGTGCTTTGGACCCCGGATTATGGGTGAGCCGGTACCTTACTACTTCCAGCTCGCGCGTGGCGCGAGGACATACAACGGCAGTACCAAGCCGGAAGATTGGTTGGAGGATTACTCCACCGCAGTGAACATTGCCGGAAGAAACCTCAGATGGGCGGTACGATATGTACCGCAAATGCTAGAAGGACCAGCCAGGATATGGCTGAATAATCTGCCGGCCGGAAGTATCAACGGTTGGGTTGATTTCGAAGAGCAGTTTGTGTCAAACTTCACCAGTACATATAAGAGGCCGAATCGTCCTCAGCAGCTGGCTAACTGCCGGCAGGGAGTGAATGAGACCGACCGAGACTATCTGACCAGGTGGTGCACATTGCGCAATTCCTGCGAAGGAGTTGTGGAGCAGCAGGCCATCATGTGGTTCGCTCATGGGTGCCGGCACGGCACCATGTTGTGGCAAAAGCTGCAGAGGGAAATGCCGGCCACGTTGGCCGAGACAATCAAGATTGCTGATAGTTATGCTCTGGGAGATCCTATGCAGCCCACCCTTGATTCACAAGGACAGGGGCAGACCCAGGGGAACACCAACAGCGCCGGAAGACCAGGGCAATACTATCGCACTAATAACCGGAACAAGAGAAGATATGAAAGGCCGGATCACCGGTATGGGGCAGCACAAGTAGCAGCTGTGGAGGAAGAGCAAGAGGGTGCCGGCAGTAGCCAGCGTCCGAGATATGAGGGCTATCAGCAGCCTCAGCAGCAACAACCGCAGCAGCAAGCGCAGCCCTTCCAGAAGAAGAATGTCTGGATCAACAAGAATGCCGGCGGAGCCGCCGGACTGAAGAAGCAGTGGCCGAAGTATACAGTGGGTCTTGCCATGGACAAGCCTTGTGTGTTTCACACATTCCAGCCGGGTAAACCGGCAAATCATTTGACAAGAAACTGTTCATGGTTGGACGACATATTAGCAGATCGTGCAGGTCCCTGGGGACCGGCTAGACCATCTGTCCCGGCAGCTCCATCGCCGTTGACAGGTGCAAATACAGTTGCAGTCCCGCCTAGGCCGGTTAATCCCGGGAACCAGAGCAACGCCGGAAATGCCGGCATAAATCAAATAGACCAGAGCTATAATCCGGAATATAATGCCGGAGGCCCAGGAGCGGGCCGGAATGAGTACAAGGAGTACGATCAGAGTTACATGGTCTTTGAGACCGAAAGAACAGACAAGCAGAGC
Organism: Dactylis glomerata; assembly: GCA_007115705.1. Classification (NCBI taxonomy): domain Eukaryota; kingdom Viridiplantae; phylum Streptophyta; class Magnoliopsida; order Poales; family Poaceae; genus Dactylis; species Dactylis glomerata. The sequence goes on from QXEO01000900.1 coordinate 2,631,565, forward strand.
TTGTACCGGCGGTGTTTGGAGGTAAACGCCGTTATGTCGGCAGTTCCGAAGATGATGCATTGGTCTGACCAAGCCATTAGCTGGGACAGGGCAGATCATCCCAGGATCATGCCAAACCCCGGTGGGTATGCGCTAGTGATGGATCCGACATTTGTCGGGCCGGCTAATAACGCGAGGTTCAGCAAGGTCCTCATTGACAATGGAAGCAGCATCAACATCATGTATCGGGACACGATGCAGAAGCTGGGCATCAAGGAGAATATGCTGGAGCCAAGCAAGACCACATTCCACGGCATTGTGCCGGGACTTTCGTGTGCGCCGATGGGCAAGATCCGGATGGATGTCATGTTTGGCAGTCGGGATAACTGCAGGGTGGAGAACCTCATGTTCGAGGTGGTTGATCTGGAGAGTCCCTACCATGCTTTGCTGGGGAGGCCGGCATTGGCAAAGTTCATGGCCTCTACGCATGTTGCGTACCTGAAGATGAAGATGCCGGTGCCCGGAGGGGCAATTACCATCATTGGTGATTACAAGCGTTCGATGGCATGTGCTACAGCCGGGTCTAACCTAGCCGAGACTCTGATCATTGCTGAGGAACGAAAGACTATGAGAAAATCCTGGATGTCTGTATCCCGGACAGCCGACATTTTCGGGGACTGGGGATATGTGTATAGGTAGAAAGGACTTACGTGGGTGGCATCGGCCAATCGGTGAAATCTCTGCTGGAGGCTGAGCAGCTCGCAGGCGATCGGTAGGGGTTTCGCAGGCCAAAATATCTGCTGGATTGCCAGTAGCCGCGGATTCGGCCATCTTCTTGCTCCTGGAATCCGCTGTGTCCATGTCACCAGCGTCGTTCCACCTGACACAGTGCTCCTTGAGAGACCCGAGGCTTTGGTCACTCTTCGTCTCCAGGGGGACGCGACCCTCAAGTTCCGGCGTGTCGAAGAAGTTGCGCCGGTAGCCAGGCCGGGTTGCTGCCCTGCCAAGATGCAGGGCCAGAGCAGAGCTGGTCCGGGGCACTGCCTTAGAAGGAGCAGTGGCGGCGGATGGAGTGCCGGACTTGGTCGGCTGAATCTTCAGTGTGTCGGGCTTGGCCGGGGCAGAGGTCTTGGCCGGCGCCGTGGTCTTGGCCGGTGCAGGAGTCTTTTCAACAGAAGGAGTCTTGGGCGCGGGCTGTTCTGGCGCGGCCGGTGCATCTTGGCCAGCAGGAGCAGGATCCAGAATAGTCCGGACTTCCGGCACTAAAGGGCCTTTGCCCTTGATGTCTGTACCGGCGCTCTTGTTGCTTGCGCCGGCATCTTCAGTTGTGTCGGCGTCGCTGGTGGGCGCGCCGGAGTCTGGTGCTTCTTGGTGGGCTCCTGTGTCCATGTGGACATCAGGAGCCGAGGGTTCCTGTTGAGCCCCCGAGTCCATGTGGACGTCGGGGGCAGAGATATCTTGTTCCGGCGGAGGAACGTCCTTCGCCGGGGAGGTGGTCTTCTCAGGCGCAGGCGAAGATGCCGGCGCCGGGGAGGTCGTGTGACTTGCCGAGGGTATGTCGGAGGTGGCAGTTTCTGCCGACTTAGTGATCTTGGGGCCGCCACTCGAGCCAGAAGCTTGTTCCGGCGCAAGAGGAGCCCTGAAAGAGAGAAAACACCAAGTTAGTAATCAGGGCAAGAGATATGTCGGAAATGAAACAAGGAGAAGGAACTTACCCCGCGGCGACAGGTCTCTGTTTCTTCGGTATGGGCACGCCAACCTTCTGCCTCTTCTGTTGCTGAGGAGTGTCAGGCTGGGGCTTCACACCTCGCTTCCGGCCGGAACGACCGCCGGTGGAAGGAGGTCCCTGGTTCAGAGGAGCGGCGTCGACAACCATGTCGTCCGGGATAGCTGAGGACGGCATTGGAAAGGCGTAAGCAATAGATGGTTCTGGAAAGGCATATGCAAGTGGCATCGGGTCATAGTACATCAGGATCTCCTCGTCAGAATCAATCTCACTCCGGTCTTGAGTATAATGCCGGGATGAAGAGGCCTTACCCGCGGCAGCTGCAGCACGGGTGTTCCGGGGTAACTTGTCCCAGTGATCCGGATCTTCAACATCCGCAACAGTGCGGTCCGCCGCGATCTTGATCCGGGAGTTCTCCATGGCTTGGAAGCTGAATTTCTGTATAAAAGCAAAGTTAAATGATCAAACAAGGGAACATGGCGGCAAGTAGCAATATCTCGGGCCAAACAGGATATGTGTCGGTAAATAGACATGTGTCGGCTTAAGTATCTATGTGCCGGACATAGAGTTTATATATCGGACAAGAGGGTTTACCGTTGGGGCGGGCCTATCCCGGCTGTATGGTTCTAGCCCCCAGGCAAAAGTGGCCTGAGAGGACTTGCAGACATCCTTGATCCGCCGCAGAATGTCGGCCGGAGTCAGCTCATGTGTGGAATGCCGGGTGGGGTCCATGGGCCCGCTCATCTGGCAGATCTTGTGCGACCGTCGCTGCAGAGGGGAGACGCGCCGGCTGATGAAGCATGCCACGAGATCGTTAGGAGTAAGGCCGGCATCCCGGAGCTCGCCCTTAACCCGGTGGAGCGCGTTCACCGGCAGCACCGAATTCTTCGGGTTATAGGTCCAATTCTTCATGGCCAAGGGTGGCTCGTCCACGAATGGCGGCAGGTTGAGCAGATCCGTGTCGGTGGTGTTTTTGACGTAGAAGAAGCTTTTCTGCCACTTCTTGCAAGATTCCAGGAGTTCCACCTTGGGGAAGTCCGAGCCCTTCCGGGACATGATGGTGGCCGCGCCACAGAGGGTCATGGGGCGGTCCTTCTTTTCCTGGGCCGTCTCCGGCGGGTCGTCCTTGCTCCGGGGCGGCTCCTGGACGACTTGTTTCCGGAGCTGAAAGTATTTCGCCCAGCCTTGGGTAAGGGGCTCTATGCCGGCATAGCCTTCGCAAAAGGCAGCAAAGGCGGAGAGGATCATCACGGCATTGGCCGGGATGTGATGAGGTTGTAGATCATAGGTGTTGAGGAAGTACCGGAAGAAGTCCGATGCCGGCAGCCCGAAGCCCCGCTCGAAGTGGGCGATGAAGACAACGCGTTCGCCGAGTTCGGGTGCCGGCGCAGTCTCTTCCGCCGGTAGCCGGCATGCTACGCCCTCCGGCACTCTCCTGGTTGAGGTGACCCAGGATATGTCGGCCGGGGTAACCTCCGACCCCTCCCAGCCGGAGCGTCCTTGGACCCGGGCCGAGGTATCTTCCTCCGAGGCCGAGGTACCTGTCATGCTCGATGAAGCCATCGGGATGGCCGGTACAAGGCGTGATAGCCGGAGTCCCGTGATGTTATTCCTATCAAGGCCGGAGAAAAGAGGGAGGTTAGTCTCTCCGGCATACCGCTCTCACCAATGTTAGCAGAAATAGAAGATCTATCGAGGCAGTTAAAACAAGAAACAAACAAGGGTAAAACTTCTAAGGAAGAACACCTGCGAGCGTTGCTAGCAATGCTAGTCGAATCAAAGGGGAAAACAAGCACTGAAACTGCAGCAGATCTATGCAAGTGTGGCTACCGATGCGAAGTTATAAAAAAGCATGAAAGAGGAAGAACCGAGGGAGACCTCACCGGAGCTTGGCCGGCGGCAATGGAGCGACGGCGAGCGTGCAGGAGAAGTTCCAATCTCCCAGCAATGTCGCGGAGGAAAGATGCGGCGGCGGCGGCGTCGTCGACGGAGGTGTCGGGCGTCGCCGAGCGTCGGTGTCGGCGGGGAGCAGGTCGACGGCGGCGGCGATGCTGTTCCTCTGTTCTTCGGTCCGGCGGTGAAGCGCAGGAGGCAGAGGAGCAGCGGAGGAAGACGATGGTGTGGGGTAAAAAGAGAAGTTTACCCCCGCCGCCCTATTTATATGCCTGCCAGGTAAGGGTCGTGGGGATGGTAGTGCTCCACTCCCCCGACCGTTTCTGCGGTGAGGCGCCACGTGGCGGCACGGAGTGGGGCGGCGGCTATTGTAACCGTGCCATGGCGCAATGATGGCAAGGAGTAACTGCGCTGTGAACCGTCACATCGTGTGACCGTTCGAGGTGGCAGGGCAGTTGCAAGTTTCGATGCAAACAGTCAGGCGTGGCTTCTCGAGGAAGACTCGTCTATATGTCGGAATAACTGCCCGATGTATATGTTCCGTCCGGAATACCCTCGGGACTGGCCGGAATAACATTTGGAGAAGGAACAGTGGCCGGGATATGTGCGGATGTCCCGGCATATAATCCGATCGTCGGGATATACCGGAGAACCGGAGTATAATGAAAAGAAGATATGTTGAACCTGTCAAGGCTCCACAGTTATGACTGGGGAACCTCGGCAGCTTCGGGGACTAGTGTCGGGGGAGTGACCCCCGGTAGGGTCAAGAGGCTAGAAAGATACAAGGACTATGATTGGCTTTATGCCGGTTGACCAAGAAAGGGTCTGGCCGGGATATAAGGGCATAGGCTGGGCCGGGGTATATGCGTATCCCGGCTGATACTTGGATATGCCGGATTAACCGGAATACTGACTGAGGAGTGCCGGCATATACTCAGATATGCCGGCCTATCTATTTTGATGTGTTGTGCAGGAACAGGGAGGCCGGATTACCCGACCTTCATGGGTCGTTGGTCCGGCATATGTGTCCAGGGTATGGCCAACGGTCGTATCCGGGATACAGAAGTCAGCTAAGATGTCGTGTCCCTACAATCAAGGAAGAAAACATCCAAGCATGGTAGCAGAGTGTGGTGGCAGGGTACACAGTGGTGGTCTACCTACCCTCACTGTGTACAAGTACAGAGCTTACCTCACAAAGGTAAGGTCACAGTTCAAGAGGTACAAGGTACAGGGATATGAAGTCCCATCGAGAGCAATCAGGGAGGAAGTCAAGGGTCGTTGCCTTCGTTAGCAAGTCCTATTTGGAGTGTAGCCCGTGTCTTCTGGTCTCTAATGACCGTTGTAACCCTGGCCACCACTATATAAGGTGGCATAGGGAGCCCTAGCAAAGGGTTGGTCACTCTGTGTTCCTACACTTAGCAGTTATTCTTCCTTCTCTAGCAGAGAGCTAGGAAGCACCATTGTTGTGTACTCCATCGATCCAAATATACAACCAGTAGAGCAGGAGTAGGGGTGTTATCTCCTTACGAGAGCCCCAAACCTGGGTAGATCTGTGTTCCTTTCTGTCGTGCTTTTTAGCTCGTTCCCCTCTCCCGAATCCTCCAGCATCTAGTTCGGCCCCCATTTAAGCCATCCTATGGCATATGTTGTTTCACCACGACGACACGACCACCGAAACTCCTATTTTTACCGGACGAAGGAAGAGGACCGAAGGAGAGCCGGAGAGGGGCCAGAGGCCAGCCACACCATGAGGGGGATGGCCCAGGCCCTGGCCGCGCCCACCTATGGTGAGGAGTGATGACCCACAAGTATAGGGGATCGCAATAGTCTTCGAGGGAAGTAAAACCCAAATTTATTGATTCAACACAAGGGGAGCCAAAGAATATTTATAAGCCTTAACAGATGAGTTGTCAATTCAGCTGCACCTGGAAACTGACTTGCTCGCAGTGGTTTATCAGTAGCAACAGTTTTATAGTGGTGATAGTAGTGAAACAGTAACAGAGTAGTAGAATAAAAGCGTTAATAGTAGCAATAGTAAACAGTAGGATCAAATACTGTAGGCATATGGATGGATGTACGGGCGTTGCATGGATAAGATAATTCATGAAATCAGTGAGACATGGGCATTGCAGATAAATAATGATAAAGCATCCTAGTACTAACAATCATAGGCATGTGTTCCGTATATAGTCGTACATGCTCGCAATGAGAAACTTGCACGACATCTTTTGTCCTACCAGCCTGTTGCAGCAGGGCCTCAAGGGAAACTACTGGTAATTAAGGTACTCCTTTTAATAAAGTACCAGAGCAAAGCATTAGCACTAGGTGAACACATGTGATCCTCATATCATAGCTATCCCCTCCGGTTATCCCAATTTCTGTCACTTTGGGGCCTCGGGTTCCGGACAACAATATGTGTATACAACTTGTAGGTAAGACCATAAACAACAAGTATCATCATATAACAATAACAAGTTCAGATCTGAAATCATGGCACTCGGGCCCAAAGTGACAAGCATTAAGCACAACAAGTTGCAACAATGTCATAAGCACTAATAAAAGATACTAGGCACTATGCCCTAACAATCTCATAGCAAATTACATGAATGATCTCATCCAATTCCTACCATCCCCTTCGCCTACAGCGGGAATTACTCACACATGGATGGGGGAGTCATGGATGGTTGATGGAGAGACGTCGGTGATGATGGTGATGAAGATCTCCTCCAAATCCCCGTCCCGGCAGGGTGCCAGAACGGAGTTTCTGGTTCCGAATCGCGGTTTCTGATGGCGGCAGCGTAGCGGAAGTCTATCTGGGAAAAACGCCGAACCCCCACTGTTTTCAGGTCAGAGGGTATATGTAGGCGGAAGGAGGAGTCGAGGCGACGGCCGAGGCGGCCTCACCACAGGTGGGCGCGGCCAGGGCTGGGCCGTGCCCCCTGGTGGTGAGCCCAGGCCGCTGCCCCACTTCGTCTCTCCTTGTGGCTCCGTGGGTCTTCTGGCAAAATAGAATTTTTGCAGTATTTTCCGGGATTTTTCCTGAAAGTCGGATTTCTGCACAAAAACGAGACACCAGAGCAATTCTGCTGAAAACAATGTTAGTCCGTGTTAGTTGTATTCAAAACACACAAATTAGAGGAGAAACAATAGCAGAATTTTTTGGGAAAGTAGATACGTTTTGGACGTATCAACTCCCCCAAGCTTAGCTATTTACTTGTCCTCAAGCAATTCAGTTAACAACTGAGAGCGATAAAAGAAACTTTCACGAACACATTTGCTTCATATGATGTATATATACTAACTATATGATCAAGTACTCAGGCAATTCATAATAAGAAATGTGCAACTAATGTTACCTCATAGTCAAGCAAGCTATGAAAGAGTGCCAATGCACTAATAACAAGTAACATGAACATAAGAAGCTACAAGATTGTAATATGCATAAATGATATGGAAGAGTGGTATCCTGCTTGCCTTTATTTGTGGAGCAAAACATAAATGATGAGGCACCTCTGAAGTCCAAAGGAAGACTAGAAGTAAAAATATCAAAGATACAAGCATCAAAGTTATACCACAATTAACCGTGTTCTGGGACAAGCACATTATACTAAGAATAACAGCTATGCTCTCAAGAAGGTGCTTTAAAGTTAGAAGATGAAGACTCAACATAAAAGTAAGAGAAAGGCCCTTCGCAGAGGGAAGCAGTGATTTAACATGTGCTAGAGCTTTTCATTTGTAAAACAGAGATAAAAATTTATTTTGAGAGGTGGTTGTTTCATGTCAACGACTGGCAATGGGGACTTGCTATCTTCCATAATAAACAAGTGAGAGCGATTCTGAGTTCTTTGAAAAATTGGCACATTGGTGCTCTTTTATAAAGCTTTGGCACTCCTCCCCATCTTTTTTCCTTTCTCAAACCATGGCTAACCGATTCCATCGGGTGCCCGCCAACATTCACATACCATGGAGGAGTGCCTTTTTTTCTTTCTTTTTAGAATTAGATTACAATGGTCTGACCAGCTCCCTTGCAAAATTAATGACGAGCAGATGAAGCTGCCTAGTCGAGGGGTACTTAATTTAATATGGAAGATAGCAATTCCGACCACTACATCCCCATGAGCTAAAAACAGTGGCACAAAACGAGAAGTAGTTGAAAGTTTTGAAAGGTAGCACATGAAAATTTACTTGGAATGGCTTTGAAATACCATGCATAGGAATTTATAGCGGACTCTTTTGGATTACTTGGTTTTTAGGAGTTGGATGCACGAGAAGTATTCCCTCTCAGTACAAGTGAAGGCTAGCAAAAGACTGGAAAGCGACAATCGAGAGAGCAATAACTGTTATAATCATGCTTGCGACAAAACAAAATTAATATAGGCATAAAAATGATACAAGAACTCTGAGGCAAAGTAAATCATCGAGGCTTAATTGACTTTTTGTTCAGTCATGTGCATGCTTGAGCATGTGCCAAGTCGATTCAAATGAAACTTTCAGAGGTGGATACCACAATAACATACCATAATATGAATAAAACAATGCATGCAAGCGTCTACATGACATGCTACAAACTATTAGTAAATTGGAACTAATCATATGAGAGCAAGAACTACAAAGCATCCATTAGATAACATATACCTTACATGAACCGACTAAGCATGTCCACATAGTTGAGTATATGTACAAAAATGAAAACAAATAGAGTTCATACCAGCCTCTTACCACATCTCGGATTGTCATATGTCGTCATTATTGCCTTTCACTTGTGTGGCTTGAATAATATGCAGTGAATACCAAGCTCCAATGGAGTCACGGGAGACTGAACTCTGCAACAAACTTTACAAAACCGAAGAAGAACAACAAATATTTTGGGGTTTTTGATTTTTAAAACAAGAACAGAAGGAAATAGCAAACAAAGCAAAATATTTTTGGATTTTTCAAATATCAAACCGAAAATAGAGAACAAAGCAAACCAAAGCTAGAAAACTAAAAAGGCAAACAAAGAGAAACAAAGGAAATATTTTTGGTCTTTTTGTGTTTTGGAAAGAAGAAATAAGATGAACAAGAACAGCAAAGAAAGCGAAACATGGATATACAAAGGACCGACAAAATATGATATGTAGATGAGTGAATCGTCGGCGTACCTCCCCCCAAGCTTAGGCTTTTGGCCTAAGTGGATATCAATCCCAGCTCGGCCATGAAGTGGCATCCCCAAAATATGACGAAGAAGCCCCTTCGTCCTGATATGAGCTCGAGGGCGCCCCAGTGTGGTACGTGGTGTAGTGATAGGCCGGCTCCTCCTCTTCCTCCTGGTCCACGACTCCATGCTGTACGTTGAAGCTGAGCACCCTAAGCCACTCGTCCAACTCCTCCTTCGTGCGTGACCAAGGCCTGTTATCAATACTGAACAAACTGGGTTGTGGCAAGGGCACTTCCCTTTCCTCTCCATCCGTAAATAACATTCTATAAACTAATTTCCCTGCACAAGAGTTAGCAGTAACAAAGTGATGGAGCTTCATGGTAGCAAGATCAAGCCTCTGTGGAGTCAACAATATATCATGAGGAGCAATAGGAAGTTCAAGAGCAGCAACAGTGCGCGTGGCAATAATACCTCCATAAATAGGTCCCCTAGCGGCTAGGCGACGAGCAATAATAGCACCGAGGTTATACTTCTTGCTAATATCAAGAGCGGTAGCTAGAAAAGCTAAATGATAATTGGAGATATTGCTAGTGTTTCCTCTACCAAGTACACTAGTAGCAAGATAGTAAGTAAAATATCTAATAGCTGGGAGTTGAATGTTTCTTATCTTTCCACGCTGTGCTGTGCGGTCATCATCGTTGGTCACTCCTCGGTAGAGCTCCAACAAATCAGTGGGCTGATGAAGCATCTTCTTTACCGTCCCAAACATGGGAATACCTAAAATATCACAAAACCTCTCCAAAGACATGGTGATAGACTTATCATAAATCTTAAATGCAATGGAAGGCTTGAAATGAGAGTTAGTGAATTTAAAGCTTTCAACAAAAATCTTTGTGAGAATAGCATATTGATTACTCTCATTCATCATGTATGTATTCAATCCAACCCTATTAATAAGGAGCAAGAAATCATCAAGAATCCCTGCATCACTCAAAAAATTAGCACAAGGGAAGGTGGATGGATGTGCATCTCCATCGTCTCCCTCAAGGTTTGGTGCCATAAGATCTTCATTGTAAGATATCCTATATTGAGCAGTGGATCTTGAAGGCCTTGATGACCTTGGTGCTTCTCTTTCAAACACTTCTCCATAGGTGTAGTTATCCATGTCCCTTTTCTGAAATTTTTGACAAACCTCATAAAAAATGAATTTGAGACAAACACATGTAGGAAACTACTATAGGGAGTTACTAGAGGGCTAACATGCATCAAAATAACATTTCTAAGCAATAGAACAAGCATGCAAACTCATTTCACCTGTCACCTATAGAGCTAAAATACTCAAGAAATACTTCACTAAACAAAATTCCAATTGGACAATCGGAGGAGTCACATACCGGAGAACAAATGCTCCAAATCTCAGCAACAATGATGGGCTAAGCAAGGAGATTGAAAAATCAAGATGAAGAGCAGCAGGAACTCGAGTTTGAGCAGGTGTGTCATTGTTTTTAGGAGAGAGAAAGAGCTGAGGAGGAAGAGATAAGTGAGAGGCCAGGGGGCCCCCTCACCATAGGTGGGCGCGGCCAGGGCTGGGCCGCGCCCCCTGGTGGTGAGGTGGCGTGGCAGGTCCCCCTGAGGTCTCCCAGGTGCCTCTCTGCCCCATTTTTGACATAAAAATTTAAAAAGATTTTTCTGGAATTTTTCGAGAAACTTTATTTTAGAGGATTTTTCAGAAAAACGATAAAAGGATAAAACTCGGGAAAACGACGGTGGAGCGATAAAAAAAACAAAACTTAACCAAGTATGCAGCAGCTCTAAGATATTCTAATCATGTAACTAAACAGAGGGAACAAAAATGAACAAGTAAATATAAGTGAGGTAGAGTAAATGCGGTGAAAACGAAGTTTTGTTCATATAAAATCACTTTGTTAACAAGGTTGATCAAGTCTTGTTACCAAACTAACTTTGTATGAGGCAAAACTTTGCATTTCACTATGTGCTTATGTTACCTCGACCTTGATAGGCATAGTCCCAATCATAACAATTTTATATTCTTCCTTGGGCTTTCGCTCTGAACAAATAATTTGACCAACTCGAATGGTCTAAACATTCTTGATTGAATTTAGAGCATTCTTTCTATCAATCTTCTTGGGAAAATAAACCGTATACTCTTTGTCATTGACATTAAAAGTTACTTTTCCTTGATTGCAATTAATAACAGCCCCTGCAGTGTTTAGAAAAGGTCTTCCAAGAATAATAGACATATTATCATCTTCAGGCATTTCCAACACAACAAAGTCAGTTAATATCAAACAACTGTTAGCAACTTGAACAGGAACATTTTCACATATACCAATAGGAATAGTAGTAGACTTATCAGCCATCTGCAAAGATATATCAGTTGATACTAATTTTTCTAGATCAAGTCTCTTATAAAGAGAAAAAGGCATGACACTAACTCCGGCTCTCAAATCACATAAAGCAGTTCTAACATAGTTATTTTTAATGGAGTAAGGAATAGTTGGTATACCTGGATCTCCAAGCTTCTCCAGAACTTTACCATCAAAAGAATAATTAGCAAGTAGAGTGGAAATTTCCTCATTAGGAATCTTCCTTTTATTAGTAACAATATCTTTCATATACTTTGCATAAGGAGGCATTCTAATAGCATCAGTCAAAGGAACTTGCAAAAATAAAGGTTTCATCCATTCACAAAACCTGTTGTAGTGTTCTTCTTCCTTGGACTTGTGTTTCTTACCAGGAAAAGGCATTGGTTTTTGTACCCAAGGTTTTCTCTCATTACTATGCTTATTGGCAATGAAGTCTTCTTTGGTGTACTTTGCATTTTTATCAATCTTTTCTGGTTCCTCTTCCACCTCTTCTTTATCGGAAGCATCACCTGGTTCAGTTTCAGCATCAGAAATAGAAACACTATTAGGAACTTTACCTGCTTCAGAGGATTCTGCAGTTGTTTTATGCTTCTTCTTCTTCTTAGAAGGAATATCATCTCTTGAAGTGCGTTGAGAATCTTGCTCGATCCTCTTAGGATGTCCTTCAGGATATAAGGGGTCTTGAGTGGTAGCACCGCCTCTTGTGCGAATTTCACACGCTTGTTTTTCTCTTGTGGCATTAACTAGCAAATCTTTTTGCACCTTGCTAAGCTGATCAATTTGAGTCTGAACCATTTGAAAATGTTTAACAAGTATCTTCACATCATTGGAGGTTCTCTCCACAATATCCTGCAACTTGTTAATAGCTCTAGAATTTTCCAACAAATGATTCTGCACCATTCTATTAAAATTATCTTGCTTAACAACAAAATTGTCAAACTCATCTAAGCATTGATTAGAAGGTTTAGAGTAAGGAATATCTCTATCATCAAAGCGTTGGAGAGAGTGTACCTCAATAGTAGATGCGTGAGGGATTGGCTTACATAATTCTTCTATAGGAGGTAAATTCTTCACATCTTCGACCTTAATACCTTTCTCCTTAAGAGATTTCTTGGCTTCCTTCATAACTTCATCATTTAATTCAATCATTCCTCTCTTCTTCGGTGTAGGCTCTGTAGATGGCGCAGGTGTTGGTGCTGGTGTTGGCTCAACTAGAGTCCAATCATCATGATTCCAGCTTATTTTAGCCATTAATTCTTCAGCTTCAGCCGGAGTTCTTTCCCTGAAAACACAACCAACACAACTATCCAGATATGACTTAGATTCATCAGTTAGTCCATTATAAAATATATCAAGGAACTCATTTTTAGGCAATGGCTCTTTAGGCAAAGCTCTAATTAAAGAACAAAACCTTGTCCAAGATTCAGGCAGTATCTCTCCTTTTCCCTGTTCAAAATCAAAGATTTTCTGCACAGCAGCATGTTGAGCACGAGCAGGAAAATGTTTCTGAAAGAAAGCATTAACCAAAGCAATAGGACTATTAAGAGATCCAGGAGACAAGCTATTAAACCAAGTTTTAGCTGCATCTTTCAACGAGAAAGGAAAAATCTTAGCAACAAAGTAAGTGCAAAGCTTAATATCATCAGAAAACAAATTACTCAAAGTAGAAAGCTCATTCATGTGCTCCATAGCACTTTCATTCTCAGTACCACAAAAAGGCTCTTTCTCAACAATAGATATATAAGATAAATCTAAAGAGAAATCATAATCCTTATCTCTAATATTTATGGGAGAAGCAGCAAACTTAGGATCATGAGACAATTTATATCTAACAGCACGTCTCGCTAGAAGTTCCTTAACAGCTTTAGCATCACGAGTAGCACGAGCTTCAGCAATAAAATCATCGTCAAGCTCAATATAAGCATCATCAAAATCATCACTAGGACATTCCCTAGACTCAGGTGAACTAACAGGTGTAACAGTGGTGTTTCCCATCTTAGCTCTAGCAATTGTAGCATCTAAAAAGGAACCTAGCGAACCACTCTCATCAAGCACAGTAGAAGCATCATCTAAATTATCAGTGGCATTTTCAAACTCAGCAGAAGTAGTAGCAGTAGCGTGTGCGTGTGGTGGTGTAAGCAACTTACTCATAACAGATGGTGAATCAAAAGCAACAGAAGTGTTCAAAGTCGTACCTCTTCTTGTAGTGGATGGCAATATAGGAACTTTTCCATCACAAGGTATACCCATGATGAAAGGATTGCAGCGAACAACATGAATTCCAAGTGAACTTACAAATAAAGCTATGCTCCCCGGCAACGGCGCCAGAAAATAGTCTTGATGACCCACAAGTATAGGGGATCGCAACAGTCTTCGAGGGAAGTAAAACCCAAATTTATTGATTCGACACAAGGGGAGCCAAAGAATATTTATAAGCCTTAACAGATGAGTTGTCAATTCAGCTGCACCTAGAAATAGACTTGCTCGCAGCGGTTTATCAGTAGCAACAGTTTTATAGTGGTGATAGTAGTGAAACAATAACAGCAGTAGTAGAATAAAAGCGGTAATAGTAGCAATAGTAAACAGTAGGATCAAATATTGTAGGCATAGGGATGGATGTATGGGCGTTGCATGGATAAGATAATTCATGAAATCAGTGAGACATGGGCATTGCAGATAAATAATGATAACGCATCCTAGTACTAACAATCATAGGCATGTGTTCCGTATATAGTCGTACGTGCTCGCAATGAGAAACTTGCACGACATCTTTTGTCCTACCAGCCTGTTGCAGCAGGGCCTCAAGGGAAACTACTAGTAATTAAGGTACTCCTTTTAATAAAGTACCAGAGCAAAGCATTAGCACTAGGTGAACACATGTGATCCTCACATCATAGCCATCCCCTCCGGTTATCCCAATTTCTGTCACTTTGGGGCCTCGGGTTCCGGACAACAATATGTGTATACAACTTGTAGGTAAGACCATAAACAACAAGTATCATCATATAACAATAACAAGTTCAGATCTGAAATCATGGCACTCGGGCCCAAAGTGACAAGCATTAAGCACAACAAGTTGCAACAATGTCATAAGCACTAATAGAAGATACTAGGCACTATGCTCTAACAATCTCATAGCAAATTACATGAATGATCTCATCTAATCCCTACCATCCCCTTCGCCTACAGCGGGAATTACTCACACATGGATGGGGGAGTCATGGATGGTTGATGGAGAGACGTCGGTGATGATGGTGATGAAGATCTCCTCCAAATCCCCGTCCTGGCAGGGTGCCAGAACGGAGTTTCTAGTTCCGAATCGCGGTTTCTGATGGCGGCAGTATAGCGGAAGTCTATCTGGGAAAAAAACCGAACCCCCGCTGTTTTCAGGTCAGAGGGTATATGTAGGCGGAAGGAGGGGTCGAGGCGACGGCCGAGGCGGCCTCACCACAGGTGGGTGTGGCCAGGGCTGGGCCGCGCCCCCTGGTGGTGAGCCCAGGCCGCTGCCCCCCTTTGTCTCTCCTTCTGGCTCCGTGGGTCTTCTGGCAAAATAGAATTTTTGCAGTATTTTCCGGGATTTTTCCTAAAAGTCGGATTTCTGCAAAAAAAACGAGACACTAGAGCAATTCTGCTGAAAACAGCGTTAGTCCGTGTTAGTTGTATTCAAAACACACAAATTAGAGGAGAAACAATAGCAAAAGTGTTTGGGAAAGTAGATACATTTTGGACGTATCAAGGAGCCCCTGGTCCACTCCTGACGACGCCCCTTCGCCTATAAGAAGCCTCCCGACGGAAAACCCTAAAACAATCGGCAAATTTCCAGAAAGAGTTCCGCAGCTCCGCCACCGCCGCCGATGAATTTCGGGGGATAGAAGTCTCTGTTCCGGCACCCTGCCGGGACGGGGAAGTGCCCCCGGAGCCATCTCCATCGGTCTCCATCGCCGTCTCCGCCATCTCCATCGACCTCACCGCCATCTCCATCAACCTTGTTGTCTCCTATGATGAGGAGGGAGTAGTTCTCCCCCGGGGCTGAGGGCTCTACCGGTAGCTATGTGGTTCACCTCTCTCTCCCATGATGTGATCTTTATGTGATCATGAGCTTTGTATCTAGTTGAATTGGTAAATGTTATTATTCAGATATTATGCTACTCCCGTGCTTTATATTTGTAATCTCCGGAGATACCTTGTATCATGGTGTGAAGGTGACTAGTGTGCGCATCATGTGTATCTTTTTGGTTAATGTCTCTATGAATTGTTGGAGTTTGTTGGAACCATCTAGTGCGTTCATGGTGATAGTGTGGGACAATCTAGTTTGGGTACATACGGACTTTGAGGAGTGCTTCGTAGCCCTACGCATGATTAGTGTTCGTTTTCCATTGGAGAATTATTTTGAGTTGCATATTGAAGTTAGCATCTATTGGTTCAATTATGTTATATTTGTTGGGAGTGTCTCCACTAGTGAAAGTATGATCCCTAGGCCTTGTTTCCAAGCTTTGCACACCATTTCCTTTCAGTTTTGTTACATGTTTGCTTGTAGCGATATTTATTTCAGATTACATTTACTACTTATAATCATCACTACTACTTGTATTTCACTATCTCTTCGCCGAACTAGTGCACCTATACATCTCACAAGTGTATTGGGTGTGTTGGGGACACAAGAGACTTTCTGTATCGTAATTGCAGGGTTGCTTGAGAGGGATAGCTTTGACCTCTTCCTTCCTGAGTTCGATAAACCTTAGGTGATCCACTTAAGGGAAACTTGCTGCTATTCTACAAACCTCTGCACTTGGAGGCCCAACACTGTCTACAAGAATAGACGCATGCAGTAGACATCAGCCAGCGCGAGGGAGTTGGGGTGGAGGTGCACCAACACCACCCCGTAGGTGGTCAGCACCGATGGAGGAATAGTGATATTGGTGGGACCATTCCCGCCACGAAGAAGCAGAAGAAGGCCCGCGCGTCCCTCGCCCCTCGATCGGTGTCCATGTGGGCGTGGGCCAGGACGGTTGGGCCGTTCTCATTGGACTCGTCTGCAAAATAGCCGACAAGCTACTCGAGCCCTGGCCCTCCTCCCGCGTCTTTGAATGGAAGGAAAGGCTCTTGAGAACGGGGGCCTTGCGCTGCCATTTTCTTGGACCTGGATGCCTTTAGAGCCATGGCGCGGCGAGGGCGAGAGATGGAAGATTGCAAGGGAAGGAGGAGTAGCGAAGAGGAAGGTATGCGGTGTGATGTGTGAGTTGTAAAAGGATGGCAGATGCAGCCCAACCCCTTTTGTAGGGGGAGGGCTAGCCCACCGTCTCCTCCACTCCCGCATTAACCACCTCATGCATTCCCCACGCACTGAAGCGCGTGGCAGTTCCCCCACTCCGCCGAGCGGTTTCCACTTTGCACGGGAATCGAGGCATCATGGGGTAGCACCAAAGTCAATGCGCGCCTCTTCAAGTCCGCTGCACACTCGAGTGCTCTTCCTATTGGTGTGCCAGGTCTACGTGACCTGACTGGTCACATCCGGCGTGACTAGTCGTCTCACGGGGCCGGCATGCCTAGTGTGGTCGTATCCCGGCAACCAAGGGAAGGCGTTACCGGGACATGGCCGAGGGCTACTATCGATGCTCTGGACCAAGGGGTCCCAGCACAGGCCGCTTGGCCCACTCCACGACGATGCTAGACGCAGGACTGTCACGGGTGTGGCCCTGCTATGTTGTCAAGGAAGCGACACTCTTCTCCCATAGAAGCATCTCCGATAGCTCTGTCACGACAACATCCTTGAGCTCTACCGCCATTCCTTGGAAGGCATCCAGGAACGATGCCAACGGCAAGCCTCCCGGCAAGCTCTACGTCGGCGACAATGTTCTTTTGGGGTTCGGTGCAAATAATAAAAAAATTATTGCCTACGCAAACCCCGAATTGCCCAAGATCTATCTATCTAGTAATGTTGTAACAATTAACTGGAGATGCAGAGACATATCCTCGTAGACCGAACGCGGGGATTACGCTCCCACACAAGCATGGACGATCAAGACGATGTAGCTGACCTCAAGGTCATGAAGATCTCAACGCCACAACACCATGACACCAGTGCGACAGCACCGACGCAATAATGTAGTGCCACACGTGCAGTACCTAGTAGTTGATACGTCTCAAACGTATCTATAATTTTTTATGCTCCATGCTTGTTTTTACACCATTTTCTTAGTGTTTCGTTACACTTCGTGGCGTTTTTATGCATTTTCCAGAACTAACCTATTAACAAGATGCCACAGTGCCAGTTCCCTATTTTCTGCTGTTTTTGTGTTTCAGAAAAGTTACACAGGAAATATTCTTGGAATTGGACAAAACAAAAGCCGAACATCCAGAAATTTACCGAAGCTTCCAGAAGTCCGAAGAGGAGACGGAGAGGGGCCACGGGCCGGACACACAGTAGGGCGGCGTGGCCCAGCCCCTGGCCACGTCCCCCTATGTGTGAGGCCGCCCTGGTCCACTTCTGATGCTGCCCCTTCGCCTATAAAGACCCCCCGACGGGAAAAACCTAAAGACTCGATCAATTTTCCAGAAACACATCGCGATCCGCCGCCGTCGTCGACCCAAGATCAGGAGGGTCCAGAAGCTCTTCTCGGCACCCTGCCGGAGAGGGGAATCACCACCGGAGGTCTTCTTCATCACCATGCTTGCCTCCGGCGCGATGAGTGAGTAGTCTACCTTGGACTATGGGTCCATAGAAGTAGCTAGATGGTTGTCTTCTCCACCATGTGCTTCATGTTTAGATCTCGTGAGCTGCCTTACATGATCGAGATCACCGTTGTGTAATTATACATGTTGTGTTTGTTGGGATCCGATGAATATTGGTGTTATGTTGAGTTGATGTGCTGAATCATATATCTTATGTTATCTCTATGTTGTTTATGATCTTGCATGCTCTCCGTTGTTAGTAGCTACCTTGGCCAAGTAGATACTAGTGACTCCAAGAGGGGGTATTTATGCTCGATAGTTGGGTTCATGCCTCTATTTAATCTGGGGGAGTGACAGAAACCTCTAAGGTTGTAGATGTGCTGTTGCTACTAGGGAGAAAACAACATTCTTGTGTCCAAGGACATTCATTTTGTTTACATTACACACTTTGCTTAATGCAATTATCTGTTGTTCACAACTTAATACTCATCGGGTGTTCGGACGATATCCCCGTGAGTGGATTATTAGTCATAGATGCAGTTGGATGGCGGTCTATGTATTTTGTTGTAATGCCCAGAGTAAATCTCATAGTGATCCTCGTGACATATGCACGTTATCTTTATTATATCAATTGCCCAACTTTAATTTGTTTACCCAGCATGTTGTTATTTATTTGATGGAGAGACACCACTAGTGAACTGTGGACCCCGGTCCAATTTCCTTTGCATTGCTATCACCCGTTTTACTATTACTTGCACTGTTACTTTCTCGCATACTACTATTGCTTTCCACTCGATACGCTTATACCTTTGTTTACAACAAACCGGTGAGATTGACAACCTCATCGTAAGTTGGGAGCAAAGTATTTGGTTGTGTTGTGTGCAGGTTCCGTGTTGCTACTAGTTGAAGATGCACTAACAAGTGTCATAAACGGCGCCCTTGCTGGAGTGTCACTAAGCTAGCAAGCATCACCTTCTAGAGTTTAGCTTTTTCCTACTGGATCGACAAACCTCGGTTTCTTACTGAGGGAAAACTTGCTACTGTGCTCATCATACCTTCCTCTTGGGGTTCCCAACTGGGTGGTCATCCTGCCTGCATCAAGCTAATTTTTTGGCGTCGTTTCCGGGGAAAAAGAAGACTTCTGCAAGGGGAGTTTCGCACGCACATCCTTTACTTTGTTTTAGTTTTGCTTTACTTTATTTTTGCTTGCATCGTTTTATCAAAAATACAAAAAAATTAGTATCCTTTATCGTTGTTACTTTAGTACTCTTAGTTCATTATGTTGTTCCCTAAGTATGTTTTGGAGGACCTCTCAGTAGGTAGTGGTTCCATTATTGGGAAAAGTAACATTGAGGAGTTCTTTAATCATATTAGCATGCATAAAGATGTTGAGGATAAATCTTTGGCTGAGCTTGCTCCTAGTTATGAAGTTGCTTCTGCTTATTTAGTTCACATGTTGGAAGCTAGGTTTGCTAGCCTTAATCCTTTCGTGCAATACATGTTTCTTAAGCTTCATGATATTGAAGACTCCGAAAAGAAAGATTTTATCTTGGAGACTTTGCGTAGAGAATTTAGAGATGTTGTTATTGAAGCTAGGAAAATCTTTAAGCGTTTTAATATGCTTGGTTCGTCTGTTAATATTGTTGGTACAACCAAAGAAGATTTCAAAGTACTAATACCTTGCAAACTTGTAGGAATGCATGAAGCTTTGGAAAAGAATTTTGATTGGATCTGTCCTGAAAATCTTTTTGATGAAAGTAGTGTACCAAAACGTGATCATAAAGGATCTTCAAAAACTCATTTGGACACAATTCAATTTATTGTTGAAAAGACTTCTGCAATTGATCGTAATGCTTCTTTCGAAAATACTTGATTTGCACTTTCTGCGCCTAGCTCAAAGGCGTTAAAGAAAAGCACTCTTGGGAGATAACCCATTGTTTTACTTTCAGTTCTTTTTATTTTATTTGAGTCTTGGAAGTTATTACTACTGTAATAACCACTCCTTATCCTTTTTATTTCGTTGTTGTGCCAAGAGAAACCTCTAATTTGAGTGAGGTAAGATTTGGGCATGTTGCTGTCCTGAAACAGATTTCGGTGCTGCACCATAAAAATTCGTGAAAATTCTATGTATATCTTTTTGACCTGAGATTTCTTGTGCATATGACCCAGGTTATATCAAAACTTTCATTAGTTATACACTTTTTGATTTGAGCAACAGAAAACCCACGAAAAAATCGACCTTTGTTAGCTGTTCTGTTTTGACAGATTTTTGCCACTATTTGTGTTTGCCTCTCGATCGCTTTCTTTTTTAGTTCTTTTGATCACGGAACTTTTTGGGGAAGTTGCTACAGTAGTATATGCTTTATATGTGGTGGTTTTGAGTTGAAATCTGATGCAAAAAGGGGTTGATTCATTATTATGCTTACACTAATGTTGCTAATAGAATTGTGTTTAGTTTTGTTTGAAGGAAGTTTTCAAGTGCAGGGATTGGAGAATGATGAGATGAGTTAAAGAATGGACAAAAGCTCAAACTTGGGGATGCCCATGTCACCCCAATAAATATCCAAGAAGTACAAGCATCAAAGCTTGGGGATGCCCCCGAGGCACCCCTTCTTCATCGGCAAAAATCAGGTCACCTTTCAACACACTATATTTTTATTGCTTCATGCACTATGCGTTTTTCTTGGAGCGTCTTTACTTTAGTTTTCAGTTTTGTTTAGTTTTGTTTGCCTCAATAAATGGTTGGACCCCAACAAATTTCTTTTGGAGAAGTTGCCTTGCTTTTCATTTGCCAAGAACACTCCATTTTTCACTCTTATCGTTCAACGAGTGTTCTCTTTTTCTAGAACTGCGTTTAGATTTCATTTTTTACCTTGATTTTTGTTCAGATCTTCTTATATCTTTATATCAAGGTGTATTTTTACCTCTGGTCCATGTTGGTTTTCATCAAAAGAGTTGTTTTAAAAAGTTCAAATGATGTTGGAAAAGAGAAAAAGTTTCATGCAAAAAAGTGGTACAAAAAGGAGCTTGTTTAGACTGCGGCTTAGACTTTTTCATGTCGTGCTTGATGTCGTTTTGATAGTATGATTAGTGGTTTTGCTGTAGCACGACTTATCTCAAATGACTGAGATTGCTTAGTGAGCCTTTGAAAAAATCATGCGTTGTTTTAATTATTTGGAAGCATTAATTTGGTTTTCTCCTTGATGCTTTATTTGGGTTGACTTGGCGCATGCTTACACATGTTTGACTCATACAAAGTTGCCATAAGCCTCTATGATCATTTAATTTTTGACTTTTTATGCCATCTTATGCTTCTTTTAATGTTGCTTTGTCGCTTTGCATGATTATGGCCGTTATTGCTCTCTTAGTTGGTCGCTCCCAGTCTTTTGCTAGCCCTCATTTTGTACTGAGTATGAGCTCTACTCGTGCATCCAACTCCCAAAAACCAATTTGTTCCATTGAGTCCACTATAAATTCCTATGCATGGTATTTGCAAGCCATTCCAAGTAAATTTTCATGTGCTACCTTCCAAAAAAACCTTCAAAATACTTCTCGTTTTGTGACACTATTTTCAGCTCATGGAGACGTAGTGGTCGGATTTGCTATCTTCCATATTGTTTATTCCAAAAAAGAAAAAAGAAAAGAAAAAAGGAACTCCTCCATGGTATGTGAATGTTGGTGGGCACCCGATGGAATTGGTTAGCCATGGTTTGAGAAAGGAAAAAAAGGTGGGGAGGAGTGCCAAGTTTTATAAAAGAGCACAAAAGTACCAATCTCTCTTAAAAACTTGCTTTATTTTTGTATGGAAGATAGTAAGAACCCCATTGCTAGTCGTTGACAAAAACAACCACCTCTCAAAACCCAATTTTTATCTCTCTGTTTTACAAATGAAAAGCTCTAGCACATGTTTAATCACTTCTTCCCTCTGCGAAGGGCCTTTCTTTTACTTTTATGTTGAGTCACCACCTTCTATCTTTATGCACCGTCTAAGAGAGCATAGTTGTCATTTTGAGTATAATGTGCATAGTCCCAAAGTTTATCATTGATTGACTCATGATTTTGGTTTCACTTGTTCTTAAATTATTTGTATCTAGTCGCCCTCTTAAACTTGAAGGTGTCCTATGCATTTATGTTTTGCTCTCCATGAAGGACAAGCTGAAAACCATTTGTATGTTTTTCCATATGATTTGAACACACGTTTGACTTTCATTGTTTCATTTTCATGATCTTTTGTTTGTGTTCTTTTTCATGTTATAACATGGTTGCTAAGTTTCTTCTATCAAGATTATATCTTTCATGCCCATGTTAAGTTCTTTTGATCCCAGCACTCAATGCTTACATAGATGATCAAGATTGTGTAGGTGCATGTCACCTCAAAAATTATTTCTTTTGTTATCACTTACCTACTCGAGGACGAGCAGGAGTTAAGCTTGGGGATGCTGATACGTCTCAAACGTATCTATAATTTTTGATGCTCCATACTTGTTTTTACACCATTTGCTTAGTGTTTCGTTACACTTCGTGGCGTTTTTATGCATTTTCCGGAACTAACCTATTAACAAGATGCCACAGTGCCAGTTCCCTATTTTCTGCTGTTTTTGTGTTTCAGAAAAGTTACACAGGAAATATTCTCGGAATTGGATGAAACAAAAGCCGAACATTCAGAAATTTACCGAAGCTTCCAGAAGTCCGAAGAGGAGACGGAGAGGGGCCATGGGCCGGCCACACAGTAGGGCGGTGCGGCCCAGCCCCTGGCCACGCCCCCTATGTGTGAGGCCGCCCTGGTCCACTTCTGATGCTGCCCCTTCGCCTATAAAGACCCCCCGACGGGAAAAACCTAAAGACCCAATCAATTTTTCAGAAACACATCGTGATCCGCCGCCGTCATTGACCCGAGATCGGGAGGGTCCAGAAGCTCTTCCCGGCACCCTGCCGGAGAGGGGAATCGCCACCGGAGGTCTCCTTCATCACCATGCTTGCCTCCGGCGCGATGAGTGAGTAGTCTACCTTGGACTATGGGTCCATAGCAGTAGCTAGATGGTTGTCTTCTCCACCATGTGCTTCATGTTTAGATCTCGTGAGCTGCCTTACATGATCGAGATCACCGTTGTGTAATTCTACTTGTTGTGTTTGTTGGGATCCGATGAATATTGGTGTTATGTTGAGCTGATGTGCTGAATCATATATCTTATGTTATCTCTATGTTGTTTATGATCTTGCATGCTCTCCGTTGTTAGTAGCTATCTTGGCCAAGTAGATACTAGTGACTCCAAGAGGGGGTATTTATGCTCGATAGTTGGGTTCATGCCTCTATTTAATCTGGGGGAGTGATAGAAACCTCTAAGGTTGTAGATGTGCTATTGCCACTAGGGAGAAAACAACATTCTTGTGTCCAAGGACATTCATTTTGTTTACATTACACACTTTGCTTAATGCAATTATCTGTTGTTCGCAACTTAATACTCATGGGGTGTTCAGACGATATCCCCGTGAGTGGATTATTAGTCATAGATGCAGTTGGATGGCGGTCTATGTATTTTGTTGTAATGCCCAGAGTAAATCTCATAGTGATCCTCGCGACATATGCACGTTATCTTTATTCTATCAATTGCCCAACTGTAATTTGTTTACCCAGCATGTTGTTATTTGTTTTATGGATAGACACCACTAGTGAACTGTGGACCCTGGTCCAATTTCCTTTACATTGCTATCACCCATTTTACTATTACTCGCACTGTTTACTTTCTCGCATACTACTATTGCTTTCCACTCGATACGCTCATACCTTTGTTTATAGCAAACCGGTGAGATTGACAACCTCATCGTAAGTTGGGAGCAAAGTATTTGGTTGTGTTGTGTGCAGGTTCCGTGTTGCTACTAGTTGAAGACGCACTAACAAGTGTCGTAAACGGCGCCCTTGCTAGAGTGTCACTAAGCTAGCAAGCATCACCATCTGGAGTTTAGCTTTTTCCTACTGGATCGACAAACCTCGGTTTCTTACTGAGGGAAAACTTGCTACTGTGCTCATCATACCTTCCTCTTGGGGTTCCCAACTGGGTGGTTATCCTGCCCGCATCAGTAGTACTCGCACACGTACGTCGCATGATGACTCCTTCTGGATCTGGATCCATCCGATATTACGGAAGTAAATCGGTTTGGATCTGATTCGGAATTCCTGTAGCACTTCGTCGTGCAGTAGTGTGGAGACGCCCTGGCTCTGACGCACCCCTTTGGGGAGCCACACGAGAGAGAGAGGGAGAGAGAGATAGGAGGAGAGGGGTGGCGCATGAGGGGAGAGGAGAGGATAGCTCTTCCAAGGAGCTCCCTCAATCCACGAGTGTCCAACTCTCCTCCATGGGGGGGTTTATATAGGCGGATGGGGGCAGGCTTCCTGATGTCTACTCACTTCTATTCTTGTAGACACTTGTTGGGCCTCCAAGTGCAGAGGTTTGTAGAACAGCAGCAAGTTTCCCTTAAGTGGATCACCCAAGGTTTATCGAACTCAGGGAGGTTAGAGGTCAAAGCTATCCCTCTTAAGCAACCCTGCAATTACGATGCAGAAAGTCTCTTGTGTCCCCAACACACCCAATACACTTGTCAGATGTATAGGTGCACTAGTTCGGCGAAGAGATAGTGAAATACAAGTGGTATAGATGATTATAAGTAGCAAACGTGATGTGAAATAAATATCGCTGCGAGTAAACAAGTAACAAAATAGCAAGTAAACGGTGTGTAATGCTTGGAAACAAGGCCTAGGGATCATACTTTCACTAGTGGACACACTCCCAACAATATAACATGACTGAACAAATAACTTCTCTTTGCTAAGGCACTCTGAATTACTCTCCTATTGAATAACACTAATCATTGTGTAGTGGCTACAGAAGCACCCCTTAAAGTTCATCAAGTACTTGACAAACACCACTCATAGAGATATCCAAATCAGATCACAATTCAAGATAGAAATCATTGCAACTTAAACCAAGTACTAACACGGTGCACACACTGTCAACATTACACCATGATAGGAGGAATAGATCACTCAAACTATCATAGCAATAATTATTCTCATAATCCACAAGAGATCACAATCATAGCCTAAACCAAGTACCACCATGATGCACGCACTATCACCGTTACACCATAGCAGGAGGAATAGATTACTTTAATAACATTGCTAGAGTACACAAAATATCTGAATAATAACATGTACTTGTTCAACATGATACAAAGCTCACGATCACATAAAGATCACATCATGGGAGAGAGAGGTGAACCACATAGCTACCGGTAGAGCCCTTAGCCCCGGGGATGAACTACTCCCTCCTCATCATAGGAGACAGCAAGGTTGATGGAGATGGCAGTGAGGTCGATGGAGACGGCGGAGATGGCGATGGAGGTCGATGGAGATGGCTCCGGGGGCACTTCCCCGTCCCGGCAGGGTGCCGGAACAAAGACTTCTGTCCCCCGAAATTCGTCGACGGCGGCGGCGGAGCTGCGGAACTGTTTCTGGAAAATTGCTGAATCCCTTAGGGTTTTCCGTCCTGAGGCTTCTTATAGGCGAAGGGGCGATGTCAGGGGTGGGACCAGGTGCCCTCACACATGGCTGGCGCGGCCAGGGGCCTGGCCGCGCCACCATGGTGTGTGGGGCCCCTATGGCCCACCTTCTACTCCTCTTCGGATCTCTGGAAGCTTCCGGGTAAAATAAGACTTCAGGATGTGGTTTTGTCCAATTCCGAGAATATTTCCTGTGTATCACTTCTGAAACACAAAAACAGCAGAAAACAGGAAACTAGCACTGTGGCACTTGTTAATAGGTTAGTTCCAGAAAATGCATAAAAGTGCCACTAAGTGTAACGAAACAATAGGCAAATGGTGTAAAAACAAGCATGGAGCATAAAAAATTATAGATATGTTTGAGACGTATCACTTCCCCCTCCCCCAAGGCACCTAACCGGCAGCCAAGGGAGGGCGAGGGAAACCCTAGGGCGCCCTAGGGCATAGCTGGCCCAGCCGGCCACCCCTTTGGGCCCCATTTGGCCCATCCCCAAGCCCTAGGCGCCCCCACACCCTTATCCAATAAGGAGGGCGGCTAGGCCTTAATGGGCTCCCCTCCGGGAGGAGCCCATTAATGTGGGATGCCTTAATTTATTAATTAAATAAGTCTTTTAAATATTAATTCAATTAATTAACATTAATTACTTATTATTTCATTCCCACTGCTCCGAAACTCCTTCTGAAACACTCCGAACAACTTTCGGATCTCCACGGAACTTTTCCGACCTCCTCCTGTCAACACTTTGACAATTCCAGATACATCTTAATGTCATCGCACCCTTAAGTGTATTACCCTATGGTTCGGGAATACTTTAGACATTACGGAGACTCTTCTTCAGTAAATGATCATCAATCGGGTCTGGATATCCGTTATGATCCATGTGTATTCACATGAAGGAATTTTGTCATTACCGCAAACATTGATGTCCTATTCCCTTTGTTTCTATGATACTTGCAATATCCAAGACTTGATCGTGGTATCTTCATACATAGTTTAATCTCATTACCGACATTGTTATTTACTCGTTCCGTGTTATTCCATCCCCATGACCTAGTCACATGTTGCAACATTGGATGAAATCTCACGGAGTGGGCCTAGAGTATCTTTCCGTCACGCGGATGAACAAATCCTGCTCTTGATGCATACGCCTCAACCTAATCCTTTGGAAACCAAAGAGACGCTTTTTCAGTCAATCCTTTTATGGTAATAACGGTTGATGCAATCAAAGCCTCCTCCAGAAGTAGTGATTAAATATGATCTCACGGTCTAAGGATTAGGTTACAGCGTTTCTTATTATTGCAACATGAACATGGTGACACGATCGTGTTGCATAATAATATTGGGTATGTCCATCATGGCATTTACACAATGGCATGAACGTCATTGTGAATTGATGTATTTGTCACATGATCCTAAAACTGATCATCAGTTGACCAATGAGCTAGTATTGAGGTCTACTAGGGACTCTGGTTTGTTTAATACCACACGTGTATCGGTGTTTCCGGACTAACACAGTTATAGCACAGTATTAAACTTATCATGAACTAGATGAAATATGCAAATAAACTATTTATTATTTTCCTCTATGGCATATTTCCTTCAGTCTCCCACTTGCACTAGAGTACAAATAATCCAGTTGCATTCAATCATGATATCATATCAGACGTATGTGTTCTTTGATCATGCTTGCTCGTGAGAGAGTGTTTCAGCGATCTGTACAACTTAGACATTTTATATCCTTTGCAACTTGTCAACCATTTTTTATATTTTCCCATCATCGAATGATATCGTTAAAGTATATATGTTTTGGCAGAAGAGTGAGACTTTGTATTCTAGTAATGGCATTCGATCAGTCAAAAGGAACTTTCTCTGTCGCCATACCAGAAACACACTCACTAAGCCATAACATTATACTTGCCACTTTGAAGTAGCCTCTAACTTTTCAATTTATGTAGATTCAATCGATGGTGCAGAATGTAACTTCAATATCTAACCACGCTACCATTTATCTAAGCCTTTAATTTGCAAATTTCCAAACCCGGTAAACTTGCACTTGCAGCCAAGGTTACTTTTTCCATTAGAAATATGTCCTTAGTTCTACCTAGAACCTTAAGGACAAACTTTTGTTCAATGATTCTCAAATCATTCCAGAACTTGTTCTTCAAACATATCCTTTGTTCAATGATTCTCAAATCATTCCAGAACATGTTCTTCTATCCAAGAAATCGGGTCACATTATGTCGTATACATAATACAGTTTAGATGACGTTCATAACATGGCACATCTATCAACCACTATTATTGTATTGAGTTCCAACTCAATGTTTCACTTAGCCATTTAGTCATCCAAGAGTTTCCTCTCTAACTTGTTCCATTCTGAACTTTCAGAATTTCGACTAATAAAACATTCCGACTTAATGATATTGAACATATCAATCTATCTCAGTAGATATCAATGTTTTCATTTATCTATTAATACCATTTATTAATATTTGGTAATACCAACTAGTCCATTCACAATATGTCATATACATATAAGAATGTTTGCAAGCTCCCACTCAAAAATATGTCTATCACATATAAGTTGAGAAAGCATTCATAGCTCCCACTCAAAAATATGTCTCTTACATGTAATGATGAGAAACAATTTAATTTAGCTCCCAGTTAGTTTAATGTAAATTATAGGTCTTCTCGACATTTTGGACAATTCCAAAATATTTTAATCATGTATCAAATTGAGATTTCCAGTTGCGAGTTATTAATTTCTAAAAGGTTCATAAAACTTTGCCTCTTCTTAAACAAATTTTAAGAACTTGCAATTTTGATAACCTAATGAATTTAATTACCTAAAAGACTTTAAGCATTGCTACATGATATAGTCAACTTATTGAATTTGTAAAAAATAATCTCTTTTGAGACAAATCGAGCTTTTATGTCCTTCTTTTGAAGTTTCATTTCTTCCTTATAATCTTGCATTATTCGGGAAGATTTAAGTAACACGTTACTTAATAAGACCAAGTACTCTTACTTTTCAATCTTAAATGTAACTTCGAATTAAGTAACAATTTTACTTAATAGGATTTCGTGACTCCAAGTCATTTCTCGCATTTAGGTCCACCATCTTTTCTTCATAGTTCGTAGGTATGTTTCGTTCCAATAACACGACAAGTAAATCATGAATTATATTTTGCGAACATGCACAAAATTATTCATGAATCCTACTTTCTTCAATAATATGATCATCATCATTAATTTTCTCCTTTATAATGCAGACCTTCACCCCAGAACAAATTCTATTGCGCTATTCTGACATTATTAAGATAAAGTCAATAACTAACACCCTTAGTGAGAATACTTTTTATCTAGAGTGCACCAAAACTTGACAATACAATTTCCACTTTTGGTTTATGGAAGATATGTCCAAATTACACATAAGGACACACTACAAAGAATTATTCATGTTAATTTTGAATTCTCATGTATAACTCAAAATTTCTATGAATCATACTATAACTCATATAGTATTATGGCTTCCTATTTATTAAAATGAGTGTTTGCTATTTTAATGAGCCGCTCTTAAAAGATAATTCTAACACTATAGGAGATAACTTGGCATCACATAATATCCAACAAGTTATGACTTATAACACACACACATCAACATATTGAAGTGTTTTGGGTGTTTATTTGTTAGAACGTCTTCTACAAATTCTTACACCAAATTCATAAGTTATAATCTTGTCACTTAGATTAAAATCGCAAGGACTAAATTATAATTCCATCTTCATTTCCAAAATCTTTTGAACACATCAAATGAATTAAAAACCCCATGAATACAAATATTCAATTTGAATTTCTAATGAAGAATACAAAATAATGATATCCACTACTTGGATGAGTACTATCCATCGACATGTATAATACTTAACAATTTAAGTACAATCCTATTTCCTATGTTGAAATCATCCGTATGTTCTCAACAATTAGGCATACTCTCTGATGGCTTGTAAGTAACGGCCCATTGGGAACCCCAAGAGGAAGGTATGATGAGCACAGCAGAAAGTCTTCCCTCAGTTGTGAAACCAAGGTTTATCGAACTAGTAGGAGAAAGCCAAACTTCAGAAGGTGATGCTTGCTAGCTTCGCGACACTCCAGACAATGGCGCCAGAAATATTGCTGGTGCGTCTTCACCTAGCAGCAACGTGAAACCTGCACACAACACAACTAAGAACTTTTCTCCCAACTTACGATGAGGTTGTCAATCTCACCGGTTTGCTGTAAACAAAGGATTGAGCGTATCGAGTGGTAAAAGGATAATAGTATGCAAGAAAGTATTCAGTGAGAGTAAAAGTAAAATGGTATAGCAATGTAAAGGAAATTAGACCGGGGTCCACAGTTCACTAGTGGTGTCTCTCCATAAGATAAATAACAACATGTTGGGTAAACAAATTACAGTTGGGCAATTGATAGAATAAAGATAATGTACATATGTCATGAGGATCACTATGAGATTCACTCTGGGCATTACGACAAAATACATAGACCGTAATCCAACTGGATCTATGACTAATAATCCACCCTCCAAATGTCGTCCGAGCAAACATTGGGTATTAAGTTGCGAACAACGGATAACTGCATTAAGCAAAGTGCGTAAAGTAAACAAAGCAAATGTCCTTGGACACAAGAATGTTGTTTTCTCCCTAGTGGCAATAGCACATCTACAACCTAAGAGGTTTCTGTCACTCCCCCAGATTACTAGAGGCATGAACCCAACTATCGGGCATAAATACTCCCTCTTGGAGTCACTAGCATCTACTCGGCCAAGATATCTACTAGCAACGGAGAGCATGCAAGATCATAAACAACATAGAGATAACATAAAGATATATGATTCAGCACATCAACTTGACATAGTACCAATACTCATCGGATCCCAACAAACACAACATGTAGATGCTCTTGATCATGTAGGGCAGCTCACAAGATCTAAACATGAAGCACATGGTGGAGGAGACAACAATCTAGCTACTGCTATGGACCCGTAGTCCAAGGTAGACTACTCACACATCACTCCGGAGGTGACCATGGTGGTGGAGAAGGCCTCCGACAGGGATTCCCCTATCCGGCAGGGTGCCGGGAAGAGCTCCTGGATCCTGCCGATCTCGCTTCGACGACAGCGGCGGCTTGCAGTATGTTTTCAGGAAAAGCGATCCGTCCTTTAGGTTTTTTCAGTCGAGGGGATTTTATAGGCGAAAGGGAAGCGTCAGAAAGTGGGCCACCTGGCCTCACCATGTGGTGGCGCGGCCAGGGGCTGGCCGCGCCACCTTATGGTGAGCCTGGCCCCTGGCCCCACTCCATCTCATCTTCGGTCTTTGCGAAGCTTCGGTAAAAATAGGAGGTTCGGCTTTTGCTTCGTCCAATTCCGAGAATATTTCCTGTGTAACTTTTCTGAAACACAAAAACAACAGAAAATAGGAACTGGCACTGTGGCATCTTGTTAATAGGTTAGTTCCAGAAGTGTAACAAAACACAAAGCAAATTGTGTATAAACAAGCATGGAGCATCAAAAATTATAGATATGTTTAAGACGTATCAAGCATCCCCAAGCTTAACTCTTGCTCGTCCTCGAGTAGGTAAGTGATAACAAAAGAATAATTTTTGAGGTGACATGCACCATCACAATCTTGATCATCTATGTAAAGCATTGAGTGCTGGGATCAAAGAACTTAAAACATGGGCATAAAAGACATAATATTGACAATAAAAACTTAGCAACCATGTTATAACATGAAAAGAAACACAAATGAAAGATCATGAATAATGAAACAATGAAAGTCAAACGTGTGTTCAAATCATATGGAAAAACATAGCAAGTGGTTTCCAGCTTGTCCTTTATGGAATAGCAAAACATAAATGCATAGGACACCTTCAAGTTTAAGAGGGCGACTAGATACAAATAATTTAAGAACAAGCAAAACCATAATCATGAATCAATCAATGATAAACTTTGGGACTATGCACATTAAACTTAGAATGGAAACTATGCTCTCTTAGACGGTGCATAAAGGTACAAGGTGGAGACTCAACATAAAAGTAAAAGAAAGATCCTTCGCTGAGGGAAGCAGTGATTGCAAGTTTTATAAACCTTCAAAAATTATGGTACTTACTAGCTTTGAGCTCTCATTGCCCCCATCATAGGCATCTTGAATGGTTAAAGTTAATGCGAGTACAATTATGAGCATATGCTTGACAAATCATAAGTTGAAAACCTCGTGTCCCGTGAAGTACGAATACCCAAACCTCATGCTACTCGACTTTAGGTCCCAAGCAATGTCTTGTCATTGTAAGTATACACGTATCATCGAGAACTGCCAACGGGGTACCTCCTTGCCCGATGACATGGGACAAGCCCACATAAAAATGACAGGACAAACATACAATGAACACCTCAGCATCTCTTTTATTTACCACTGGTATAGCTTTTTATTGTGAGATGCATCGTCGAATGTCCACTATGGGCATGCTGTAAATTTCCACCATGAATGATGCATGGCTTAGATTAGCGGCCCAGGCGTTTCTCTAACACATATACAAACTCCATGACCCGCAAGATTCCCAACTTATTTCACATCGTGAGTATCCATAAACAAAAGATCACGATATCAACTCAAATGAGAGAAAGTGCAATGTTGAAAGCTTGCCCCATGACAGCATGGCTAGGCTAATTTCCAACTTACCACTTACAAGCATAACGTCAACATAAGAGAGCCACAATGTCAAAAAAATTAAAAGCGAGAAAAGTAAAGTGTGCCGTCAGGTTCGTGAGAGCTTTACTAGACTAATTTTCATATAACACCAAAGAGTTTAATTCGAAGGATAGATAAAAGCAAGTCAAATGTACTAGGAATAGCAAATTGCTAATAGGTATGTATGGTGGACACATTGGAATAACTTGGTTTTTGGGAGTTGGATGCACGAGTAGAGCTCATACTCAGTACAAAATGAGGGCTAGCAAAAGACTGGGAGCGACCAACTAAGAGAGCAATAACGGCTATAATCATGCATAGCGATAAAACATCATTAAAAGAAGCATAAAATGGTATCACAAGTCAAAAACCAAATGATCATAGAGGCTTATGGCGACTTTGTAAGAGTCAAACATGTTGTAAGCATGTGCCAAGTCAACCCAAATAAAGCATCAAGGAGAAAACCAAATAAATGCTTCCATATAATAAAAACAACGCATGATTTTTTCAAAGGCTCATTAAGCAATATCAGTCATTTGAGACAAGTCATGCTATAGAAAAAACTACTAAGCATACTATCAAAATGGCATCAAGCATGGCATAAAAAAGTCTAAGCCGCAGTCTAAACAAGCTCCTTTTTGTACCACTTTTTGCATGAAACTTTTTCTCTTTTCCAACACCATTCAAACCTTTTTGAAAGAAATTTGTTGGGGTCCAACCATTTATTGCAGAAAACAAAACAAAAAAAACTAAA
Source organism: Dactylis glomerata (assembly GCA_007115705.1). NCBI lineage: Eukaryota > Viridiplantae > Streptophyta > Magnoliopsida > Poales > Poaceae > Dactylis > Dactylis glomerata. The sequence continues at coordinate 2,664,417 of QXEO01000900.1, forward strand.
AGCAAAAGTAAAGACGCTCCAAGAAAAACGCATAGAATATGAAGCAATAAAAATATAGTGTGTTGAAAGGTGACCTAATTTTTGCCGGTGAAGAAGGGGTGCCTCGGGGGCATCCCCAAGCTTTGATGCTTGTAACTCTTGGATATTTCTTGGGGTGAAATGGGCATCCCCAAGCTTGAGCTTTTGTCCATACTTCATCTCATCTCATCACTCTCCAATCCCTACACTTGAGAACTTCCTTCATACAAAACATCACACAATTCTATTAGCAACGTTAGCATAAACATAATAATAAATCAACACTTTTTGGTTCAGTTTCAAACTCAAAAACACCACATATAAAGCATGTACTACTGTAGCAACTTCCTCAAAAGTTCCATGATCAAAAGAACTCAAAAAGAAAGCGATCGAGAGGCAAACACTAATAGTGACAGAAATTTGTCAAAACAGAACAGCTGACAAAGGTTGATTTTTTCGAAGACGTTCTGTTGCTCAAATCAAAAAGTGCAAAACTAATGAAAGTTTGGATATAAACTGGGGCATATGCTCAAGAAATTTTAGATCAAAAAGATATTCTGAGAATTTTGACGAATTTTTACGGTGCAGCGCAGAAATCTGTTTCAGGACAGCAACTTCCCCAAATCTTACCTCCCTCAAATTAGAGGTTCTTCTTGGCACAAAAACGAAATAAAATTGATAAGGAGAGGTCATTATAGTAGTAATAACTTCCAAGACTCAAATAAAAGAAAAATTACTAAAAATAAAACATTGGGTTATCTCCCAAGAGTGCTTTTCTTTAACGCCTTTGAGCTAGGCGCAGAAAGTGGAAATCAAGTAATATCAAGCGATGAAGCATCAAGTTCATAATTTGCTCTAAGAATAGAGTCAAAAAGTAATTTCTTCCTCCTTATAGGGAAGTGTTCCATACCTTTCTTGAGTGGGAATTGATATTTGATGGTGCCTTCCTTCATATCAATGATGGCACCTACAGTTCGAAGAAAAGGTCTTCCCAAAATAATAGGACATGAAGCATTGCATTCAACATCCATAACAAGAAAATAAACAGGAACAAGGTTATTGTTAACCATAATAAGAACATCATTAATTCTTCCCAAAGGTTTCTTCTTAGCAACATCAGCAAGAGGAACATCAAAATAACACTTTTTAAGCGGTGGTAAACCAAGCATATCATAAATCTTTCTAGACATAATAAAAATACTAGCACCTAGATCACATAAAGCATGGCAATCAAAACCATTAACATGCATATCAATGATGGGCTCCCAACCATCTTCTAACTTCTTGGGAATAGAAGCCTTTTGTTTCAACTTTTCCTCCCTAATTTTCATGAGAGCATTTGTAATATGATTTGTAAAAGCAATATTAATAGAACTAGCATTAGGACTCAAATCAAGATTTTGCAAGAACAAAATAACTTCAGATATATTGCAGCCATCAACATCAAAATCATTAAAAGAAATAGAGCTATCATCTCCCATACTCCGAAAAATTTCAGCAGTTTTTGTAGAAAAAGTTTTTGTAGTTTTGGGCTTTTTTCGCACAAGGAGTAGGAGATTTCTCTACACCAATCAAAGTAAGAGGATTGATAGCATTTGAAACAACATCATTAGAGGTAGTAATAGTATATACCTTCATCTTTCTAGCCATCTCATCTTCTCTTTCCCACCTGGCATGCAATTCTGCTAACATCCTAACATTTTCATCAATTCTAACTTGAATGGCATTAGTAGAGGCAAAAGTATTGCTTTCCTTCACATCATTAGGCAACAATTTTAGTTTCATAAGTTCAACATCAAGAGCAAGTCTATCAACTTTAGAAGTAAGAACATCAATTTTACCCAACTTTTCCTCAACAGACTTGTTAAAAGTAGTTTGCTTACCGATGAAGTCCTTGAGCATGACTTCAAGCTTAGAGGGCACGCCCCTAGTGTTGTTGGAGGAATTACCATAAGAGTTACCATAACCATTACCATTGGTAGAAGGATACGACCTATAATTGTTGCTAGCAAAATTGTTCCTATAAGCACTGTTGTTGAAATTATTATTTCTAATGAAGTTTACATCATCATGCTCTTCTTGATCAACCAAAGAGGCCAAAGGAACATTATTAGGATCAACATGAGCTCTATCATTAGAAAGCATAAGCATAATAGCATCAATCTCATCACTCAAGGAAGAGGTTTCCTCAACAAAATTTACCTTCTTACCTTGTGGAGCTCTCTCGGTGTGCCACTCAGAATAATTTACCATCATGTTGTCAAGAAGCTTTGTTGCGGCGCCCAAGGTAAGGGAAATAAACGTGCCTCCAGCAGCTGAATCCAATAGATTTCTTGAAGAAAAATTCAGTCCTATATAAAAAGTTTTGATAATCATCCAAGTAGTCAGTCCATGAATGGGACAATTCTTTATCATAGATTTCATTCTTTCCCAAGCTTGAGCAATATGTTCATTATCAAACTGTCTAAACTTCATAATATCACTACGCAAAGCTATAATCTTAGCAGGAGGATTGTATTTTCCAATAAAAGCATCCTTACACTTATCCCAAGAATCAATACTATTTCTAGGCAAAGATAGCAACCAATCCTTAGCTCTTCCTCTTAAAGAGAAAGGAAACAACTTAAGCTTAATAATATTACCATCTACATCCTTATACTTTTGCATCTCACATAGCTCAACAAAATTGTTGAGATGAGCTGCAGCATCATCAGAACTGGCACTGGAAAATTGCTCTTTCATAACAAGGTTCAACAAAGCAGGTTTGATCTCATAAAAATTTGCCTCGGGAGCAGGTGGCGCAATAGGAGTGCAGATAAAATCATTGTTTTTGGTGCTAGTAAAATCACACAACTTGGTGTTCTCAGGAGTACCCATTCTAGCAAAACTAAAAGCAAGCAAGTAAAAGCAACTATAAAGGAACTAATTTTTTTGTATTTTTGATAAAAAGATGCAAGCAAAAATAAAATAAAATAAAATAAAGCAAAACAAAATCAAATTAAAAGATTGTGCGTGAGAGACTCCCCTTGCAGAAGTCTTCTTCCTCCCCGGCAACGGCATTAGAAAAGTTGCTTGATTGCTTGTAAGTAACACCCCAAGAGGAAGGTATGATGAGCACAGCAACAAGTCTTCCCTCAGTTGTGAAACCAAGGTTTATCGAACCAGTAGGAGAAAGCCAAACTTCAGAAGGTGATGCTTTCTAGCTTCGCGACACTCCGGAAAATGGCGCCAGAAATATTGCTGGTGTGTCTTCATCTAGCAGCAACGTGAAACCTGCACACAACACAACCAAGAACTTTGCTCCCAACTTACGATGAGGTTGTCAATCTCACCGGTTTGCTGTAAACAAAGGATTGAGCATATCAAGTGGTAAAAGGATAATAGTATGCAAGAAAGTAAACAGTGAGAGTAAAATTAAAACGGTATAGCAATGTAAAGAAAATTGGACCGGGGTCCACAGTTCACTAGTGGTGTCTCTCCATAAGATAAATAACAACATGCTGGGTAAACAAATTACAGTTGGGCAATTGATAGAATAAAGATAACGTACATATGTCATGACGATCACTATGAGATTCACTCTGGGCATTACGACAAAATACATAGACCGTAATCCGACTGCATCTATGACTAATAATCCACCCTCCGAATGTCGTCCGAGCAACCATCGGGTATTAAGTTGCGAACAACGGATAACAGCATTAAGCAAAGTCCGTAAAGTAAACAAAGCAAATGTCCTTGGACACAAGAATGATGTTTTCTCCCTAGTGGCAACAACACATCTACAACCTTAGAGGTTTCTGTCACTCCCCCAGATTACTAGAGGCATGAACCCAACTATCAAGCATAAATACTCCCTCTTGGAGTCACTAGCATCTACTCGGCCAAGATATCTACTAGCAATAGAGAGCATGCAAGATCATAAACAACATAGAGATAACATAAAGATATATGATTCAACACATCAACTTGACATAATACCAATACTCATCGGATCCCAACAAACACAACATGTAGAATTACACAAAGATGATCTTGATCATGTAGGGCATCTCACAAGATCTAAACATGAAGCACATGGTGGAGGATACAACCATCTAGCTACTGCTATGGACCCGTAGTCCAAGGTAGACTACTCACACATCACTCCGGAGGCGACCATGGTGGTGGAGAAGGCCTCCGGCAGGGATTCCCCTCTCTGGCAGGGTTCCAGGAAGAGCTCCTGGATCCTCCTAATCTCGCTTCGATGATGGCGGCGGCTTGCAGTATGTTTCGAGGAAAAGTGATCTGTCCTTTAGGTTTTTTCCGTCGAGGGGATTTTATAGGCGAAAGGGCAGTGTCAGAAAGTGGGCCACCTGGCCTCACCATGTGGTGGCGCGGCCAGGGGCTGGGCCGCGCCACCTTATGGTGAGCCTAGCCCCTGGCCCCCCTCCGTCTCATCTTCGGTCTTCCCGAAGCTTCGGTAAAAATAGGAGGTTTGGCTTTTATTTCATCCAATTCCGAGAATATTTTCCGTGTAACTTTTCTGAAACATAAAAACAGCAGAAAATAGGGAACTGGCACTATGGCATCTTATTAATAGGTTAGTTCCGGAAAATGCATAAAAACGCCACGAAGTATAACAAAACACAAAGCAAATTGTGTATAAACAAGCATGGAGCATAAAAAATTATAGATACATTTGAGACGTATCACTCTCCATAACGCAGAGTTTGAGCCATTTCGTCAAACAAAACATGATTCATATTGTATAAAGATCAAATCGTCTAGCAACAATACATTTCATCAATATGAAATTTCACATGTACTTAATCTTAAAGTATGACTTTCAAAAATAGTGTCATTTAAATATGAAGTCATTATTTAGCTTGGATAATTTATGTTTATTGTTTATAAATGCTCATCAAAAAATTTATCAAAGATAAATAAGAATAATGCTTTCATAATCATAATGTGACCATAACTTTGTCTCGTGGAAAGCAAGACACACAAATAAGGTCCTCAACCATTATTGATTACAAAATTTATTTTGTCACTAATCCTGATAATAAATCTAGAGGTACGATGTTCATGGCCATCAACATCTTGATTGCCATTGTCACGCACGATAAGCTCCTTCATGCAATTCTTATGCAGAAGGTCCTGTTTTCGAATAAACAGGAACTTGTGTCGAATACACAAAATTTGCTATAAGTGTTTAACATGAAACATTTATAACTTGTATATCAAATATACCCTTTCGGGTTTGACAATTTCCCCTGCTATTGGTTCTACTTTCATGGTTATTCATCGAGTCCATCATCCACAGAGCGGAAACGGACAAAACTGAGTAGTGCCACATTTGTTTTCATATTTTTTGCGGATGCGGAAACGGATACAGTAACTCCGGAAACAAATACGAAAATAAATATTAACAGAAACAGACATGGACCGAATACGGCACGGACATGGACGAAAAGCAGATGATTACCGGAACCAAGAATCCATTTGGATTATGTAGAGAAATCAAAGAAACTTAAGTAAACTGACAAATTTATTCCCTAACCTTATCACGATTGCTTAATATAACAAGGAGTAGAGCAGGGGTTGTTTAGGTGGTTTGGTTTCACAAGGTCCTGTATTGGATTTGCTAGATTCACTACAAAACTAGTGTAAAATGAAAATCCCACATCAGTCAGAAACAGAGATTCCATTTACGCGTCTGTTCCGCCGAAAAACATTGTTCCGTTTCCATTTCCACTTCCACCAAAAAAATTCCGTTTCCATTTCTGTTTTGCAAAAGTCCATTTCCGTTTCCATATTTTCATTTCGTTTTCATTTTTCCGCGGAATAGTCGGAAAGTTTCCACTCCATTTTCATCCGTACACATGACAATGTCATTGTAGATGGGAGAAAGTCAACACGACACCCCGTCTATCGCAAATTCATTTGCCATCCAGTAGACCTAGTCGGTGAGGCACCCATGAATCCTATCATGGTTGCCGTACAAACTTTCAAGCAGATGTTCGCTTCCAACTCAATTGAAAGGAACTTGTCCATTGACCCATACTTCATAATTCTGGCTTGCGATGCGAAGTGCGTCTCAAGTTCAACAACCATCAAAAATGAGTTGGTGTTTGAGGAATGCTCCCATGATTTAGACTTCATGGTATGAAGAATGGTGCTAAGGACATTATATAATTGCCATCGTGATTACGATAATCACAATTATCATTCTTGATCACAAAACCCCTGATGCGCTTCCTAGATAGTTATTTTATCACATAGAGCTAATCATTTCTATTTAGGACAATCCTCATGCGTTGATATAAACGATAAACTTTGACCCGACAATTTTAAGTTTTCTTCATGCATAAAAGGACTAAGATGGAAGTGGACTATTCATCTACACAAATTTGCAAAGATATTAAAACTAAGTTCATAATATGAGCACAAAACCTATGAGGTCCCACTATACTGCCCCCGATCATCATGGCTGGCGATATAATTTCAAAGTTAAACAGAACTTATGTCAATCACATCATCCATGTGACCCATGCTCAATCTTTCGATCTCGTGTTCTGAGGCCATGTCTACACATACTAGGGCTCGCCAAACCAACCTTAGTGTATGCATGACACATACATTGCTTGTACCCACTCCTTATGTGAACTTCGATATGTCTAGCCCCCGATCGTCACGGCCGGCTTCATCTAAGAACTTTGTGGCGATTGATTCACTAAGGGAGAACACATTTTATTTGGTATTTTAATTAGGGATTATCTTATTTTATGCTACCGTCGTGTATCTAAATACTAGCACAAATTAGAATCACACAATAACATCAAATGTAAATAATGTGTGAGATGATATGGTTTCTTCAATGACGCGTGATACGTCTCCAACGTATCCATAATTTTTGATGCTCCATGCTTGTTTTTACACCATTTGTCTAATGTTTCGTTACACTTCGTGGCACTTTTATGCATTTTCCGGAACTAACCTATTAACAAGTCGCCACTGTGTCAGTTCCCTGTTTTCTGCTATTTTCGTGTTTCAGAAAAGCTACACAGGAAATATTCTCGGAATTGGATGAAACAAGTTCCTGAAGTCTTATTTTTTCCAGAAGCTTCCAGAGATCCGAAGAGGAGACGGAGAGGGGCCACAGGCCACCCTCACACAAGGGCGGCGCGGCCCAGCCCCTGGCCGCGCCCCCTATGTGTGAGGATGTCTGGGTCCACTTCTGACGATGCCCCTTCGCCTATAAAGACCCCACGACGGGAAAAACCTAAGTTCCCGATCAATTTTCCAGAAACACATCGTGATCCACCGCCATCGTCGACCCGAGATCGAGAGGGTCCAGAAGCTCTTCCCGGCACCCTGTCGGAGAGGGGAATCGCCACCGGAGGTCTTCTTCATCGCCATGCTTGCCTCCGGAGCGATGAGTGAGTAGTCTACCTTGGACTATGGGTCCATAGCAGTAGCTAGATGGTTGTCTCCTCCACCATGTGCTTCATGTTTAGATCTCATGAGCTGCCCTACATGATTGAGATCACCGTTATGTAATTCTACATGTTTGGTTTGTTGGGATCCGATGAATATTGGTGTTATGATTGAGTTGCTATACTGAAATATATCTTATGTTATCTCTATCTTGGCCGAGTAGTTGCTAGTGACTCCAAGAGGGGGTATTTATGCTCGATAGTGGGTTCATGCCTCTATTTAACCTGGGGGAGTGACAGAAACCTCTAAGGTTGTAGATGTGCTATTGCTACTAGGGAGAAAACAACATTCATATGCTCAAGGGCATATGCTTTGTTTACATTACACACTTTGCTTAATGCAATTATCTGTTGTTCGCAACTTAATACTCATGGGGTGTTCGGACGATATCCCCGTGAGTGGATTATTAGTCATAGATGCAGTTGGATGGCGGTCTATGTATTTTGTTGTAATGCCCAGAGTGAATCGCATAGTGATCTTCTTGACATATCATGTTATCTTTATTCTATCAATTGCCCAACTGTAATTTGTTTACCCAGCATGTGTTATTTTATCTTATGGAGAGACACCGCTAGTGAACTATGGACCCCGGTCCTATTTCCATCATATTGCTATCACCTGTTTACTTTACTCGCACTGTTTACTATACTTGCATACTATTATCACTTTCCACTCGATACGCTCATACCCTTTGTTTCAAGCAAACCGGTGAGATTGACAACCTCATCGCAAGTTGGGAACAAAGTACTTGGTTGTGTGTGTGCAGGTTCCGCAGTTGCAGCTAGCAAAGCAAAGCTTGGACGAGGCGCCCTATAAATTGTCCTGAGCTGTCGCAAGCTAGCAAGCATCACCTTCAGTCATTTGTCTCTCCTCTCCAAGAACGATAAACCTTGGTTTCTTAACTGAGGGAAAATCTGCTACTATATTCATCACACCTTCCTCTTGGGGTTCCCAACGGGCTGGTTATTTACCACGCATCAAGCATATTTTTTGGCGCCATTGCCGGAGAGGAAGTAGAAGACTTCTGCGAGGGGAGTTTTTTGCACACACATCCTTTACTTTTTATTGTTTTGCTTTATTTTATTTATTTTACCTGCATCGTTTTTATCAAAAACCCAAAAAAATTAGAATCCTTGGTAGTTGTTTTTACTTATCTGCTTTTAGTTTTGCTGAAATGGCTAATCCTGAAAACACCAAGCTGTGTGACTTTACTAGTAAGAACAATAGTGATTTTATCTGCACTCCTATTGCGCCACCTGCTCCTGCTGCAAACTTTTATGAGATTAAGCCGGCTTTATTGAATCTTGTTATGAAAGAGAAATTTTCTAGTGCTAGTACTGAAGATGCTGCAGCTGATCTCAACAATTTTGTTGAGCTATGTGAGATGCAGAAATATAAGGATGTAGAAAGTGATATTATTAAGCTCAAGTTGTTTCCTTTTTCTTTGAGAGGAAAGGCTAAAGATTGGTTGCTGTCTTTGACTAAGAATAGTATTGATTCATGGGCTAAGTGTAAGGATGCTTTTATTGGTAGATACTATCCTCCTGCTAAAATTATAACTTTGCATAGCAATATTATGAAGTTTAGTCAGTTTGATAATGAACATGTTGCTCAAGCGTGGGAAAGAATGAAATCTATGATAAATAATTGCCCCACTCATGGACTGACTACTTGGATGATTGTCCAAACTTTTTATGCAGGACTGAATTTTTCTTCAAGGAACCAATTGGATTCAGCTCCTGGAGGCACTTTTATGTCCCTTACCTTGGGCACCGCAACAAAGCTACTCAACAACATGATGGTAAATTATTCCGAATGGCACACCGAGAGAGCTCCACAAGGTAAGAAGGTAAATTCTGTTGAGGAAACCTCTTCCTTGAGTGATAAGATTGATACTATTATGTCTATGCTTGCTAATGATAGGACTCATATTGATCCTAATAATGTTCCTTTAGCCTCTTTGGTTGCTCAAGAAGAGCATGTTGATGTGAATTTCATTAGAAACAATAATTTTAACAACAATGCTTATAGGAACAATTTTGCTAGTAACAATTTTAGGCCGTATCCTTCTACCAATGGTAATGGTTATGGTAATTCTTATGGTAATTCCTCCAACAACACTAGGGCCGCGCCCTCCGAGCTTGAGGTAATGCTCAAGGACTTCATCGGTAAGCAAACTGCTTTTAACAAGTCCGTTGAGGAAAAGTTAGGCAAAATTGATATTCTTGCTTCTAAAGTTGATAGCCTTGCTCATGATGTTGAACTTCTGAAATTAAAAGTGTTGCCTAATGATGTGAAAGAGAACAATGTTTTTGCTGCTGCTAATGCTATTCAAGTTGGAATTGATGAAAATATTAGATTGTTAGCAGAATTGCATGCTAGATGGGAAAGAGAGTATGAGATTGCTAGGAATATGAAAGTTTGTACTATTACTACCTCTGATGATGTTGTTCCTAATGCTAGCAATCCTCTTACTTTGATTGTTGTAGAGAAAACTCCCACTCCTTGTGTTAAAAAGCCTAAAACTGCCAAAACTTTTTCTCAAAAGAGTGCTAATTTTTTTTGGAGTGTAGGACATGATAACTCCATTTCCTTTAATGATTTTGATGTTGATGGCTGCAATATATCTGAAGTAAATTTTTTCTTGCAAAAGCTTGCTTTGACTCCCAATGCAAGTTCTTTAAATGTTGCTTTTACTAAGCATATTACCAATGCTCTCATAAAAATTAGGGATGAAAAGTTGCAACAAAAAGCCTCTGTTCCCAAGAAGTTAGAAGATGGTTGGGAACCCATCATTGATATGCATGTTAATAGTTTTGATTGCCATGCTTTATGTGATCTAGGTGCTAGTATTTCTATCATGCCTAGAAAAAATCATGATATGCTTGATTTACCACCGCTTGAAAAATGTTATTATGATGTTCCTATTGCTGATGTTGCTAAGAAGAAACCTTTGGGAAGGATTAATGATGTTCTTATTATGTTTAATAATAACCTTGTTCCCATTGATTTTCTTGTTATGGACATTGAATGCCATGCTTCATGTCCTATTATTTTGGGAAGACCCTTTCTTCGAACTGTAGGTGCCATCATTGATATGAGAGAAGGCACCATCAAATATCAATTTCCACTCAAGAAAGGTATGGAACACTTCCCTGGGAAAAGAAAGAAATTAGTTTTTGACTCTATTCTTAGTGCAAATTATGAGTTTGATGCTTCATCACTTGATGTTACTTGATTCGCAATTTTCTGCGCCTAGCTCAAAGGCGTTAAAGAAAAGCACTCTTGGGAGATAACCCAATGTTTTATTTTCAGTACTTTTTCTTTTATTTGAGTCTTGTAAGTCATTACTACTGTAATGACCGCTCCTTATCCTTTTTATTTCATTGTTGTGCCAAGAGAAGCCTCTAATTTGAGTGGGGTAAGATTTGGGGATGTTGCTGTCCTGAAACTGTTTTCGGTGCTGCACCGTAAACATTCGTATAAATTCTCCGTATATCTTTTGGACCTGCGATTTCTTGTGAATATGCCCCAGGTTATATCCAAACTTTCATTAGTTGAACACTTTTTGATTTGAGCAATAGAAAACCCCTCAAAAATTCGGCCTTTGTCAGCTGTTCTGTTTTGACAGATTTCTGCCAATATTTGTGTTTGCCGCTTAATCGCTTTCTTTTGAGTTCTTTTGATCACAGAACTTTTGGGGAAGTTGCTACAGTAGTTTATGCTATATATGTGGTGGTTTTGAGTTGAAACCTGAAGCAAAAAGAGGTTGATTATATGTTATGCTACACTAATGTTTCTAATAGATTTGTGTTTAGTTTTGTATGAAGGAAGTTTTCAAGTGTAGGGATTGGAGAATGATGAGATGAGTTGAAGAATGGACAAAAGCTCAAGCTTGGGGATGCCCATGCATCACCCCAAGAAATATCCAAGAAGTACAAGCGTCAAAGCTTGGGGATGCCCCCGAGGCACCCCTTCTTCATCGGCAAAAATCAGGTCACCTTTCAAGACACTATATTTTTATTGCTTCATGCACTATGTGTTTTTCTTGGAGCGTCAGTTGTTTTAGTTTTATTTATTAGTTTAGTTTGTTTGCTGCAATAAATGGTTGGACCCCTACAAATTTCTTTTGGAGAAGTTGCCTTGCTTTTCATTTGCCAAGAACGCTCCAGTTTTCACTCTTATCAAAAAACCGAGTGTTCTTCTTTTTCTGCTACTGCTTTTGGTTTGCATTTTCGCCTTGATTTGCATTCAGATCTTCTTATATTTATTCATCAAGGTGTATGTTTGCCTCTGATCTTAATTGGTTTTCATCAAAAGAGGTGTTTATAAAAAATTTGAATGGTGTTGGAAAAGAGAAAAAGCTTTATGCAAAAAAAAGTGGTACAAGAAGGAGCTTGTGTAGACTGCGGCTTAGGCTTTTTCATGTCATGCTTGATGTCTTTTTGATAGTATGCTTAGTGGTTTTGCTGTAGCATGACTTGTCTCAAATAACTGAGATTGCTTAATGAGCCTTTGAAAAAAACCATGCATTGTTTTAATTGTTTGGAAGCATTATTTTGGTTTTCTCCTTGATGCTTTATTTGGGTTGACTTGGCGCATGCTTACACATGTTAGACTCTTACAAAGTCGCCAATAGCCTCTATGATCATTTAGTTTTTGAATTTTCATACCATCTTATGCTTCTTTTAATGTCGCTTTGTCGCTTTGTATGATTATGGCCATTATTGCTCTCTTAGTTGGTCGCTCCAGTCTTTTGCTAGCCCTCGCCTTGTACTGAGTATGAGCTCTACTCGTGCATCCAACTCCTAAAAACGAAGTTTGCCAAAGTGTCCACCATACATGCCTACTAGCAATTTGCTATTCCAAGTAAATTTGACTTGCTTTTATTTTCTCTTCAAATTAAACTCTTACCAGTGTTATGCGAAAATTGGTCAGTAAAGCTCTCACGAACCGGAAGGCACACTTTACTTTTTCCTGTTCTTAATTTTTTTGACATTGTGGTCTCTTATGTTGAGTTGTTATGCTTGCAAGTTGTAAGTTGGAGACTAGACCAGCCATGTAGTCATGGGCAAGCTTTCAACATTGCACTTCTCTTTTGAGTTGATATCATGATCTTTTGTTTATGGATGCCCGCGGTGTGAAATGAATTGGGAATCTTGTGGGGATCATAGAGTTTGTATATGTGTTAGGGAAACGCCTGGGCCGCCAATCTAAGCCATGCATAATTCATGGTGGAAATTTGCAGCATACCCATAGTGGACATTCGACGACGCATCTCAAAATAAAAAGCTAAACAAATGGTAAATAAAAGAGATGTCGAGGTGTTCATTGTCTGCTTGTCCTATCATTTTGATGTGGGCAGTTCTCGATGATATGCATATACTTACAATGACAAGAGCCTTGCTTGGGACTCTAAGTAAAGTAGCATGAGGTTTGGGTACTCGTATTCACGGGACACGAGGTTTTCAACTTATGATTTGTCAAGCATATGCAGCGTAAGTGTTCTCGCATTAACTTTAACCATTCAAGATGCTTATGATGGGGGCAATGAGAGCTCAAAGCCGGTAAGTACCATAATTTTTGAAGGTTATAAAACTTGCAATCACTGCTTCCCTCTGCGAAGGGCCTTTCTTCTACTTTTATGTTGAGTCACCACCTTCTATCTTTATGCACCATTAAGAGAGCATAGTTGTCATTCTTAGTATAATGTGCATTGTCCCAAAGTTTTCATTGATTGATTCATATTGTTGGTTTCACTTGTTCTTAAATTATTTGTATCTAGTCGCCCTCTTAAACTTGAAGGTGTCCTATGCATTCATGTTTTGCTCTCTTTGAAGGACAAGCTGAAAACCATTTGTATGCTTTTCCTTATGATTTGAACACATGTTTGACTTTCATTGTTTCATTTTCATGATATTTTGTTTGTGTTCATTTACATGTTTATAACATGGTTGCTAAGTTTCTATTATCAAGATTATATTTTTCATGCCCATGTTTTAAGTTCTTATGATCCCAGCTCACAATGCTTACATATATGATCAAGATTGTGTAGGTGCATGTCACCTCAAAAATTATTTCTTTTGTTATCACTTACCTACTCGAGGACGAGCAGGAGTTAAGCTTGGGGATGCTGATACGTCTCCAACGTATCCATAATTTTTGATGCTCCATGCTTGTTTTTACACCATTTGTCTAATGTTTCGTTACACTTTGTGGTAGTGCCAGTTCCCTGTTTTCTGCACTTTTATGCATTTTCCGGAACTAACCTATTAACAAGTCGCCACAGTGCCAGTTTCCTGTTTTCTGCTGTTTTTGTGTTTTAGAAAAGCTACACAGGAAATATTCTCGGAATTGGACGAAACAAGTTCCTAAAGTCTTATTTTTCCCGGAAGCTTCCAGAGATCCGAAGAGGAGACGGAGAGGGGCAACAGGCCACCCTCACACAAGGGCGGCGCGGCCCAGCCCCTGGCCGCGCCCCCTATGTGTGAGGACGCCTGGGTCCACTTCTGACGATGCCCCTTCGCCTATAAAGACCCCCGATGGGAAAAACCTAAGTCCCTGATCAATTTTCCAGAAACACATCGCGATCCGCCACCGTCGTCGACCCGAGATCGGGAGGGTCCAGAAGCTCTTCCCGGCACCCTGCCGGAGAGGGGAATCGCCACCGGAGGTCTTCTTCATCGCCATGCTTGCCTCCGGAGCGATGAGTGGGTAGTCTACCTTAGACTATGGGTCCATAGCAGTAGCTAGATGGTTGTCTCCTCCACCATGTGCTTCATGTTTAGATCTCATGAGCTGCCCTACATGATTGAGATCACCGTTATGTAATTCTACATGTTTGGTTTGTTGGGATCCGATGAATATTGGTGTTATGATTGAGTTGCTATACTGAAATATATCGTATGTTATCTCTATGTTGTTTATGATCTTGCATGCTCTCCGTTGTTAGTAGCTATCTTGGCCGAGTAGTTGCTAGTGACTCCAAGAGGGGGTATTTATGCTCGATAGTGGGTTCATGCCTCTATTTAACCTGGGGGAGTGACAGAAACCTCTAAGGTTGCAGATGTGCTGTTGCTACTAGGGAGAAAACAACATTCATATGCTCAAGGGCATATGCTTTGTTTGCATTACACACTTTGCTTAATGCAATTATCTGTTGTTCGCAACTTAATACTCATGGGGTGTTCGGACGATATCCCCGTGAGTGGATTATTAGTCATAGATGCAGTTGGATGGCGGTCTATGTATTTTGTTGTAATGCCCAGAGTGAATCGCATAGTGATCTTCTTGACATATCATGTTATCTTTATTCTATCAATTGCCCAACTGTAATTTGTTTACCCAGCATGTGTTATTTTATCTTATGGAGAGACACCGCTAGTGAACTGTGGACCCCGGTCCTATTTCCATCATATTGGTATCACCTGTTTACTTTACTCGCACTGTTTACTTTACTCGCATACTATTATCACTTTCCACTCGATACGCTCATACCCTTTGTTTCAAGCAAACCGGTGAGATTGACAACCTCATCGCAAGTTGGGAACAAAGTACTTGGTTGTGTGTGTGCAGGTTCCGCATTGCAGCTAGCAAAGCAAAGCTTGGACGAGGCGCCCTATAAATTGTCCTGAGCTGTCGCAAGCTAGCAAGCATCACCTTCAGTCGTTTGTCTCTCCTCTCCAAGAACGATAAACCTTGGTTTCTTAACTGAGGGAAAATCTGCTACTATATTCATCACACCTTCCTCTTGGGGTTCCCAACGGGCTGGTTATTTACCACGCATCAACGTGCTTGATCTCCATCGAGCGATCCAGCATGATCTCCATCATTCTACCGGTCAGCGCAAAGTCCACGACACCATCATCGTGAAGTCGCGATTAGTGTCACGCAACTTACCGTATTGACCATATCACATCACAAGCCCCACTGCAAAACAAAGTTAGACGATTCTAGTTTATCTTTTGCATGTTTTACGTGGCTTCTAGGGCTTTCGCACAAGAACTGTTTCTTACATACGAACATGAAACTACAACATTGATCAACGGATTGTTTCTTCGATTCCCTGTTAAGGGTCCTCCGTTGCAGACGCCACATCCACTATAGTTGGAGAAACAGGCACCCGACAAGCCACTTTTATATGGTGCAAGCCGTATGTCAGTCGTGGAACCAGTCTAGCGTGAAACGCGTAAGGTCCGTATTCGGGCCGCTTCAATCCAACTATGCCACAGATATAAACGAATGCACATGGGAGGCTAACAATGAGAGGATCAACGGCCACATATTGCTATGTGTTCTAATCGTACAAGCATACTACGCATAGATCGGCTCTAATACTACTGTTGGGGTTCTGTGCAAATAAAAAAAATTATTGCCTACGTAAACCTTGAATTGGCCAAGATCTATCTATCTAGTAATGTTGTAACGATTAGCTGGACATGCGGAGACATACCCTCATAGACCGAACGCGGGATTATGCTCCCATACAAGCGTTGAAATGAAGATGACATAGCCAACCTCAAGGTCGTGAAGATCTCGACGCCACGACGCTAGTGCGACAACACTGGCGCAATGATGTAGTGCCACACGTGAAGTACCTCGTAGTACTTGCACACGTATGACACACTATGACTCCTTCCTGATCTGCATCTATCTGAGATTGCAGAAGTAGATCTATTTGGATCCGATCTAGAATTCCCGCAGCACTTTGTCGTGCAGCGTTGGAGTCGCCCTCACTTTGACGCAGCCCTTCGGGGAGCCACACGAGAGAGAGAGGAGGACGAGGAGGAGGAGAGGGGTGGCGCATGAGGGGGGAGGAGAGGAGAGCTCCTCCAAGGAGCTCTCTCAATCCACGAGTGTCCAACTCTCCTCCATGGGGGGGTTATATAGGCGGATGGGGGAGCAGGCTTGCCCCTCCCCCAAGGCACCAAGCCGGTGGCCAAGGGAGGGAGAAAGAAACCCTAGGGCAACCTAGGGCATGGCTAGCCCAGCTGGCCACCCCTTTGGGCCCCATTTGGCCCATCCCCAAGCCATAGGCGCCCCCACACCCTTATCCAATAAGGGGGCGGCTAGACCTTAGTGGGATCCCCTCCGGGAGGAGCCCATTAAGGTGGGATGCCTTTATTAATTAGATAAATAAGTCTTTTAAAATTAATTCAATTAATTAACATTAATTACTTATTATTTAATTCCTCCTGCTCCGAAACTCCTTTCAGAACACTCTGAACAACTTTTGGATCTTCGTGGAACTTTTCTGACTTCCTCCTATCAACACTTTGACAATTCCAGATACATCTTAATGTCATCGCACCCTTAAGTGTGTTACCCTATGGTTCGGAAATACTCCAGACATTACTGAGACTCTTCTTTGGTAAATGATCATCAATCGGGTCCGGATATTCATGATGATCCCTGTGTATTCACATGAAGGAATTTTGTCATTACCGCAAACATCAATGCCATATTCCCTTTGTTTCTACAATACTTGCAATATCCGAGACTTGATCGTTGGTATCTTCATACCTAGTTCCATCTTGTTACCGACATTGTTGTTTATTCATTCCGTTATATTCTATCCCCGTGACCTAGTCACATGTTGCAACATTGGATGAAATCTCACCGAGTGGGCCCATAGTATCTTTCTGTCACGCGGATGAACAAATCCCGCTCTTGATGCATACGCCTCAACCTACTCCATTAGAAACCAAAGAGACGCCTTTTCACTCAATCCTTTTACGGTAATGACGATTCATGCAATCAAAGCCTCCCCTGGAAGTAGTGATTAGATATGATCTCATGGTCTAAGGATTAGGTTATAACGTTTCTTATTATTGCAACATGAACATCGTGACACGATTGTGTTGCATAATAATATTGGGTATGTCCATCATGGCATTTACACAATGGCATGAACCTCATTATCAATTGACGTATTTGTCACATGATCCAGAAACTGATCATGAGTTGACCAATGAGCTAGTATTGAGGTTTACTAGGGACACTAGTTTGTTTAATACCACATGTGTATCGGTGTTTCCGGACTGACATAGTTATAGCACAGTATTAAACTTATCATAAACTAGATGAAATATGCAAATAAACTATTTATTATTTTCCTTTAGGGTATATTTCCTTCATGTTCTAGCTTGGCAAGGTGTTGTCGGGAACAAGACAAGGCCCTTCTCTTCAATGTGAAGGAGGTAAGAAGGCCTCTCTCCTTGGTGGGGAGGGAAGCTTGCACACGAAGGATCCTCATCCTAGCGGGGATGATGAGGCTTACGAGAGAAGGAACTTCCCCTTATCAGGGGGAAGCGTACGGGAGAAGGCTCGGGACATCTCCCGAGAGTCAAAGCAGCTAGGCACGTGGCGAGCGTATTGATACGTCTCAAACGTATCTATAATTGTTGATGCTCCATGCTTGTTTATAAACCATTTGCTATGTGTTTTGTTACACTTCGTGGCATTTTTATGCATTTTTCGGAACTAACCTACCAACGAGATGCCACAGTGCCAGTTCCTTGTTTTTGGCTATTTTTGTGTTTCAGAAAAGTTACACAGGAAATATTCTCGGAATTGGACAAAACAAAAGCCGAACCTCTTATTTTTACCAAAGCTTCGCGAAGACCGAAGATGAGACGGAGGGGGCCAGGGGCCAGCCACACCATGGGGTGGCGCGGCCCAGCCCCGGGCCGCGCCACCAAGTGGTGATGCCACCTGGCACACCTCTCGACGTTGCCCTTTCGCCTATAAATTCCCCTTGATGGGAAAAACCTAAAGGACAGATCGCTTTTCCTCAAAACATACTGCAAGCCGCCGCCGTCGTCGAAGCAAGATTGGGAGGATCCAGGAGATCTTCTCGGCACCCTGCCGGAGAGGGAATCCCTGCCGGAGGCCTTCTCCACTACCATGGTCGCCTCCGGAGTGATGTGTGAGTAGTCTACCTTGTACTATGGGTCCATAGCAGTAGCTAGATGGTTGTCTCCTCCACCATGTGCTTCATGTTTAGATCTTGTGAGCTGCCCTACATGATCAAGATCATCTTTGTGTAATACTACATGTTGTGTTTGTTGGGATCCGATGAGTATTGGTACTATGTCAAGTTGATGTGCTGAATTATTATCTTTATGTTATCTCTATGTTGTTTATGATCTTGCATGCTCTCCGTTGCTAGTAGATATCTTGGCCGAGTAGATGCTAGTGACTCCAAGAGAGAGTATTTATGCTCGATAGTTGGGTTCATGCCTCTAGTAATCTGGGGGAGTGACAGAAACCTCTAAGGTTGTAGATGTGCTGCTGCCACTAGGGAGAAAACAACATTCTTTGTCCAAGGACATTTGCTTTGTTTACTTTACGCACTTTGCTTAATGCAATTATCCGTTGTTCGCAACTTAATACCCGATGGTTGCTCGGACGACATCCGGAGGGTGGATTATTAGTCATAGATGCAGTTGGATTACGGTCTATGTATTTTGTCGTAATGCCCAGAGTGAATCTCATAGTGATCCTAATGACATATGTACGTTAACTTTATTCTATCAGTTGCCCAACTGTAATTTGTTTACCCAGCATGTTGTTATTTATCTTATGGAGAGACACCACTAGTGAACTATGGACCCCGGTCCAATTTCCTTTACATTGCTATACATTTACTTTTACTCGCACTGTTTACTTTTACTTGCATACTATTACCCTTTTACCACTCGATACGCTCAATCCTTTATTTACAGCAAACCGATGAGATTGACAACCTCATCGTTGGGGCAAAGTTCTTGGTTGTGTTGTGTGCAGGTTCCACGTTGCTGCTGGTGCAAAGCAAAGCCCTGGACGAGGCGCCATATAAATTGTCCGGAGCTGTCGCGAAGCTAGCGAGTATCAACCTTCTGAAGTTTGGCTTTCTCCTACTGGTTCGATAAACCTTGGTTTCAGAACTGAGGGAAGACTTGCTGCTGTTAGGGGTGAAAACGGAGCGAATACGGACGGATAGTAGTGAAACCGTATTCGTTACCATATTTTTTTCGGATTCGGAACCGGAGCGGATAGTGTGCGGATACGAATACAGAATTGAAGTCTATCGGTAACGAATACGGACCGAATATGGGGCGAATATGGTTCGGTTGCGGATAAATAATTTGTCGGATCTCTCATTGATAATAAAGTAGATTTAGCTTGTAAATTTTCTACATACGTAAAATATATTCATATAAAACTACCTTGTGCCTTGCATGATGGCATTAGAGTACCAGGAGACAAAATGTGTAACTCTCTTTTATCTTCTCTCCCTAGTCACGTATTCAACACCTCATTGACGGATATTTTGTCGGATATTGTCCGGATATAACCGTGAAATATGGTATATCTTCGGATACGGTCGGATATCAGTAAAACCATATCGTTTTTCCGTATCCGTTAATCACTAGCCATATCCGTGACCGTATCCGACAACTATCCAACCGAATCCGTTTTTGGTTTCCGTAAGCCTTCGGTCGGTCGGTCGGAAATATTCCGTTCCATTTTCACCCCTAGCTGCTGTGCTCATCATACCTTCCTCTTGGGGTTCCTAACGGGGTGTTACTTACACGCCATCAAGCAATTTTTCTGGCGCCGTTGCCGGGGAGAAAGAAGACTTCTGCAAGGGGAGTCTCTCACGCACAATATTTTACTTTGTTTTTGTTTTGCTTTATTTTATTTTTGTTTGCATCTTTTTATCAAAAACACAAAAAAAATTAGTTCATTCTATAGTTGTTATTTTTGTTGGTCTGTTATTGTCTTGCTTTATCATGCTTTCTATCAATGGTTGGTTTCTTTGAAACTAAATCTTTTTGGCAAGGTGGGTTCACGGAAGAATAGCAGAAATATTATGAGAAACACCGCTTGTCACAAAAAGGGAAACACTTATGGGAACAAATTAATAGATTGTATATCATTGCTAGAAACACGTGTTATACTTTTAATGTTACTTATTGTTTTGATAGATCTTGTTGCTGTAGGAGGTATAAACACCTCCCTTTTCAATGTGAGTATAACGATGATGTTACCATATCTTCTTATTTTAATGGAAATTATGAATTTTATGATGTGGAACAAATTGAAGAATTTATTGCTT
Source organism: Dactylis glomerata (assembly GCA_007115705.1). Classification (NCBI taxonomy): domain Eukaryota; kingdom Viridiplantae; phylum Streptophyta; class Magnoliopsida; order Poales; family Poaceae; genus Dactylis; species Dactylis glomerata. Next base: position 2,685,019 of record QXEO01000900.1, read on the forward strand.
GGAAGGGTGCATTCGAACTTGCTTATTTGCTTGAAAATACTGATGATGCACCTTATAAATATGAGGTTTATGATATACTTAAATTTTGCTTTGATAATTACAAGGAAGAAAATGACTACATTCTTAAATATCTTAATAGATGCTCTCCAACGGAAGAGACTAATGCCTTGAAGGAGCCTATAGAAGAAGAAATTGCTGAAACTGGAAGCTCATTGGATGAAAAAGAGGAGGAGAGTGATGATCAAGAGGAGGAAGAATGGAGTTACCCATGTCTACCTCCCAATAAGAGTAACTCTTTAACTAATACCTTATTTGATCGCCCTCCATGCTTAACAAAGGAGGGTTAGTATGATATTTATATTGTTGAGTTTGTTCATGATGCTACTAAAAATTATTACGAGAGAGGAAAATATGGTTGTTGGAATTCTCATGTTACTAAAACACCTCTCTTTATATTGAAAGTTCCGAAGTTGATCTTGTTTTATCTACCCATACTTGTGACTATGTGCTTCTTTGAATTATTTTATTACAAGATTCCTATGCATAGGAAGTGGGTTAGACTTAAATGTGTTTTATATTTGCTCCTTGATGCTCTTTTTGGCTTCCATTCATATTTCTTATGTGAGCATCTTCTCAAATTACTGAGCCTAGCTCAAAGGCGTTAAAGAAAAGCACTCTTGGGAGATAACCCATTGTTTTCTTTTTAGTACTTTTTCTTTTATTTGAGTCTTGGAAGTTATTACTACTGTAATGACCGCTCCTTATCATTTTTATTTCGTTTTTGTGCCAAGAAGAACCTCTAATTTGAGGGAGGTAAGATTTGGGGAAGTTGCTGTCCTGAAATAGATTTCTGCGCTGCACCGTAAACATTCGTGAAAATTCTCAGAATATCTTTTTGATCTGAAATTTCTTGAGCATATGCCCCAGGTTATATCCAAACTTCCATTAGTTTTGCACTTTTCGATTTGAGCAACAGAAGGTCTTCTAAAAAATTGACCTTTGTCAGCTGTTCTGTTTTGATAGATTTCTGCCACTATTTGTGTTTGCCTCTCGATCGCTTTCTTTTTTGAGTTCTTTTGATCACGGAACTTTTGAGGAAGTTGCTACAGTAGTATATGCTTTATATGTGGTGTTTTTGGGTTTGAAACTGAACCAAAAAGGGTTGATTTACTATCATTTTTATGCTAACGTTGCTAATAGAATTGTGTGAAGTTTTGTATGAAGGAAGTTTTCAAGTGTAGGGAATGGAGAGTGATGAGATGAGATGAAGTATGGACAAAAGCTCAAGCTTGGGTATGCCCATGTCACCCCAAGAAATATCCAAGAGGTACAAGCGTCAAAGCTTGGGGATGCCCCCGAGGCACCCCTTCTTCATCGGCAAAAATCTGGTCACCTTTCAACACACTATATTTTTATTGCTTCATATTCTATGCATTTTTCTTGGAGCGTCTTTACTTTTGCTTTCAGTTTTCTTTTGTTTTGTTTGCTGCAATAAATGGTTGGACCCCAACCAATTCCTTTTGGAGGAGATGTACTTCGTTTTTCATTTTCCAAGAACACTCTAGTTTTCACTCTTATCGTTCAACGAGTGTTCTCTTTTTCTAGAACTGCGTTTAGCTTTCATTTTTTGCCTTGATTTTTGTTCAGATCTTGGTTTATCTTTGTATCAAGGTGTATTTAGACCACTGGTCTATGCTGGTTTTCATCAAAAGAGTTGTTTCAAAAAGGTTTGAATGGTGTTGGAAAAGAGAAAAAGTTTCATGCAAAAAAGTGGTACAAAAAGGAGCTTGTTTAGACTGCGGCTTAAACTTTTGCATGCCATGCTTGATGTCGTTTTAATAATATGCTTAGTAGTTTTTTCTGTAGCATGACTTGTCTCAAATGACTGAGATTGCTTAATGAGCCTTTGGAAAAATCATGCGTTGTTTTTATTATATGGAAGCATTTATTTAGTTTTCTCCTTGATGCTTTATTTGGGTTGACTTGGCGCATGCTTACAACATGTTTGACTCTTACAAAGTCGCCATAAGCCTCTATGATCATTTGGTTTTTGACTTGTGATGCCATTTTATGCTTCTTTTAATGATGTTTTGTCGCTATGCATGATTATGGCCGTTATTGCTCTCTTAGTTGGTCGCTCCCAGTCTTTTGCTAGCCCTCATTTTGTACTGAGTATGAGCTCTACTCGTGCATCCAACTCCCAAAAACCAAGTTTTCCAATATGTACACTATAAATTCCTATGCATGGTATTTGCAAGCCATTCCAAGTAAATTTTCATGTGCTACCTCTCAAAAACCTTCAAAATACTTCTCATTTTGTGACACTGTTTTCAGCTCATGGGGACGTAGTGGTCGAATTTGCTATCTTCCATATTGTTTTATTCCAAAAATAAAAAAAAGGCACTCCTCCATGGTATGTGAATGTTGGTGGGCACCCGATGGAATCGGTTAGCCATGGTTTGTGAAAGGAAAAAGGTGGGGAGGAGTGCCAAGCTTTATAAAAGAGCACCAAAGTGCCAATCTCTCTCTCAAAACTTGCTTTTTGTATGGAAGATAGTAAGAACCCCATTGCCAGTCGTTGACAAAGACAACCACCTCTCAAAACCAAATTTTTATCTCTCTGTTTTACAAATGAAAACCTCTAGCACATGTTTAATCCCTGCTTCCCTCTGCGAAGGGCCTTTCTTTTACTTTTATGTTGAGTCTCCACCTTCTACCTTTATGCACCGTCTAAGAGAGCATAGTTTCCATTCTGAGTTTAATGTGCATAGTCCCAAAGTTTATCATTGATTGATTCATGATTATGGTTTTGTTTGTTCTTAAATTATTTGTATCTAGTCACCCTCTTAAACTTGAAGGTGTCCTATGCATTTATGTTTTGCTATTCTATGAAGGACAAGCTGAAAACCACTTTGATATGTTTTTCCATATGATTTGAACACACGTTTGACTTTCATTGTTTCATTATTCATGATCTTTCGTTTGTGTTTCTTTTCATGTTATAACATGGTTGCTAAGTTTTTATTGTCAAGATTATTTCTCTTATGCCCATGTTTTAAGTTCTTTGATCCCAGCACTCAATGCTTTACATAGATGATCAAGATTGTGATGGTGCATGTCACCTCAAAAATTATTCTTTTGTTATCACTTACCTACTCGAGAACGAGCAGGAGTTAAGCTTGGGGATGCTTGATACGTCTCAAACGTATCTATAATTTTTGATGCTCCATGCTTGTTTATATACCATTTGCTTTGTGTTTTGTTACACTTCGTGGCGTTTTTATGCATTTTCTGGAACTAACCTATTAACAAGATGCCACAGTGCCAGTTCCCTATTTTCTGCTATTTTTGTGTTTTAGAAAAGTTACACAGGAAATATTCTCGAAATTGGACGAAACAAAAGCCGAACCTCCTATTTTTACCGAAGCTTCGCGAAGACCGAAGATGAGACAGAGGGGGCCAGGGGCCAGCCACACCATGGGGTGGCGTGGCCCAGCCCCTGGTCGCGCTACCAGGTGGTGAGGCCACCTTGCCCACCTCCTGACGTTGCCCTTTCGCCTATAAATTCCCCTCGACGGGAAAAAACTAAAGGACGGATCGCTTATCCTCGAAACATACTACAAGCTGCCGCCGTCGTCGAAGCGAGATCGGGAGGATCCCGGAGCTCTTCCCGGCACCCTGCCAGAGAGGGGAATCCCTGCCGGAGGCCTTCTCCACCACCATGGTCGCCTCCGGAGTGATGTGTGAGTAGTCTACCTTGGACTACAGGTCCATAGCAGTAGCTAGATGGTTGTCTCCTCCACCATGTGCTTCATGTTTAGATCTTGTGAGCTGCCCTACATGATCAAGATCATATTTGTGTAATACTACATGTTGTGTTTGTTGCGATCCAATGAGTATTGGTACTATGTCAAGTTGATGTGTTGAATTATTATCTTTATGTTATCTCTATGTTGTTTATGATCTTGCATGCTCTCCATTGCTAGTAGATATCTTGGCCGAGTAGATGCTAGTGACTCCAAGAGGGAGTATTTATGCTCGATAGTTGGGTTCATGCCTCTAGTAATCTGGGGGAGTGACAGAAACCTCTAAGATTGTAGATGTGCTGTTGACACTAGGGAGAAAATAACATTCTTGTGTCCAAGGACATTTGCTTTGTTTACTTTACGCACTTTGCTTAATGCAGTTATCCGTTGTTCGCAACTTAATACCCGATGGTTGCTCGGACGACATCCGGAGGGTGGATTATTAGTCATAGATACAGTTGGATTACAGTCTATGTATTTTGTCGTAATGCCCATAGTGAATCTCATAGTGATCCTCATGACATATGTACGTTATCTTTATTCTATCAATTGCCCAACTATAATTTGTTTACCCAGCATGTTGTTATTTATCTTATGGAGAGACACCACTAGTGAACTATGGACCCCGGTCCAATTTCCTTTACATTGCTATACCGTTTACTTTTACTCGCACTATTTAGTTTTACTTGCATACTATTACCCTTTTACCACTCGATATGCTCAATCCTTTGTTTACAGCAAACCAATGAGATTGACAACCTCATCGTTGGGGCAAAGTTCTTGGTTGTGTTGTGTGCAGGTTCCACGTTGCTGCTGGTGCAAAGCAAAGCCCTGGACGAGGCGCCATATAAATTTTCCGGAGCTATCGCGAAGCTAGCGAGCATCAACCTTCTGAAGTTTGGCTTTCTCCTACTGGTTCGATAAACCTTGGTTTCACAACTGAGGGAAGACTTGCTGTTGTGCTCATCATACCTTCCTCTTTGGGTTCCCAATGGGGTGTTACTTACACGCCATCATGTATCACGTTGGTAGATCTACTGTCTCCCCCTCGGGAACACGCATGGAGGACGTGTGGTGGAAGTCCACTGCTTCGGACCTGCAGAAGGCATCATTACCATGCAAGGCACGGTAATGACAGACAAGACTGGCTGGTCAAATTCCATCGGCGCAGTGCACCAGGCGGAGTGAAAGACAGCATGGTGCGTAGCCCTGCAGGGCTACTGTGGTGACCCAGCATACCACTGCATGTTGTAGTATGCAAGTCATTGACATAACACTTATGAAGTACCATTTCAAAAATAGTTCATCCCTCAGAGTGGTACAACAGAAACATAGCGGTCTTTATTCAAACACTAAGTATTACAAGCCATAATTGTACAGAGGACTCCAGTTCCTCCTCGGTCTAAAGAGGAACACTAGTAGGTTCTAATTTAATACTACAAGCCTTTACTAAGACAGAAAGTAGTAGACTAAACATAATGACCTACTCAAGCTGCTTTATTCTATAGTGCTCGGTGCGAGTTAAGATACTATGCTACGGTTCTAGTTGTTGGGCTCCTCCTCGCGTCCTTCGCTAATCCCATAGGCAATGGTGTAGTCCACACCTTCAACTCCACCGGATAGGTCTGGTTCCTCATAGTAGACTTCCTCGATGTCTTCCGAGGCTTCTTCAGTCTCCTCGTGTTGGCCCTCCGAGTCTAAGCAAGGGTTAAGAGGACTAGGGTGAGTAACGAGCGTTACCCAGCAAATTCACTTTAAAGAATAGTTGTGTTTTGTGCACTAGCTATGGTCGTGGACTCAAGAGTCCTAGGCCAAATGCAGGTTTTCGTAACCATTTCTTCAAAGGTTAATTTTATTCAGAAAACTATGCCCGTCAGTCTTCACGGGTTGATTAGAGCTTCGATGGGCTCCTTTCCTGCCATGTTCGTAGCTCCTTCCTGGAATAGGGAGTATCTCGATACTTTCTTACACTCTGCAGAGGTGGTCACTTGTACCCATAAGAGATCAAAACCTTGATGCATGACCGGGCATACTTTCCCGTCCATACTTCCTTGGTATGGGGCCCAGTCGATGATCCAAGCCCAATCACTGTTCTTCTCCGCGACCCCGCATACCTACCCTTTTGTAAGTTTGCCCTCTCCTTATCTATATGTATACCGGGCCAGACCATGCCTTATCCTCCCCTTACACTATAGATAGCCTGATCCAGGAAACCCTTACAATCCATCGTAGACCACCAATACCGTGGAACATTAAGGGGTTCCACCTCACCTATTGCTCCTCCGGCTGACAACAGCTACAATATGGCTTGTACTTTGTGGACCCAGTATCGTGGAATCTTTATGGGGATTCCACCCTCATGTTGCCCCGGCAGGACGCCAATAGCTACGGTAAGGCGCATCTGTTGATATGTGAAAGGAAAATGATATAGCTGACTTCTCCATCCCATTCCAGATCTTATGGTTGACTGTTATTTACGGTGCTAGAATCACTCATGACATTTGTTATTAATCCTAGGTGAACTTTCCAGTTGTAGTGGGACCTCCACCAATACTCATACTATGGTCCCACTGCCCACCATGCTAGGTCAACAACCACCATGGTTGCTAGCCACTAATCAATTCAATTCAGAAAGTAGAACCTTTTACTTTTAATGCAGTAGTAATCCAATATATATATATAGCGTTGCAAGTAATTTGATAAAAATACTCAAGAGGTATGAGCAAGTGATGAACTTGCATGCAAACTGCAAGGTAGTGCAGTTCGATGTGTTGGAGTGACCCGGGACCTCGGGTTCCGGAAAACAGCATCATTGTCCGACAAGGGCAATGGTTAAAGATTCAAATAATGATATGCCCTTTTTTGAGAGTGTGTGATTTAATTACAACCCCATGTGGTGATTTTTAAGAAGTTGATATACTCTTTGTTATGAATTTACCAGAGTATATATTAGGTTAAATTCATTCAAGAATTCAAAACATTTATTCTTGAAGGAATTTACTTATTTTAATCTTACTACTTGGTTTTTTTAATTTTATTATGCCTTTATATTTTCCTATAAATTCTTCCGAAGAGTTTTACTTTTCAAAAAGTGTTATGATTCATTTCTGAACCATTCTTATTCAATCACATATTTAATCTTGTGAAAATATCACAAAAACTTATTTGAAACTTTTTGTAGGGCTAGAAGTATTTGTATTTTATGTTTAGGTGCCTAAAAGGTTTTTTCTAAAATTTCCTTTGATTTTTCCTACCTTTCCTTTATTTGATTTCTATTAAATACTCCCCTGGCCCACCTATTGGCCCCTGGTCCCACCTGTCGGGCACCAAGCCCACTGGGCTAGACCAGACCGGGCTGGCTCGGTCGAACCCAACACAGCCAGTCGGTGCGCCTCGTCCTCTCCTTTCTCCTCTCGCCCGAGCTCCTGTGACTGAATCGCTGCCGCTGCGCCACCCTCGATTCCGGCCACCCCCCACCATAGTTAGCCGCCGAGATGGGGCGCATCTGGTAGATTTCGCGATGACGTAGCTGCCTATCCACAAAATCCCCTCGATTGCTTCCTCGCGCCCTCGACTCCGTTGCCCCCCGCATCTAGGGTTTCCGCCATGCGAGACCTCGAGCTTCTTCTCGAGATGCTCGGCTTCCCCATGATGGTGTCGGGCGCTGGTGTGGTGGTGTGCTAGCCGATGATGACCCACAAGTATAGGGGGTGTATCGTAGTACTTTCGATAAATAAGATTGTCGAACCCAACGTGGAGCAGAAGGTGTTGACAAGTGGTTTTGATCAAGGATTCACTGTAAATACTAGCAAACCAGTTTTCAGGGGTATTTGGTAATGCAAGTAAATAAAGTACAAGTAAATAAAAGACAATAATAGTAATTGCTGCAAGTGGCCCAATCCTTTCTAGAGCAAAGGACAAGCCGGTTGTGTGACTTATGATTACCAAACGTTCCTAAGGACACACGGGAGTTTCTGTCAAGAGCTTTCGCTTCATGCTCCTAAGTAATCTTCATTGGTTTGATAAGTGTTATGGGGGTGAACCTGTGCTAGCGTACTACCCTTACTAGGATTAATACACACTTGTGATTATACCCCTGCAAGCATCCACAAATACAAGAAAGTAATTAAGATAAATCTAACCACAGCCTTAAACTCTGAGATCCTACGCTCCCTGGTGCAATGGTTTCCTAACAGGGGTTTAGGTTTCTGTCGCTCTGGCAACCCCACAATTAGTAGCCAAATACCCAATGCATTCCACTAGGCCCATAAACGGTGAAGTATCATGTAGTCGACGTTCACATGACACCACTAGTAGAATAACACCACAACATAAATATCAAACCATTAAATATTACTCAACATAGTTTCACTACTAACATCTCTACTTCTCCCATGTCCTCAAGAACTAAACGAACTACTCACAAGACATCATATGGATCATGACCAGAGGTGACATAATGGTAAATAATAATCTGAACATAAACCTTAATTCAACGGTTCCACTCAATAGCATTAACTACAAAGGTAATCAACGCTGGAAAGTTTCCCCTAAGAATTTGACAAGATTCAACCCAAGATGTTACAGCGGGACGGTGTGATGATGGTGGAGATGAAGGTGCTGATGATGGTGATGACGATCCCGATGAAGTACAGCGTGATGATGATGACGGTGGTGATGATCTCCCCAATCCGAGAAGGAATTTCCCTGGCAGATTTCTGCCTGCCGGAGAGCTTTTCTCTCTCGGTGTTTTCCGCCCCGCAGAGGTGGCAGTGTCTATCTCTGATCCCTCCCCTTTGACTTAGGTTTTTGGGGACGACAATATACGCGAGGGGGTGATGGCAGTAGTGGGCCAAGGTGGCCTGTCCACAGGGTGGCGCGGCCAGGGGTGGGCCCGTGCCACCTGGTGGTGAGCCCACCCTGCTGCTCCTCTTGCCTCCTCCTTCTGGCTACTTTCGTCTTCTGATATTATATGAATTTCTGGGTATTTCTCTGGAATTGTTGATCTTCAGAAATATGGTGTCTTGACAGTCCCTTTTCCAGCAGAATCCTGACTCCAGTAGCAAGTTCTCCAATGATCATCAAACATGTAAAAACAGAGGAAACAACATAAGTATCATCTCTAAATATGAAATATATCAATGAATAACAGTAAATTATGATACAAAATAGTGATGCAAAATGGACGTATCAACCCCCCAAGCTTAGACCTCGCTTGTCCCCAAGCGAAAACTGAACTCGGTAAACATGACCACAGGTTTATGGAGTGAAGTGTCGATAAACAAAATACGGACAAGAAGCATCGCATTTACCAAGGCACAAGTTAATAGACAGCAACTTCCCTTCATATAATATAGACTTGCAATAAGCAAAAGGGAATCACAAATAAAGATGCACAAGGTAAATCATGATTGGTGATGGCAAACCTTTGTTCTTGGTCAGAGAACAATGAAAAAACTACACTTATTTTTGAACGGAGCCTTTTATAACAGAGCTAATATAGCAAAAACCATATTCTCAATGAAACAAACTCTTTACAATCATAGAAAGCTTTCAAAGATATATTCCTTCAGATAAAAGCATCGTACTAAACAAAGGAAGATAGTAAACATGATTGAACAGATCAACATATGGATGAATGAAACATAACAACTCAAATGCTTGCTTGAGATAGAAGGGAATAGGTTGACTCAACATAAAAGTAAAAGATAGGCCATTCGCAGAGGGAAGCAGGGATTAAACATGTGCAAGAGCCTTTCATTTGTAAAATAGTGGTAAAAGTTGTTTTGAGAGGTGATTGCTTTTGTCAACAACTAGCAACAGAGTTCTTGATATCTTCCATACTAAACAAGTGAGAGCGGTTCCGAGATGTTGATTAATTGGCACAATTGTGCTCTTTTATAGCTTGGCACTCCTCCCCACTTTTCCTTTCTCAGACCATGGCTAACCGATTCCATCGGGTGCCCACCAACTTTCACATACCATGGAGGAGCGCCTTTTTTTCATTTTTTTAGATTACAATGGTCTGACCAGCTCCCTTGCAAAACTAATGACGAGCAGATGAAGCATGCAAGTCGAGGGGTACTCAATTTAGTATGGAAGATAACAAACCCAACCACTACGTCCTCATGAGCTAAAAATAGTGGCACAAAACGAGAAGTATTTGAAGGTTTTTGAAAGGTAGCACGTGAAAATTTACTTGGAATGGCTTGAAATACCATGCATAGGAATTTATAGTGGACTCTTTTGGAAGTAACTTGGTTTTAGGGGATTGGATGCATGAGAAGTATTCCCTCCCAGTACAGGTTTTTGGCTAGCAAGGCAGGGTAGCAAGCACAAGAGTTGCATGAAACAAACAAACATACATGTGATAGAAACAATCATGCAAACTTCCTTGAAAGTACCAACGATTTTAACTTGAGAATACTATTGCTTATGAGCCAAACATGAAGGAAAACTGAAATGATGTATCTACTAACACTTCCTTCTTTTTCTACTAAAACCTCAAGGTAATGTTGCTACTGACCAAGCTAAGTTTGCCAAAACCAACTAGATTTACTCATGCTCCCAAAGTGATACCAATACTAATCAACAAGACTAATCATATAAGAAAGATTGCAAACTAAGATAAAGTGCGCGGAAAGTAAATGATAAAACTTCTCATTAATATTTCTCAACCGCAACTCACACCAAGGGATACATAGGTAACCAACTAAAGGAGGATACTTCCATACTGCAAACTATTCTATATGATAACTTCTCTATTCATGATATGACTCTACTTGAAAAGTAAATGGGTAAAAGATAATGATGTGATACCGCGGCACTCCCCCAATCTTGGAACAAACCAAGGGGATGCCTATACGAATGACGAATTACTCCTTCGACGGTGGTGGCGAGTCTTTATCATCATCAGACTTCCAAGGCAGAGGTTCTCCATCAAGGAAAGATGTCTTGGTCTCCAATATCCTGAAACTGGCAGCAACACTCATTTGTTTAAACCTAGCTTCATACTCACAGTTTTGGTTTTGCAAATCATAGAGTTGTGCTTGTAATTTGTTGGTTGTCTCATGGAGTGACAAGATGTCATCCCAGAGCTCTGCGGTCTCCTTCTTGTGCTTGGCGATGAGTTCTTGATTTATCCTATGGATGATGTCCACCTCGCGTTCCGCCATCTTCTTGTATTTAAAGACTTCTTGCTCCAGCGCTTCCATCCTGGCTTCGAGACTCCCTTCTCCTGTAGGGCCCTGGACATCTTCTATTTGCAACTTCCCATCCTTGAGTGACAACTCCTTTGGATGCATCTTTAGCTCCCTCATGTACGGATTAATGATGTCCGCAAGAGAGTTCTCCTCGGATGAACCAGACGAAGACATGGTGACTCTAAAGCTGAGACAAGTCCTGACAGAAATAGATCAAAACAAAAGCACAACGAGAACATGATATACAGACCTCGGGCAATCTGGGGGGTTATATAGGCAAAAATTAAACATCAAAACAAAGTCACAAGAGGAAACCGGGATGGAAACAAGTTTCGGGGTGGTCTCACCACAGGGTGGCGCGGCCAGGAGGGGGCCGCGCCACCGGGTGGTGAGGAGCCACCGGACTCCGTTTCCTACCCATTTTCGTCTCATGATTTTTAATATTTAATAAAAACAAAAAATATATAAATAGAAGAACTTATCGTGAACCTTTTCTGACTAGAAGTGTTACCTATTCGGAAACTGACTCTGCAGTTTCCTGCATATGTTCTTTGATGAATTCTGCCAGAGTAATCATTTGAATAACATCGACATCTTCATTATAAGAATCTCCAGCAATATAATGTTTGAGTCTTTGCCCATTCACCACTTGCGTAGTGTTATCTTTAAGCGAAGTAATCTTTATCGCACCTGAGTGATACACCTCTTCAATAACAAAGGGTCCTTCCCATTTCGAGAGTAATTTTCCTGCAAAAAATCGGAGACGAGACCTATACAATAGAACTTTCTCACCAACATGAAACTCTCTCTTAAGAATTCTCCTACCATGCCATTGCTTGACTTTTTCTTTGAAAAGTCTGGCATTCTCATAAGCTTCATTTCTCCACTCATCTAAGGAACTTAAATCAAGCAGCCTTTTCTTACCGGCGAGTTTAAAATCCCTATTAAGCTCTCTCACTGCCCAAAAAGCTTTGTGTTCTAATTCTAAAGGCAAGCGACATGCTTTTCCGTAAACCATTTTGTAAGGAGACATGCCCATGGGGTTCTTATAAGCAGTTCTATAAGCCCATAAAGCATCGTTCAACTTGCTAGCCCAATTTTTTCTAGATCTATTAACAGTCTTCTGCAAGATAGACTTGATCTCTCTATTTGATAGCTCTACTTGCCCACTAGTTTGGGGATGATAAGGAGAAGCAATTCTATGATTAACGTCATATCTAGCAAGAGTTTTTCTAAAACCGCCATGAATAAAATGAGAACCTCCGTCAGTCATAAGATATCTAGGCACACCAAACTTAGGAAAAATAACATCCTTAAGCATTTTTAACGAGGTCTCACCATCAGCACTCTTCGTAGGTATAGCTTCTATCCACTTAGTAACATAATCAACAACAACAAGTATATGAGTATAACCTTCTGAAGGACAAAAAGGACCCATAAAGTCAAATCCCCAACAATCAAATGGTTCAATAACAAGAGAATAACTCATAGGCATTTCATTGCGTCTAGAAATATTACCAACTCTTTGGCATTCATCACAAGATAGAACAAACTTTCTAGCATCTTTAAAAAGGGTTGGCCAATAAAAACCTGATTGTAGAACCTTTTGTGCAGTTCTATCTCCAGCATGATGTCCTCCATAAGCACTACCATGACATTTTCTCAATATCTCTTGTTGTTCATACTCAAGAACACATCTTTGCATAATACCATCAACTCCTTATTTATATAAGTGTGGGTCATCCCAAAAATAATGCCTCAAGTCACAAAAGAATTTCCTTCTTTGCTGAGCTGTAAAGGTTGAAGGCAAATACTTGGAAACAATAAAGTTAGCATAATCAGCATACCAAGGATTCTCTCGCGTAGTTACCTTTATTGAAGCCGACTGTTCATTTGGAAAACTATCATTAACAGGAATAGGATCAAAAGAAATGTTTTCCAACCTAGACAAATTGTCAGCAACAGGATTTTCAGCACCTTTCCTATCTACAATATGCAAATCAAACTCTTGTAAAAGCAACACCCATCCGATAAGCCTAGGCTTAGCATCCTTCTTTGACATAAGATATCTAATAGCAGCGTGATCAGTATGAATAGTAACTTTTGAATCTACGATATAAGGTCTAAACTTATCACATGCAAAAACAACAGCAAGAAACTCTTTCTCAGTGGTAGCATAATTCTTCTGAGCAGCATCAAGAGTCTTACTAGCATAATGAATAACATTCAACTTCTTATCTATGCGCTGTCCAAGAACAGCACCCACAGCAAAATCACTAGCATCACACATAATTTCAAATGGTAAATTCCAATCAGGTGGTTGAACAATAGGAGCAGTAGTTAAAGCCTTCTTAAGAGTTTCGAAAGCTTCCTTACAATCATCATCAAAAACAAATGGTACATATTTTTGAAGAAGATTAGTAAGAGGCTTTGAAATCTTTAATAAACCTCCTATAGAAACCAGCATGACCAAGAATACTACGAATACCTTTAACATCCCTGGGACAGGGCATTTTCTCAATTGCTTAAACCTTTGCTCTGTCAACTTCAATACCTCTTTTGGAGATTTTATGTACAAGAACAATTCCTTCATTCACCATAAAGTGACATTTCTCCCAATTAAGAACAAGATTAGTTTCTTCACATCTCTGCAAAACTTTATCAAGATTGTGCAAACAATTATCAAAAGAAGTTCCATAGACGGAGAAATCGTCCATGAATACCTCCACAATTTCTTCACAAAAACCATGAAACATAGCAGACATGCATCTTTGAAAAGTAGCAGGAGCATTGCACAAACCAAAAGGCATACGTCTATAAGCATAAGTTCCATAAGGACAAGTAAACGTGGTTTTCTCTTGATCTTGCTTTTTAACAGCAATCTGAGAGAAACCAGAATAACCATCAAGAAAACAAAAATGAGTTTTCTTAGATAACCTCTCTAGCATTTGATCTATAAACAGTAAAGGATAATGATCTTTCTTAGTAACTTTGTTGACCTTTCTAAAATCAATGGACATCCTATAACCAACTACTACCCTTTGAGGAATAAGCTCGTTATTCTCATTAGGCACAACAGTAATACCTCCTTTCTTAGGAACACAATGAACATGACTAACCCATCTACTATCAGCAATAGGATAAATAATACCAGCATTAAGGAGCTTCAATACCTCATTTGTTACCACTTCCTTCATCTTAGGAATTAAGCGGCATTGATGTTCAACAACTGGCTTTGCATCTGGCTCCATGTTGATAGCATGCTGACATATAGTAGGAGAAATCCCTTTTAAATCATCAAGAGTATATCCCATAGCTCCTCGGTGTTTCCTCAATGTTTCTAATAACCTTTCTTCTTCCTTTCCTGAAAGTTTAGAACTGATAATAATAGGATATATCTTCTTGTCATCGATATAAGCATATTTAAGATCATCAGGTGAAGGTTTTAAATCAAAAACAGGATCTTCCTTGGGTGGCAAAGTGGTACCCAAATCCTCCACAGGTAAATTGTGTTTAATCAACGCTGGTTGATGAAGAAGAATAACGTCAATCTCATCTCTTTCTTCCTTGAAGACCTCACTTTCATGGTCCTCCATAAATTGCTGCAAAGCATTATTAGGAGCAAGAGCAATAGAGGCAAGCTGTTCAACTCGAAAATCTTCATTAGGCAATTCATTTTCATAAGGAGCTTTAGTAAACTTAGAAAAATTAAACTCAAAAGATTCTCCATCAAATTTAGTCAAAATTTTCTCCTTCTTACAATCTATAACAGCGCCACAAGTATTTAAAAAGGGTCTACCGAAAATAATAGGACAAGTTTTACTAGCTTCTTTACCCAGTACTAGAAAATCAGTAGGATATTTAGTCTTACCACATTGAACTTCCACATCTCGAACAATACCAATTGGCAAGACAGTCTCTCTGTTAGCAAGCTGAATAACCACATCAATTTCTTCAAGTTCACAAGGGGCAATTTCATGCATGATTTCTCTGTAAATCTCATAAGGAATAGCACTTGAACTTGCACCAATATCGCATAAACCATAATAGCAATGATCACCAATCCTGACAGAAAGCACAGGAACACTTGTTTTCCTAGATCTACTAGGATGTGAAACAATGTTAGAAGCATCTTCACAAAAGACAACACTAGTGGAAAACAGGGCATCAGTCCCAGTTGGTTTTGGCCTTCAGTCCTGGTTGCGCAACCGGGACTAACCAACTGGGACTGGAGCCCAATCTTTTGTCCCGGTTGCTATACGAACCGGGACTAAAGAGAGACCACGTGGCAGGGGCTGGGCGCTCGTGGGCATAGGACCTTTAGTCCCGGTTCGTGTTACGAACCGGGACTAAAGAGTCCACACGTGGCAGCCTCTGCTGCTTCTTTATTTTTCTGAATTTCAATTGTTATTTAGGGGTTTAGGGTTTATTTGTATTTTGCTCCATTCAATTTTTTGATTCATTTCAAACAAGTTTTCTTATATACTTATTCATACAGCATTACAACATAATATACAAGCCGATACATATATAATATATTTGGTCCGCCGAGCATATACATACAAGTATATAAGATCACGACTTGTTCACACACATATACATACAACTTGTTCACACACATAAGATCACGACTTGTTCACACACATAAGATCACAACTTGTGTTTAATTACACACATTGTCTAATCGAAATTGACATGAAATTCACCCTTTGGGTTAATGACATGTTCAAGCAGAAATCCGGCTATTTCCTCTTGAATTTCTACTATGCGTTCAGTCGGTGAGAGCCGATTCCGCTTTGCTTCGAACTACGAAGAAGAAGATCAATATGAATATGAATCATCATAACAAAATTGATGCCAATAAATGAATTTGTCAGTATATTGTTTACTTACTATTTGAAAATCAATTCCTTCAGTGACCTCCGCATGAAGGTTCTCGCAAGCGTAGTATGCACATAGATTAGTCCCCGATGGCTGCCTCGCACACTTTACGAGAATAGATTTTAGTCAGTGACATATCAAGATTGATATACTTAATGGTATTTGAAACTAGAATTAAAGGGATGTGTGGACCTAGCTCATATGACTTACCTCGATCGTACGGTACATCAGCTCATTTTTTCATTCACCTTTTGCTATGCGTATAAACCGTTTCCAAACACTGCTGAGCAAACAAAATGAATAGATGAGTTATAGATGAACGAAAGAGACCGATATAATGTCGTAATGATTGAAATTACCTATTCATCATATCAATGATGCTTTGGTATTCATGAAGTTTTTTATCCAACGAGTCAAAGATTTCAACCTTTCCATAGTCAGGTTCAATCTTTAGCAATATCCAGTGGTAACTGCGTGCAAGTTTAATTATATAAGTTAATAACTCATCAATTACACTTATAACATCGAGTAAGGAAAAGTAACTGTGTATAAGATAGTAACACTCACCTGCAGTTGTACGGAAACAATATTCTAGCTCGGTATTCCTGCGTAAGTAGGAACTCTAGCAAGATATCCTCCGTCTCCTTGCGTTTGTTCTGTATCATCGCTCCGTTAACTCGATTTGGATCAATGAATCCAACTTGGAAGACATTCCTTTTCTTACATTCCATACTCTTCATTCTGCATAATAAACAGCGTAGTGAGGGATAATTACATGCAAAGAACGAGTTGAGCTAGAGACTTATAGAAATAATGAATCACTTACAGAACATAGGCACTGACGAGAGATTTGTCGAGCGCGTCTTGATTGAATAGCTGAAAGAATTCATCAAACTCAATATGCACCAAGTCTTCACCTAAGAAATGACCCTGTGTGATTTTCATAAGGAGAAATTCTTGCGTGCCCTTTGCGGCTTGCATGTACCACTTATGCAATTTTCGCATTTGTGTTGGTAGATTTATTTCAATCTCAGGTGGGACCAGACTTTTCCCCTTTTCATATTGTCGTGCTATAGGTGCCTTTGGGATATCTTCATGTATCAATTGAGAAAGACTCAAACCAGCTTCAGTAGCAAAGTCGGCGGGATTGGGTTGAGCAACACTCCCACCAGCATCACTAGCAAAGACCTTTAGCGGGGAGATCGTTTTCTTGGTCTGTGCTCCAAGCTGGGCAACGTCTCTTTTCCCTCTTGCAGTTGCGCTTGTCTTATTAGCTTCTTTTTTTGCATCTACCTGCTTATCCAAACAACGCTTGTAGTCATCTGGCTTACGCAATTCATATTGCAAAGGTTGGGTAAGCATATCAAAGGCCCACTCCTTCTGTTCCAGAGTATATACCTGCTTTGGTGTAGGGGTCGGGCGTAGCGCTGCAAGCTTTCTTTTCACTTTGGCTCTATCCTCCGCCTCAATTTCTTCAGTAGTCTTCTCGACAGGAGGAGGCGGCACCGCCTTAACTTTCTTGGCCCGTTTCTTCGGAGAGACATTGGTAGTGGACATAGCAGCGGACTTGCCATAACTCTGGGACTTACGAGTGGGCAGAGGTGGCGGAGGTGGCGGAGGCGGCTGACATTGAGGCGGAGATCGATGTGGACTCAGGGTATGGTGGTAGTCGTCCCTGTCGTCGTCGGGAGGTGGTGAATTGCGAGGACTCGGAGGAGAGGGTGGCCGCCTTGGCGCCGAGCCTAGAAACACGATGTGTTTCTTATCCCAAAGAATGATACCACCCAATACTTCTCCAAGTGTTGCCTCATCTTTAGGTCCAGCGACGTCAAGATAGAGGGACTCATACCCCCTTTCAATTGCATCCACCCCGACCTTAGCATAGCCAGCTCGAATCTCACGGCCATGCCAGGTTTGTCCAGGTCCAGATGGTAACACATAGCAAACCGCCACCTTCATTGATATGTTCTTTATGGGAACATGCAGCTCACAGTTTGTCTTCTTGGTGATATCATCCACGGGGTAGTGATCCATCAGTACCTCCGTGGAAGCCACGCTACTTCTCCGCTGAGATCGGTCGCCTGATGCATGTTCTAGGTGTTGCTGATGCTGAGTTGCCCCTTGCGACTTTAATTCCTCTAGTGCCTTCTGCTGCAGTAAATACAACTCTCTCAGCTCAGCCTGTTGCCTTTCTATGCTCTCTATCCGTGAGGCCTCCTCCTGCGCCTTTTGCTTCTTCGCTCTCTCTCGGCTTCTATAAGTCTGGATCTCTTCGGCGAACCCAGACCTCCACGGAATGGCAAAACCCAGACCCCGTGTTCGTCCTGTGTGTTCTTTGTTCCCGAGGGCCTTTGTCAGCTCGTCGTTCTCTCTGTCCGGCTTGAACGTCCCCTCTTGAACCTCGGCGATTGTCTTGACAAGTGCTCCCAGGGGTTCAGCAATTTGTTTCTTCTTTTCGACTAATTTCCCTGTTCTCCAGCCCCATGGGCAAGTGCCCAATTTCTTGACCTTCTGGGCCATTGTTCTGTTTTTGGTTCGATGCCTTTTTCTCGTAGGGCGGCCTCTTGCATATCTCACTTAGGCTCGGCCCTTTTGTAGCCACCTGGACCCAACTTATGGTGATATTTCTTTTTCGCGGCATTTAACTGATTTTTCTTACTCCTTAGCTTACCCAGCTCGGACTCCTTGTACTCCACAAATGCGTCCCAGTGATCCCGCAGGAACTCATTGGGGCCAGTAAATTCTGGAGCTTGTCGATCGGCGTTGACATTGGCGTTCCATAACCTCTTCTTGTGGTTATTGAACTGTGCAGCCATCTTCTTGAGAGCCCACTCCCTGACTTTCTCCTTCTGTTTCTCTGCGTCTTCCAGGGACTTGGTGACCGGCAGATTGAAATGTGGAATGAGGGATTCCCAAAGTCTGTCTTTCAAGACCTTGGTGACATAATTGACTGCTGCACCCTCTTCTGGCTCTGGCTGTGCTGGCTCTCCCTTTGCCGCCTTGGGATTATACCAATATTGAATGCTTATCGACACCATGTCCCTGACAAGACATCCACATTGACTAGTGAACGCATTTGCGACACTCTTGGGTTCCAACGGTTCGCCTTCATTTGAGAGACGCCCAATCGTGTAATGCTGATTCGATGCTAGCCGTTTGGCCGGGCCTCGCTTCTTTCTAGAAGATTCAGAGGTCTAAAATAAGAAAACACTCGTTAATATATATACCACATAATGCATCGTCATCTACTGATTCATGAATAGAGCTAGTCTTCATATATATATATATATACCTCGTCGGACCGTGTTATTAAGTCACGTCCAGTCCCTTGTGAGCCGTCCTTGCAATCATCATTTACCGATTCATGCGCCTGTTCCTCCTCCATTCCCTCACCCGACTCGTTCAAAAATTCTGAGCCATCTCCTTCTGCACGGGTGGTACCCTCTCCTATAATATTCAACAACTCTTCTTCACCTTCTCTTCCGGCGCTGAAATCCATAACTGAAATCCATAACATAGATCAACAACATTACTCCATATTTATATATTACTATTTCTATTACTAACAATATTACTAACAATTTCTATTAATAACTACTATTTCTTTTTCTAACTCTATTTCAATTATTTTTTAACTATATTACTAACAATTTTGCTAACCCTAAATTTTCATTTTCTAACTATTATTGCTAACTAGTATTTCATTGTTCTAACTATTTGCATTTTCTAACTAAAATCTATATAGCATTTCTAATAAAATCTATATAGCATTTCTAATAAAATCTAACATAAATAAAATCTATATAGCATTTCTAATAAAATCTAACCTAAATAAAATCTAACATAAATAAATTCTATTACTATTTTCTATATATCTATATATCTACATTTCTATTACTAAATAAATTCCTATTACTATTTTCTATATAGCATTTCTAATAAAATCTAGCTATTACTATTACTAATAAATTCCTATTACTATTTTCTATATATCTACATTTCTATTACTAAATAAATTCCTATTACTATTTTCAATATAGCATTTCTAATAAAATCTAACTATTACTATTACTAATAAATTCCTATTACTATTTTCTATATATCTACATTTCTATTTCTAATAAATTCCTATTACTATTTTCTATATAGCATTTCTAAATAAATTCCTATTGCTATTTTTCTAACTACTTTTCTAACTTATTTTCTAACTACATTTTTTTTCTAACTAGCTAGAATCGGATCGGAGGGGGTGGCCGGCAGGCGGCCGGCGTGCTCACCTGCAGGCTCGGGCGGCGCGGGCTCGGGCGGCGGCTCGGGCGGTGCGGGCTCTGGCGGCGCGGCGGCTCGGGCGGCGCGGCGGCGTGGGCGCTCGGTGCGCGGGGCTCGGTGCGGCGGCGCGGCGGCGTGGCGGTCGAACGTCCGGCGGCGACGGCACGGCAACCGGCGACCGCAACGATCCAGATGAGGGCTCCTCCGCGCGTGACGAACTGGAAACGGCTAAGTGTCGTGGGGAAGAAGGAGGGGGCGACGCGGGGCTTATATACCCCCCCCCCCCCGTTTAGTCCCGGTTCGTGGCTTCAACCAGGACTAAAGACTTTTCGGCGGTTCGCACCCGAGTCCCAGACCTTTAGTCCCGGTTGGTGCAATGAACCGGGACTAAAGGTGTAATAAATGCGCGCCAATGGACAGATTTTTTCAGATTTCATTTGAAAATATGAATTTTGAATTTCAAATTGAATAACTTCTGCAGATTTTAGAATTTGATAAAACTTTGAATATGAAAAGTGTTTGAAATTGAATAACTAATTCAAAACTATTTTCTATTTTCAAAATCAATTATTCTAACTATTCAAACAATTAACTATTTTGCCATTCTCAATTAAAACAATATTGATTAAAATTCTTTTTGCATATTTTAGAATTTGATAAAACTATGAATATGAAAAGTGTTTGAAATTGAATAAATAATTCAAAACTATTTTCTATTTTCAAAATCAATTATTCTAACTATTCAAACAATTAACTATTTTGCCATTTTCAATTAAAACAATATTGATTAAAATTCTTTTTGCATATTTTAGAATTTGATAAAACTATGAATATGAAAAGTGTTTGAAATTGAATAACTAATTCAAAACTATTTTCTATTTTCAAAATCAATTATTCTAACTATTCAAACAATTAACTATTTTGCCATTTTGCATACTTCTGAATCTGACAAAACTTGGAATATAAAAAGTGTTCGAATTTGAATAACTAACCCAAAATTATACATTTACATAAAAGGTTTAATACATTATTACACATCACCAACATCCCCATCTAGTGTTGGGGTTTACTTCTGCACCGTAACCATGGAGGATCTTCTTTGTTTAAGAGGAGGGTTGGGTCAGTGTTCACTCTGAAGGGCGGAATTTCATCAAACTTGTTATAATCTTCTCACATATCTGTCTTGTCCTCCACTCCCACGATGATTCTTTTCCCTAAGAGAACAATGTGTCGCTTTGGCTCATCGTGTGATGTATTCATTTTCTTATCTTTTCTCTTTCTCGGTTTTGTAGACATGTCCTTCACATAGAAAACCTGAGCAACATCGTTGGCTAGGACGAATGGTTCGTCCATGTACGCAAGATTGTTGAGATCCACTGTTGTCATGCCGTACTTTTGGTCTACAACTACCCCGCCTCCTGTCAGCTTGACCCATTTGCACCGAAACAAAGGGACCTTAAAAGACGGTCCATAGTCAAGTTCCCATATCTCCTCTATGTAACCATAATATGTGTCCTTTGTCCCATTGTCGTGTACTGCATCAAAGCGGACACCACTGTTTTGATTGGTGCTCTTTTTATCTTGGGCGACCGTGTAAAATGTATTCCCATTTATCTCGTAACCCTGGAAAGTCAATATAGTTGAAGATGGTTTCTTGGCCAACATGGACAGCTCATATCCAACAGTGGCGTCATTTATGAGAAGTGTTTGCAACCAACCACCAAAAGTCGCCATGTGCAACTTTGTAATCTAGGAGTTAGACTGCCCAGGGTTTTCCGAGCGTACAATATTCTTGTGTCGCTCCATATACGGCTCCACCAATGTAGAATTTCGTAAAACTGTGTAGTGTGCTTCACTCAAAGAATGTCCGTCCATACAGTATGCTAATTTCATTCCTAGCGTGCCTTTTCCACTCAGTCTCCCCTCATGCCGCGATTGAGGAAGACCAATCGGGTTCAGGTCAGGAACAAAGTCAACACAAAACTCAATGACCTCCTCTGTTAGATAGCCCTTGGAGATGCTTCCTTCTGGCCTAGCACGGTTATGCACATATTTCTTTAAGACTCCCATGAACCTCTCAAAGGGGAATATATTGTGCAGAAATACTGGACCGAGAATGGTAATCTCTTCGACTAGGTGAACTAAGAGATGCGCCATAATATTAAAAAAGGACGGTGGGAACACCAACTCGAAGCTGACAAGACATTGGGCCACATCATTCTGTAACCGTTGTAGATCTTCTGGATTGATTACCTTCTTCGAAATTGCATTGAGGATTGCACATAGCTTCACAATCGGTACTCGAACATTTTCCGGTAGAATCCCCCTCAGTGCAACCGGAAGCAATTGCGTCATAAGCACGTGGCAGTCATGAGACTTTCGGTTTTGGAATTTTTTCTCTGCCATATTTATTATTCCCTTTATATTTGATGAGAATCCAGATGGGACCTTGATACTGTTCAGGCATTCAAAAAAGATTTCCTTCTCTTCTTTGGTAAGAGCGTAGCTCGCAGGACCCTTAGAATCCTTTGGAAGCATCTTCTTCACAATTTCCTTCAAAAAAGATTTCCTTCTCTTCTCTGCAATTCGTTATCCTTTGGAAGCATCTTCTTCATAATTTTTAGCAACTTTTCAAATCCCTTGTCAGATAAACCACTCTCTGCTTTTTATTGCAGCAATTCTAGCGTGCTTCCTAGCTTTTTCTGGCCGTCTTCACAATTTGGGTACAAATCCTTTTTGTGATCATCTAACATGCGTTCCAACTTCTCCCTCTCCTTTTCACTTTCACAGTCAATCCGTGCATCAACAATGACCTGACCAAGATCATCAGCGGGCACATCTGATGCCCGTTCTTCACCTTCTTCTTCTTCATTATCTTCCATTGCGGTATCGGTAGTTTCAGGGAACTCAGGATAGTTGTCATTATTCTCTTCTTCATCGTTGTCTTCCATCATAACCCCTCTCTCCCCATGCTTGGTCCAACAATAATAGCCGGACATGAAATCGAACCGAAACAGGTGGATGTGAAGGGTCTTTGTAGAGGGGTAATCCTTCTCATTTCGACAACCACCGCATGGACAACACATAAAACCATTCCGCTTGGTTGCCTCAGCCACCTTGAGAAAAGAATGCACGCCTTTAATGAAATCTCCAGAGCGTCAATCGGCGTACATCCATGCTCGGCTCATCTGCATTATATAAGTACATATCAAATGCAAATCAAATATACAATTTCTATTTCTATCTCTAATTTTAGTTTGATAAGTAAGAATAAGTTAACAAAACTTTAGTCCCGGCTGGTGGGTACAACCGGGACTAAAGGTGGTTTTTGTGTCATCTAACAAAACCGTCGGTGGGATAAGGACGTGTGGGTAACCTTTAGTCCCGGCTGGTGGGTATAACCGGGACTAAAGGTGGTTTTGTGTCATCTAACAAAACTATCGGTGGGATAAGGACGTGTGGGTAACCTTTAGTCCCGGCTGGTGGGTGCAACCGAGACTAAAGCTGTTGGCAGGATAAGGATGCGTGGGTGGATGCACTGCTCGATGAGATAAAGCATGTAGCGCACGACGCCCCTGTCGAAGGAACAAGACAAAAGTAGAAGCGGCGCCGTGCCTATAAAAGGAGCATCGATACGCCATGGCAAGCACAGCTCGAAGGCAGGGAGAGTTTCATCCCCATGGATGGAGGAAAGGGTTGGGAAATCTCCCGTGGCAGAGCTTCTCGAAGATGTCGTTGGTGCTCACGTCCTACGGCATCTTCGGAAGCTCTGCCTCGGAAAAATTTCCCTGCAAGCCCGTGAAAGACTCCATCTCCTCTAACAGTTATGGAGGAAAGGGTTGGGAAATCTCCCGTGGCGGAGCTTCTCGAAGATGTCGTTGGTGCTCACGCCCTACGGCATCTTCGAAAGCTCCGCCTCGGAAAAATTTCCCTGCAAGCCCGTGAAAGACTCCATCTCCTCTAATAGTTATGGAGGAAAGGGTTGGGAAATCTCCCGTGGCGGAGCTTCCCAAAGATGTTATTGGTGCTCACGCCCTATGGCATCTTCGGAAGCTCCGCCTCGGAAAAATTTCCCTGCAAGCCCGTGAAAGACACCATCTCCTCTAACAGTTATGGAGGAAAGGGTTGGGAAATCTCCCGTGGCGGAGCTTCTCGAAGATGTCATTGGTGCTCACGCCTTACGTCATCTTCGGAAGCTCCGCCTCGGAAAAATTTCCCTGCAAGCCCGTGAAAGACTCCATCTCCTCTAACAGTGTTGGGTAAAGGGTTGGAAATCTCCCGTGGCGGAGCTTCTCGAAGATGTCGTTGGTGCTCACGCCCTACGGCATCTTCGGAAGCTCTGCCTCGGAAAAATTTCCCTGCAAGCCCGTGAAAGACTCCATCTCCTCTAACAGTGTTGGGTAAAGGGTTGGAAATCTCCCATGGCGGAGCTTCTCGAAGATGTCGTTGGTGCTCACGCCCTACGACATCTTCGGAAGCTCTACCTCGGAAAAATTTCCCTGCAAGCCCGTGAAAGACTTCATCTCCTCTAACAGTGTTGCGTAAAGGGTTGGGAAATCTCCCGTGGCGGAGCTTCTCGAAGATGTCGTTGGTGCTCACGCCCTACGGCATCTTCGGAAGCTCCGCCTCGGAAAAATTTCCCCGCAAGCCCGTGAAAGACTCCATCTCCTCTAACAGTGTTGGATAAAGGGTTGGGAAATCTCCCGTGGCGGAGCTTCTCGAAGATGTCGTCAGTGCTCACGCCCTACGGCATCTTCGGAAGCTCCGCCCCACAGCATCTATCTCTATTTCTATCGCTATTTCTATTTTTCTATTTCCATCTCTATCTCTATTTCTATTTCTATGTTAGCTATGTCTACTTCTATTTTTATTTTTAATTCTATCTCTATCATCTCTCTATCTTTATTTTAATTTTCTATTTTATATTTCTATCTATATCTCTATCTCTACCTCTATTTTTACCTCTATCTTCACCTACTTCTACACATAATCAAATGAACATCTAAATAATTGCTCCCATAAAAAAATCACAAATCTCTCTACTTCTAGAGCATTAAATGAGCTAAATTACCAATGAAAGACAAAAGCACAAAGTTCCTCACCTTTTAGTCCACTTAGATTGAAGTGGGGACATCAATTTGTGACAAAAAATGGTGGTCAAAGAGGATGAACTCGAGCTAGGTTTGTTGCATGAAGAACACTTGAGAGTGGAGAGGGGGAGTGGCTGGCTCGGGGAGGAAGAAGGAGCTGTTTTATATAGGGAAGTCATTAGTCCCGGTTGGTATTACCAACTGGGACTAAAGGGTTGGTCTTTAGTCCCGGTTGGTGTTACCAGCCGGGACTAATGAGTCTGGCAACGGTCGGATTCGACCGCAGAGCCTTTAGTCCCGGTTCGTAATACGAACCGGGACTAAAGGTTCAAAATGAACCGGGACTAATGGTTTATGGGGTCCTGCGGCCGAAAAAGCAGTGGGGCCCAGGGCATCCGTCCCGGTTCATATTGCAACCGGGACTAATGCCCCGGTTCATATCTTCAGCTCCCTCATGTATGGATTAATGATGTCCGCAAGAGAGTTCTCCTCGGATGAACCAGACGAAGACATGGTGACTCTAAAGTTGAGACAAGTCCTGACAGAAATAGATTAAAACAAAAGCACAACGAGAACATGATATACAGACCTCGGGCAATCTGGGGGGTTATATAGGCAAAAATTAAACATCAAAACAAAGTCATAGGAGGAAATTGGGATGGAAACGAGTTTCGAGGTGGTCTCACCACAGGGTGGCGCGGCCAAGAGGGAGCCCGCGCCACCGGGTGGTGAGGAGCCACCGGACTCCGTTTCCTACCCATTTTCATCTCGTGATTTTTAATATTTAATAAAAACAACAAAAATATAAATAGAAGAACTTATCGTGAACCTTTTCTGACTAGAAGTGTTACCTATTCGGAAACTGACTCTGCAGTTTCCTGCATATGTTCTTTGATGAATTCTGCCAGAGTAATCATTTGAATAACATCGACATCTTCATTATAAGAATCTCCAGCAATATAATGTTTGAGTCTTTGCCCATTCACCACTTGCGTAGTGTTATCTTTAAGCGAAGCAATCTTTATCGCACCTGAGTGATACACCTCTTCAATAACAAAGGGTCCTTCCCAATTTGAGAGTAATTTTCCTGCAAAAAATCTGAGATGAGACCTATACAATAGAACTTTCTCACCAACATGAAACTCTCTCTTAAGAATTCTCCTACCATGCCATTGCTTGACTTTTTCTTTGAAAAGTCTGGCATTCTCATAAGCTTCATTTCTCCACTCATCTAAGGAACTTAAACCAAGCAACCTTTTCTTACCGGCGAGTTTAAAATCCCTATTAAGCTCTCTCACTGCCCAAAAAGCTTTGTGTTCTAATTCTAAAGGCAAGCGACACGCTTTTCCGTAAACCATTTTGTAAGGAGACATGTCCATGGGGTTCTTATAAGCAGTTCTATAAGCCCATAAAGCATCGTTCAACTTGCTAGCCCAATTTTTTCTAGATCTATTAACAGTCTTCTGCAAGGTAGACTTGATCTCTCTATTTGATAGCTCTACTTGCCCACTAGTTTGGGGATGATAAGGAGAAGCAATTCTATGATTAACGTCATATCTAGCAAGAGTTTTTCTAAAACTGCCATGAATAAAATGAGAACCTCCGTCAGTCATAAGATATCTAGGCACACCAAACCTAGGAAAAATAACATCCTTAAGCATTTTTAACGAGGTCTCACCATCAGCACTCTTCGTAGGTATAGCTTCTACCCACTTAGTAACATAATCAACAACAACAAGTATATGAGTATAACCTTCTGAAGGACGAAAAGGACCCATAAAGTCAAATCCCCAACAATCAAATGGTTCAATAACAAGAGAATAACTCATAGGCATTTCATTGCGTCTAGAAATATTACCAACTCTTTGGCATTCATCACAAGATAGAACAAACTTTCTAGCATCTTTAAAAAGGGTTGGCCAATAAAAACCTGATTGTAGAACCTTTTGTGCAGTTCTATCTCCAGCATGATGTCCTCCATAAGCACTACCATGACATTTTCTCAATATCTCTTGTTGTTCATACTCAAGAACACATCTTTGCATAATACCATCAACTCCTTATTTATATAAGTGTGGGTCATCCCAAAAATAATGCCTCAAGTCATAAAAGAATTTCCTTCTTTGCTGAGCTGTAAAGGTTGAAGGCAAATACTTGGAAACAATAAAGTTAGCATAATCAGCATACCAAGGATTCTCTCGCGTAGTTACCTTTATTGAAGCCGACTGTTCATTTGGAAAACTATCATTAACAGGAATAGGATCAAAAGAAATGTTTTCCAACCTAGACAAATTGTCAGCAACAGGATTTTCAGAACCTTCCCTATCTACAATATGCAAATCAAACTCTTGTAAAAGCAACACCCATCTGATAAGCCTAGGCTTAGCATCCTTCTTTGACATAAGATATCTAATAGCAGCGTGATCAGTATGAATAGTAACTTTTGAATCTACGATATAAGGTCTAAACTTATCACATGCAAAAACAACAGCAAGAAACTCTTTCTCAGTGGTAGCATAATTCTTCTGAGCAGCATCAAGAGTCTTACTAGCATAATGAATAACATTCAACTTCTTATCTATGCGCTGTCCAAGAACAGCACCCACAGCAAAATCACTAGCATCACACATAATTTCAAATGGTAAATTCCAATCAGGTGGTTGAACAATAGGAGCAGTAGTTAAAGCCAGCTTCCTTACAATCATCATCAAAAACAAATGGTACATCTTTTTGAAGAACATTAGTAAGAGGCTTCGAAATCTTTAATAAACCTCCTATAGAAACCAGCATGACCAAGAATACTATGAATACCTTTAACATCCCTGGGACATGGCAATTTCTCAATTGCTTCAACCTTTGCTCTGTCAACTTCAATACCTCTTTTGGAGATTTTATGTCCAAGAACAATTCCTTCATTCACCATAAAGTGACATTTCTCCCAATTAAGAACAAGATTAGTTTCTTCACATCTCTGCAAAACTTTATCAAGATTGTGCAAACAATTATCAAAAGAAGTTCCATAGATGGAGAAATCGTCCATGAATACCTCCACAATTTCTTCACAAAAACCATGAAACATAGCAGACATGCATCTTTGAAAAGTAGCAGGAGCATTGCACAAACCAAAAGGCATACGTCTATAAGCATACGTTCCAAAAGGCATACGTTATTCTCATTAGGCACAACAGTAATACCTCCTTTCTTAGGAACACAATGAACATGACTAACCCATCTACTATCAGCAATAGGATAAATAATACCAGCATTAAGGAGCTTCAATACCTTATTTCTTACCACTTCCTTCATCTTAGGAATTAAGCGGCGTTGATGTTCAACAACTGGCTTTGCATCTGGCTCCATGTTGATAGCATGCTGACATATAGTAGGAGAAATCCCTTTTAAATCATCAAGAGTATATCCCATAGCTCCTCGGTGTTTCCTCAATGTTTCTAATAACCTTTCTTCTTCCTTTCCTGAAAGTTTAGAACTGATAATAATAGGATATATCTTCTTGTCATCGATATAAGCATATTTAAGATCATCAGGTGAAGGTTTTAAATCAAAAACAGGATCTTCCTTGGGTGGCAAAGTGGTACCCAAATCCTCCACAGGTAAATTGTGTTTAATCAACGCTGGTTGATGAAGAAGAATAATGTCAATCTCATCTCTTTCTTCCTTGAAGACCTCACTTTCATGGTCCTCCATAAATTGCTGCAAAGCATTATTAGGAGCAAGAGCAATAGAGGCAAGCTGTTCAACTCGAAAATCTTCATTAGGCAATTCATTTTCATAAGGAGCTTTAGTAAACTTAGAAAAATTAAACTCAAAAGATTCTCCATCAAATTTAGTCAAAATTTTCTCCTTCTTACAATCTATAACAGCGCCACAAGTATTTAAAAAGGGTCTACCGAAAATAATAGGACAAGTTTTACTAGCTTCTTTACCCAGTACTAGAAAATTAGTAGGATATTTAGTCTTACCACATAGAACTTCCACATCTCGAACAATACCAATTGGCAAGACAGTCTCTCTGTTAGCAAGCTGAATAACCACATCAATTTCTTCAAGTTCACAAGGGGCAATTTCATGCATGATTTCTCTGTAAATCTCATAAGGAATAGCACTTGAACTTGCACCAATATCGCATAAACCATAATAGCAATGATCACCAATCCTGACAGAAAGCACAGGAACACTTGTTTTCCTAGATCTACTAGGATGTGAAACAATGTTAGAAGCATCTTCACAAAAGACAATATGTTCATCTTCTACATTTTTAGTAACAAGATCCTTCACAATAGCTACAGGAGACTTAATAGTAATTTGTTCATCAGGTTCTACAGCTTTCTTTGCACTTTTCTTAAGCACACTAACTAAACTAGAATGTTCCTTTACCTTAGCAGGGAAAGGCATTTTCTCAAGATAAAGCTCAGGCAAAATGCGATCAACAGTACAAACTTCAGTAGTTCTAGCAGGAGCACAACTAATAGTATCTTTATAAGGTGCATGGTACTTGTTCCAATCCTTCTTTGGAACATCAAGATATGAGGCAAAGGCCTTAAAACAGTTAGCAAGTATTTGGGAATCAATACCATAAACAGTACTAACATCATGAAAGTCATCGGTTCCCATAAAAGCTTTAATGCATTCATAATCATAATTTATACCTGACTTTCTACCTTTGTCGTTCTCCCATCCTTCAGTATTTTCTTGAATATGGTCTAGAAGATCCCATTTAGCTTCTCCTTTCATATGTGTAAATAATCCAAAGCAAGAAGCATCCAATAAATTCTTGTCGTGAAGAGCAAGCCTTGCATAAAAGTTATCAATAACAATATTACTGGGGAGCTCATGAATGGGACATTTGATCATTAGTGACTTCAATCTCCCCCACGCTTGGGCAATACTCTCTCTATCATGAGGCCAAAAATTATATATCTGATTACGATCTTTATGAATCT
Source organism: Dactylis glomerata (assembly GCA_007115705.1). Classification (NCBI taxonomy): domain Eukaryota; kingdom Viridiplantae; phylum Streptophyta; class Magnoliopsida; order Poales; family Poaceae; genus Dactylis; species Dactylis glomerata. Next base: position 2,715,228 of record QXEO01000900.1, read on the forward strand.
CACTTGGAGGGTAAAATTTGGAATAAAAGAGAGGTACAATTTCCTCCCAGCCAATAGATGGACCATCCTTAAGCAGCCTATACCATTCTGTAGCTCTGCCTTTCAGTGATAAAGAGAATAGCTTTCTCTTAACCTGGCTTGATGAAATACCTGCACACTTAAACAACTCGCATAATTCATGTATAAAGAGTAAATGATCACCCAGATGGACAGTTCCATCTCCTGAATAGCGGTTATTTATAACACGTTCAACAATTTTCATAGGTATTTTAAAAGGATCTAATTGAGATGGCGGTGGTTCATCTACCACCGTAGCAGAGGCAGTAGCGTTCCCAAATAGGGAACCAAATGGAGAATTCTCCATAGCGCAATAAAATAAAATACAGAAATAAAAACAATACTAACAGCGAAAGTTACCTTTACCAATTCTACTCTTCAATAGCGCTTCACTCCCCGGCAACGGCGCCAGAAAATAGTCTTGATGACCCACAAGTATAGGGGGTGTATCGTAGTACTTTCGATAAATAAGAGCGTCGAACCCAACAAGGAGCAGAAGGTGTTGACAAGTGGTTTTGATCAAGGATTCACTTTAAATACTAGCAAACGGGTTTTTAGGGGTATTTGGTAATGCAAGTAAATAAAGTACGATTAAATAAAAGACAATAATAGTAATTGCTGCAAGTGACCCAATCCTTTCTAGAGCAAAGGACAAGCCGGTTGTGTGACTTATGAGTACCAAACGTTCATGAGGACACACGGGAGTTTCTGTAGAGAGCTTTCGCTTCATGCTGCTAAGTAATATTCATTGGTTTGATAAGTGTTATGGGGGTGAACCTGTGCTAGCGTACTACCCTTACTAGGATTAATACACACTTGTGATTATACCCCCTGCAAGCATCCGCAAATACAAGAAAGTAATTAAGATAAATCTAACCATAGCCTTAAACTCTGAGATCCTACGCTCCGTGGTGCAATGGTTTCCTAACGGGGGTTTAGGTTTATGTCGCTCCGGCAACCCCACAATTAGTAGCAAATACACAATGCATTCCACTAGGCCCATAAATGATGAAGTATCATGTAGTTGACGTTCACATGACACCACTAGTAGAATAACACCACAACATAAATATCAAACCATTAAATATTACTCAACATAGTTTCACTACTAACATCTCGACTTCTCCCATGTCCTCAAGAACTAAACGAACTACTCACAAGACATCATATGGATCATGACCAGAGGTGAAATAATGGGAAATAACAATCTGAACATAAACCTTAATTCAACGGTTCCACTCAATAGCATCAACTACAAAGGTAATCAACACCGGGAAAGTTTCCCCTAAGAATTTGACAAGATTCAACCCAAGATGTTACAGCGGGACAGCATGGTGATGGTGGAGATGAAGGTGCTACTGATGATGATGATGATGGTGATGATGATCCCGATGAAGTCCAGCGTGATGATGATGACGATGGTGACGATCTCCCCTCTTCGGGAAGGAATTTCCCCGGCAGATTTCTGCCTGCCGGAGAGCTTTTATCTCTCTGTGTTTTCCGCCCCGCAGAGGTGGCGGTGTCTATCTCTGATCCCTCCCCTTTGACTTAGGTTTTTGGGGATGACAATATACGCGAGGGGGCGATGGCAGTAGTGGGCCAGGGTAGCCTCACCACAGGGCGGCGCGGCCAGGGCTGGGCCCGCGCCACCTGGTGGTGAGCCCACCCTGCTGCTCCTCTCGCCTCTCCTTGTGGCTACTTTTGTCTTCTGATATTATATGAATTACTAGGTATTTCTCCGGAATTGTTGATCTTCAGAAACATGGTTGATGGTCCCTTTTCCAGTAGAATCCTGACTCCGGTAGCAAGTTCTCCAATGATCATCAAACATGTAAAAACAGAGGAAACAACATAAGTATCATCTCTAAATATGAAATATATCAATGAATAACAGTAAATTATGATACAAAATATTGATGCAAAATGGACGTATCAGCCGACGTGCCGTTGGCTGCTTCCCCTTGCTTGGTATCATCGTGGCCACGTGAGCACTGCCTCGCCATGCCACGATGGTACCTCCTAGGCATCTGGTAAGTTCTTCCCCTCTTCTTCTTCCTCTCTGTGCTCTCCTGGCACTGGCTACCTCTCCCCTCATCCTAGAGCTCTACTGCTCAAACGAACTAGGGTTTCTAGCCCTCGGTTGCAGACCTACTGTTAATCCTAGGAGAGTGATACGGCTATTTGGTTTAGTGCTTGCTGTCCATAATCCATGCTTACAAATTTGCTTATCAAACTTTCTTTGCTGTTGACACTAAGTGCATGGATAACTATGTGTGTTACGCTCTCTGTCTCACTGTCCAATTCATGAATTTCATTATGTTATCCCATGTATGCCAGAGAGTTTGTTGTTTAAGTCTTAGCTTGACTCTAGCTTGCAATTCTCTATTGCTGGATACAATTTAGAGAAGCTGCTCTGTGACTATGTCACATATTATTTGCATTTTCTCCTGGATGTTGTGATGTATCAATTTGTGAAGTAATAGCTTCACTGCACTTTCTTGCGGTGAGCTAATGATGTGGCTGGCTTCAGTGAAGCAGACCCTTTCTGTTGAGCTTGGTTAGCTTCACTAGCAGTGAGGCTATGGTATTCTAATGTTTATGAGGCCTTGCAATAGCCTTTGGCTATGTGCTTAACTGTGTGCCTCCCTGGAATGTGCACAGTTATTGTTGGATGTTGGCTGCTATACTTGGTGATTTTAAGGTGTAGATCACTCTCTGCAGTGATCTGCCTGGTGGTTTGCTATTAAAAGTGTCCCTGTCCACTTTCCCAGATGAATACTGATTATTTGACCAAATATTTTGGTGAAGCTCATGGATTTATAGGTTTAGGCTATTCTTTGATAGTTTAGGTAACCCATGTGCCACTTCCTTGGCTCCTCTTATTTCCGTGAGTATTTCCTTTGAGAAATTCCCAGATAAGACCCATATTTGTGGAGTAGGTGCTGTGGATGGCCTTGCTACCAAGGTCATGGCTTCCTGGACATCCAAATGATGACCAAACTCATATTTATCAAGTCTTGCTTGATTAACAGTGTGGGTGTGCCATGTGTGGCCTCCCTGGAGTGTAAACCTAGGTTTACCTCCCAGGTGATGTGCATGATCTTGAGCAGTAGTAAACTGCTGTTTGAAGAGTAGCTTGTTCTTCTGGTTTATTCTGATAACCTGCTTCTTGTGGCAAGCCTGCTTGACCTAGTTCCTAGTTCAGCTAAGTGACCATCTTGTCCTTTGGTTTGCTGGTTTGGTTCTTGATGATGTGTTGGTTATGGTGAATCTTCCCCTCATGCTCAACTCATGAGCAGGGTTGATTGTGCAAGGTTTTTGGTGACTGTGATGCTCACAGTGATGATCTGTGGTGTGTTGGTGGTGTTGTGGTGGTTGGCTGTGACTTCTTGGCCAGCCAAACTCCACCTACAGTACTCTATTTATACTAGCTTCAAATTGCTGGTGTCTTGACACCTCTGTGCATGCATTTGATGTGTGAGCTAGGTTCCTGCTTGCTTGGTCCCTGATGGCCTGAGATATTTACCCCCTGCGAGCAGTTTGGTGACAAGCTTGGCTTCCCTGATGATTATCTATAGTGGCCACTTCTTATTTTCGGCTGCCACTTGTATTACTGGTTCTTGTGTTCCTTGTGGTGTTTGCAGGTATCAAGAGAAGAAGAAAAGGAGAAGAAAGGAAAGAAATCAATTTAGTTTTAGAAACTGTTCCTTTTTCTCCTTTTGTATATTTTGTAATCTTCTCTTTATTTAATTACTTTTGTTGTAATATTCTTTTATTTCAGAACATTGTAAAGACATTATACCATGTGTTGATGATCAATAAAGCTTAAGTTTCCTTCTAGTTTAATTGTTTATCCTTTCTAAATGTGCAATTCAAATTCAAGCTCAAATTTCATAATTCAAAGTTATGTTTGAATTATTTAACGTTTATTATTATTTGTTCATTTAAATTTACCCTTTCCCACAATCAATGGATCAAAATAGGTCATGTTAAATTATTTCACACTCCAAGAGTATACCATCCCCTCTCAAAGAGAGATTCGATTCCCCTTAGGTTTTAGTGATAAAAGAGCAAAAAAATCCCGTAATTTAAGATGCTATGCACAAAAGCCCTCTATTCTACCCCGCAATTGTCCTACGTGTTGGGATGTTATAGCTATGCCTCCGCCCAAAGTCGCGTGACATCTGTCACGCAGGCAATTTGGCCACTGTGGTATCCCCTTGAGTATAAAAGGAGGGCCGGGCCATGGCGGTGAGGGACAAGGGAGAAGAAGGTCGCGAAATAGGCAAAGTTAGATAGAAGTAGAGACTTACAAGATCTACATCTTCCAGCTCTCAGGTAGGGATCAGAGAGAGCTTTCACTCTCAGATCCATCTAGATATCTTCCTCTCCTTGGGGAAGAGAGTACACTAGGCCTAGACCAGCCAAGTTCGGCGGCCGAAAGCCCATCTCGGCAGCCACCAGCGACTTTGTACACACTCCAGCGACATCTTCATCAATAAGCTCAGACATGCTGGACGTAGGGTTTAATGCGAGATCCCATCTTGCGGCCTGAACTAGGGTAAACCGCTTGTGTGCTTTGAGTGTGCTCTGTGGTGGCGAAGGCGTTTCATCCGCGCCACTTGCCGAACAATTTAGGGGGTGTAGATCCCCTAGTGTCCGAGTTCTAACACTCGACAGTAGTACCACTGGCTCGATTGGTACTACCACTCATGTTGATTTGCTCAAGCTAAAGATGGCCGGTACTACCTCTCAACCCCTTTTGGCTAAAGACGAAGACTCAGCCGGTACTACCGTTGAGTGCAGCGGTAATACTGCCCCTTGAAGAATCTGCTGGATTTCAAAGTCAGTGGCCTTGTGACCTCGACCGGTACTACCGCCCCCAGGCCGGTAGTACCGCTTGTGTTGCTACAATGGTCATAAATGCGGGCTACCTATAAAAAGGAGAGGTCTTCTTCCCCAAGCGCTTACCTCGAATTTTCTCTCTCCTCCATGGATTCAAGTTCTTCAAGCTTTTTAGATCTCTCGCTAGCCAACCAAATCCCTCAGAACTTGGTGGATTGAGAGAGGATTCCTAGATCTACAATCTTATCCAAGTGATTTGTATTTCCCACACCCATCCTCCATGGATCTTGCCTTCGTGCAAAAGAGGTCACCTCGAAGCTTCCTCTATGTAAAAGCTCCATGGTATTGGTGGCCTCCAATTGAGTTGTGAAGTCATGCCCCAACCTTCGTGTAAGGGTTTCGGTTGGTGACCCCAATACCACTGCTTAGTGGAACTGAGCTAGCCTCCGTGGGTTGCTAACCAGAGAACAAGGTGACCTCCGTGGCGTTGGTTGACTCTGTGTCACCACACCTCTCCAACGTAGACGTACTTCCCCTCAAAAGGAAGGAACTACGGGAATACATCCTTGTGTCTCTGGTCTCCACTCCTCGGTTATTTTGTTCCCTTACTTGTATCTTGTTCTTTACTTAATGTATGCTTCCTTGCCACTAGTAGGGAAATTCACCTAGTTGCACATCTAGAGAATTTACCTTTGTGTCAATCCATAAAATTGAAAAAGTCTAAAACTTGGTTTAGCGCCTATTCACCCCATCTAGTCGCCCCATAAGATCCTTTCAACTGGTATCAAAGCAAGGGCTCTTTGATTGGGCTTTACCGCCTAAGAGATTATGGGCGATGAGGATGGTCCCATCACTAAGGCCGATTTCAATAGCCTCATGACCAAATGGCAACCATGATGGAAGAAATACAAAATAACAAAACAAAGCTTGAAGCCCTCTCTAGTGGTTCAACTAGCACCACTCCCTCGGCTTTGGTTGACACCTCGGGCAAGGATGATCCAATTGAACAAGGAAAAGCCTCTCGAGGATGATCCAGAGAAGGTGGATGAAGATGAGGGTGATGAGAACTCTCCCAAGAAGGGTGGCACACCTAGGGGACAACACTCGGAGGTTCCACACCCTACGAGCCATGTCTCCGGGAGGCACATCCAAATGCCACACATAGCCTCTTGCGGCCCTCCGCCACTTCTTGATACCTCAAGCTTCGCCAATTGGCAAGATAACATGTGCTCTCACATTAATTTTGCTTCTATTGAGTTATGGAGAATCATTGAGCAGGGCTATAATCCAACCTCCAAGGATCCAAACAACTTGCTCCCATGGGAGCTTGTGTACAAGCAACTCAACGCTTCCACATTGCAACTCATCCACATGTCTCTCTCCGAGAAGGATAAGGCGTTTGTTAGATCCATCACCTCCGCCAAGGAAACTTGGGATGCTCTCACAGATTTATTCATTGGGAATGAAAGCATTCAAGAGTCCAAGTTTGATGAAGCAAACAACAAGGCGGACAACTTTGCCATGTTTGATGGTGAAGATCCTCAAAAAATCCATAGGCGTCTCTCGGCTCTCCAAGTGAAGTTAACCAACCTTGGAGATACTCATTGTGATTGGCGATGGATGAAGAGAAATTTCATCCAAGCAATATTGCCTTTCATGAGAGAAACAATGCACTCTATCAAGGGAAACACGGGATATAGGAAAATGATTGGAAATGACATCTTGCAAGAGATTATTGCTATGAGGATTGCTGAGAATAATGCAGATGATGCTCTTGCTCGTGCTCATGGTGTTCACACTCCAAATCTTGCTTTGAAGGCCAAGGTATCTCATCATGAAGAAGCAAGTGTGGAGGAAGAAGAATAAATGGTTGGAGGGAGTCCCAAGGACATGAAGTATTCTCATGCCGAGCACATGGCTCTAGCTCAAAGGGCATTCATGAAGAAGTGGAAGTTATCTAGTCCTCCTAAGCCCAAGGTCATAAATAGAGTGAGGACTTGCTACAATTGTGAAAACCGAAACCACTTTATTGCCGAGTGTCCTTACGAGAGACTATAGGATCACAATGGAAGACTTGTTCACAAGGAGATGAAGCCTAAATCCTATCCTCCAAGGAACTCCGACAAGAAAAAGGTCATTCCCAATAGAGCTTTGGTGACTCAAGAATAATATCCCTCCGATGATGATGCTAGTGATGGTGAAGAAGTAGGGATGGCCGCCATCGCCAATTCCAAACCTACTCTTCATTATCCCTCTTCGCTTCTCCAAATGAATCCAAGCGCACCAACTGATGGCGTGTAGATGTCCGACCAGTTGGGAACCCCAAGAGGAAGGTATGATGAGCACAACAGCAAGTCTTCCCTCAGTATGAAACCAAGGTTTATCGAACCAGTAGGAGAAAGAATCAACTTCTGAAGGTTGATGCTCGCTAGCTTCGCAACAGCTCCAGACAATTTATATATGGCGCCTTGTCTGAGGCGTAGCTTTGCACCAGCAGCAACGTGGAACTGCACACAACACAACCAAGTACTCTGTCCCAACTTACAGTGAAGTTGTCAATATCACCGGTTTGCTGTAAACAAAGGATTAAGCGTATCAAGTGGTAAAAGATAGTAGTTTGCAAGAATGTAAATAAAGCGAGTAAATGGTAAACAGTAATAACAATGTAAAAGAATGGACCGGGGTCCAAAGTTCACTAGTGGTGTCTCTCCATAAGATAAATAACATGCTGGGTAAACAAATTACAGTTGGGCAATTGATAGAATAAAGCAAGCATATAAATGTCATGAGGATCACTATGAGATTCACTTGGGCATTACAACATAATACATAGACCGTAATCCAACTACAGCTATGACTAACAATCCACCTGTCGGATGTCGTCTGAGCAACCGTTGGGTATTAAGTTGCAAGCAACAGATTATCGCCTTAAGCAAAGTGTGTAATGTAAACAATACGAATGTCCTTGAACACAAGATTGTTGTTTTCTCCCTAGTAGCAACAACACATCTACAACTTTAGAGGTTGTTATCACTCCCCCAAGTTACTAGAGGCATGAACCCACTATCGAGCATAAATACTCCCTCTTGGAGTCACTAGCATCTACTCGGCCAAGATATCTACTAGTAACGGAGAGCATGCAAGATCATAAACAACATAGAGATAACATAGAGATGATAAATCAATAGATCAACTTGACAAAGTACCAATATTCATCGGATCCCAACAAACACAACATGTAGAATTACACAACGATGATCTTGATCATGATAGGCAGCTCACAAGATCTAAACATGAAGCATATGGAGGAGAAGACATCCATATAGCTACTGCTATGGACCCGTAGTCCAAGGAAGACTACTCACACATCACTCCGGAGGCAGGCATGGTGATGAAGAAGGCCGCTAGCGGTGATTACCCTCTCCGGCAGGGTGCCAGGAATAGCTTCTGGGCCCTCCCGATCTCGCGTCGATGATGGCGGTGGCTTACAGTATGTTTCGTGGAAAATTAATCAGGGTTTAGGTTTTCCTCGCCGAGGAGAATATATAGGCGGAAGGGCGGCGCCAGGAGGTGGGCCAGGTGCCCCCACCACCTGGTGGCGCGGGCCAAGGGCTGGCCGCGCCACCCTATGGTGTGGCTAGCCCCTGGTCCCCCTCCGTCTCTGCTTTGGACTCCATCTCGTGTCAGGAAAATTAGGAACTTCAGCTTTTGTTTCGTCCAATTCCGAGAATATTTCCTGTGTAGCTTTTTTGAAACACAAGAAATAGCAGAAAACAGGGAAATGGCACTGTGGCATCTCGTTAATAGGTTAGTTCTGGAAAATGCATAAAAACGCCACAAAGTGTAACAAAACACAAAGCAAATGGTGCATAAAAAAGCATGGAGCATCAAAAATTATAGATACGTTTGAGACGTATCAAGCATCCCCAAGCTTAACTCCTGCTCGTCCTCGAGTAGGTAAGTGATAACAAAAAAATAATTTTTTAGGTGACATGCACCAACACAATCTTGATCAAACGATGTAAAACATTGAGTGCTGAGATCAAAGTACTTAAAACATGGGCATAAAAGACATAATCTTGACAATAAAACTTAGCAACCATGTTATAACATGAAAAGTAACATAAATAAAAGATCATGAGTAATAATGCATTGAAAGTCAAGTGTGTGTTTCAACCATAAAGAAAAACATAGCAAAGTGGTTTTCAGCTTGTCCTTCATGGAATAGCAAAACATAAATGCATAGGACACCTTCAAGTTTAAGAGGGCGACTATATACAAATAATTTAAGAACAACCAAAACCATAATCATGAATCAATCAATAATAAATTTTGGAACTATGCACATTAAACTCAGAATGACAACTATGCTCTCTTAGACGGTGCATAAAGGTAGAAGGTGGAGACTCAACATAAAAGTAAAATAAAGGCCCTTCGCAGAGGGAAGCAGTGATTGCAAGTTTTATAAACCTCCAAAAATTATGATACTTACTAGCTTTGAGCTCTCATTGCCCCCATCATAGGCATCTTGAGTGGTTAAGGTTAATGCAAGTACAATTACGAAGCATATGCTTAACAAATCATAAGTTGAAAATCTCATGTCCCGTGAAGTACGAATACCCAAACCTCATGCTACTCGACTTAGGTTCCAAGCAAGTTCTTGTCATTGTAAGTGTATCATCGAGAACGCCAACGGGGTACCTCTTGCCCGATGACATGTAACAAGACCACATCAAAATGACAAGACAAACAGACAATGAACACCTCGGCATCTCTTTTATTTACCATGGGTATAGCTTTTTATTTTGAGATGCGTCGTCGAATGTCCACTATGGGCATGCTATAAATTTCCACCATGAATGATGCATGGCTTAGATTAGCGGCCCAGGCATTTCTCTAACACATATACAAACTCCATGAGCTCACAAGTTTCCAACTTATTTCACATCACAGGTATCCATAAACAAAAGATCACGATATCAACTAAATGAGAGAAAGTGCAATGTTGAAAGCTTGCCCCATGAAGCCATGGCTGGGCTAACTTCCAACTTACAACCTGCAAGCATAACATCAACATAAGAGAGCCACAATGGTCAAATTTATTAAAAGCAAGAAAGTAAAGTGTGCCGTCAGGTTCGTGAGAGCTTTACTGACTAATTTTCACATAACACCAAAGTTTAATTTGAAGGATAGATAAAAGCAAGACGAATGTGCTTGGAATAGTAAATTGCTAATAGGTAGATATGGTGGACACATTGGAAAACTTTGGTTTTTGGGAGTTGGATGCACGAGAAGTATTCCCTCTCAGTACAAAATGAAGGCAAGCAAAAGACTGGGAGCGACCAACTAAGAGAGCAATAACGGCCATAATCATGCATAGCGACAAAACATCATTAACCGAAGCATAAAGTGGTATCACAAGTCAAAAACCAAATGATCATAGAGTCTTATGGTGACTTGGTAAAGTCAACCCTGTTGTAAGCATGCGCCAAGTCAACCCAAATAAAGCATCAAAGGAGAAAACCACAATAATATGCTCCCATATAACAAAAACAACGCATGATTCTTTCAAAGGCACATTAAGCAATCTCAGTCATTTGAGACAAGTCATGCTACAGCAAAAACTACTAAGAATACTATCAAAATAACATCAAGCATGACATGCAAAAGTCTAAGCCACAGTCTAAACAAGCTCCCATTTGTACCACTATAGGCATGGAACTTTTTTCTCTTTTCCAACGCTATTCAACCTTTTTGTAACCACTCTTTGAGATGAAAACCAACATAGACCAGTGGTCTAAATACACCTTGATACAAAGATATAACAAGATCTTAACAAAAATGAAGGCGAAAAACGAAAGCTAAACGTAGTACTAGAAAAAGAGAACACTCGTTGAACGATAAGAGTGAAAACTAGAGTGTTCTTGGCAATGAAAAACGGAGTGCACCTTCTCCAAAAGAAATATGTTGGGGTCCAACCATTTATTGCAGCAAACAAAACAAAAGAAAGCTGGAAGCAAAAGTAAAGATGCTACCAGAAAACGCATAGTATACGAAGCAATAAAAATATAGTGCCTTGAAAGGTGACCTGATTTTTGCCGATGAAGAAGGGGTGCCTCGGGGCATCCCCAAGCTTTGACGCTTGTACCTCTTGGATATTTCTTGGAGTGACATGGGCATCCCAAAGCTTGAGCTTTTGTCCATACTTCATCTCATCTCATCACTCTCCTTTCCCTACACTTGAAAACTTCCTTCATAAAAACTTCACACAATTCTATTAGCAACATTAGTGTAAGCATGATAGTAAATATACTCTTTTGGTTCAGTTTCAAACTCAAATATAACACCCATTAAAGCATAAGCTACTGTAGCAAATTCCTCAAAAGTTCCGTGATCAAAAGAACTCAAAAAGAAAGCGATCGAGAGGCAAACACAAATAGTGGCAGAAATCGGTCAAAACAGAACAACTGACAAAGATCGATTTTTCCGAGGACCTTATGTTGCTCAAATCGAAAAGTGCAAAACTAATAAAAGTTTGAAGATAACCTGGGTCATGTGCACAAGAAATCGCAGATCAAAAAGATATTTTGATAATTTTCACGAATTTTTACGGCGCAACGCAGAAATCTGTTTCATGACAGCAACTTCCCCAAATCTTACCTTCCTCTAATTAGAGGTTCTTCTTGGCACAAAAACGAAATAAAAATGATAAGTAGAGGTCATTACAGTAGTAATAACTTAAAAGACTCAACAAAAAGAAAAATTACTAAAAATAAAACATTGGGTTATCTTACAAGAGTGCTTTTCTTTAACGCCTTTGAGCTAGGCGCGGAAAGTGGAAATCAAGTAATATCAAGCGCTGAAGCATCAAGTTCATAATTTGCTCTAAGAATAGAGTCAAAAAGTAATTTATTTCTCTTTCTAGGTAAGTGTTCCATACCTTTCTTGAGTGGGAACTGATATTTAATGGTGCCTTCCTTCATATCAATAATGGCACCAACAGTTCTAAGAAAAGGTCTTCCCAAAATAATAGGACATGAAGCATTGCATTCAACATCCAAAACAAGAAAATCAACGGGAACAAGGTTATTGTTAACCATAATAAAAACATCATTAATCCTTCCCAAAGGTTTCTTCTTAGCAACATCAGCAAGAGGAACATCAAAATAACAATTTTCAAGCGGTGGTAAACCAAGCATATCATAAATCTTTCTAGGCATAATAGAAATGCTTGCACCAAGATCACATAAAGCATGACAATCAAAATCATTAACATTCATATCAATGATGCACTCCCAACCATCTTCTAACTTCTTGGGAATAGAAACCTTTTGTTTCAACTTCTCTTCCCTAATTTTCATGAGAGCATTTGTAATATGCTTTGTAAAAGCAATATGCATAGAACTACCATTAGGACTTAAAGCAAGCTTTTGCAAGAACAAAATAACTTCAGAGATATTGCAACCATCAACATCAAAATCATTAAAATAAGTAGAGCTATTGTCTTCCATACTCCGAAAAATTTCAGCACTTTTTGTAGAAAAAGTTTTTGCAGTTTTGGGCTTTTTCGCACTGGGAATAGGAGTTTTCTCTACACCAATCAAAGTAGGAGGATTGCTAGCATTTGAAACAACATCACTAGAGGCGGTAATAGTACAAACCTTCATATTTCTAGCCATCTCATCTTCTCTTTCCCACCTAGCATGCAATTCTGCTAACATTTTAACATTTTCATCAATTCTAACTTGAATGGCATTCAAAGTCTTGCTTTCTTTCACATCATGAGCCAAAACTTTTAGTTTCAGAAGTTCAACATCGAGAGCAAGGCTATCAACTTTAGAAGCAAGAACATCAATTTTACCCAACTTTTCCTCAACAGACTTATTAAAAGCAGTTTGTTTACTAATGAAGTCCTTGAGCATGACTTCAAGCTTGGAGGGCGCCCCCGTAGTGTTGTTGGAGGAATTACTATAAGAGTTGCCATAACCATTACCATTGGTAGAAGTATATAGCCTATAATTGTTGCTAGCAAAATTGTTCCTATAAGCACTGTTGTTGAAATTATTATTTCTAAAGAAGTTCACATCAACATGCTCTTCTTGAGCAACCAAAGAGTCCAAAGGAACATTATTAGGATCAACATGAGATCTATCATTAACAAGCATAGCCATAATAGTATCAATCTTATCACTCAAGGAAGAGGTTTCCTCAACAGAATTTACCTTCTTACCTTGTGGAGCTCTCTCGGTGTGCCACTCAGAATAATTTACCATCATATTATCAAGAAGCTTTGTTGCGGCGCCCAAGGTGATGGACATAAAAGTCCCACCAGTAGCTGAATCCAAGAGATTTCTTGAAGAAAAATTTAGTCCTGCATAAAAGGTTTGGATAATCATCCAAGTAGTTAGTCCATGAGTGGGACAATTCTTTATCATAGATTTCATTCTTTCCCAAGCTTGAGCAACCTGTTCATTATCAAACTGTCTAAACTTCATAATATCACTTCTCAAAGCTATAATCTTAGCAGGAGGATAATATTTTCCAATAAAAGCATCCTTACACTTAACCCAAGAATCAATACTACTTCTAGGCAAAGATAGCAACCAAACCTTAGCTCTTCCTCTTAAAGAGAAAGGAAACAACTTAAGCTTAATAATATCACCATCTACATCCTTGTACTTTTGCATCTCACATAGCTCAACAAAATTGTTGAGATGAGCTGCAGCATCATCAGTACTAGCACCAGAAAATTGCTCTTTCATAACAAGATTCAACAAAGCAGGTTTAATCTCATAAAAATTTGCTTCAGGAGCAGGTGGCGCAAGAGGAGTGTAGATAGAATCATTGTTATTGATGCTAGTAAAATCACACAACTTGGTGTTCTCAGGAGTACCCATTCTAGCAAAACTAAAAGAAGACAAGTAAAAATAACAACTATAAAGGAACTATTTTTTTGTATTTTTGATAAAAAGATGCAAGCAAAAATAAAATAAAGCAAAAAAATAACAAAGTAAAAGATTGGAAGCGAGAGACTCCCCTTGCAGAAATCCTCTTTCTCCCCGGCAACGGCGCCAGAAAAATTGCTTGATGGCGTGTAGATGTCCGCCCAGTTGGGAACCCCAAGAGGAAGGTATGATGAGCACAGCAGCAAGTCTGCCCTCAGTATGAAACCAAGGTTTATCGAACCAGTAGGAGAAAGAATCAACTTCCGAAGGTTGATGCTCGCTAGCTTCGCGACAGCTCCAGACAATTTATATATGGCGCCTCGTCTGGGGCGTAGCTTTGCACCAGCAGCAACGTGGAACCTACACACAACACAACCAAGTACTCTGTCCCAACTTACACCGAGGTTGTCAATCTCACCGGTTTGCTGTAAACAAAGGATTAAGCGTATCGAGTGGTAAAAGATAGTAGTTTGCGAGAATGTAAATAAAGCGAGTAAATGGTAAACGGTAATAACAATGTAAAAGAATGGACCGGGGTCCACAGTTCACTAGTGGTGTCTCTCCATAAGATAAATAACATGCTGGGTAAACAAATTACAGTTGGGCAATTGATAGAATAAAGCAAGCATACAAATGTCATGAGGATCACTATGAGATTCACTTGGGCATTACAACATAATACATAGACCGTAATCCAACTACATCTATGACTAATAATCCACCCGCCGGATGTCGTCCGAGCAACCATTGGGTATTAAGTTACAAGCAACAGATTATCGCCTTAAGCAAAGTGTGTAATGTAAACAATACGAATGTCCTTGAACACAAGATTGTTATTTTCTCCCTAGTAGCAACAGAACATATACAACTTTAGAGGTTGTTGTCACTCCCCCAAGTTACTAGAGGCATGAACCATCATTAATCAATGAGCTTGTTTAGTAGAGCCTTACTAGGGACATAGTGTTATTCATATAACCACACATGTATTAATGTTTCCCTTAATATAATTCTAGCATTAAATATAAAAAGTATCATGAAACAAAAATAAGATAATAAATTTATTTAATATTGCCTTTAGGGCATATTTCCAACACTAATTTGTTGCCACCTGCAATGTTACTTTATGCTACTAATGGATCATTCAAATAACTCATTTGCACCTTGTGCTCTTCTTTTCTTTCTTTCTTTTCGTTCTTCTTTTATTTTTCTTTTGCCTCTTTTTCTCTAAGTGATCTCGAGGTTATCATTGTACTAGGTCCTTTGTACCCCAATATCACCCTCAATCCCACTCTATGGGATTCTTTCTTTTTCCTTTCCTTTCTCTTTTCAAGTCACTGAAGGGTCCATAAGTAAACTAATAAATATTTGCATGTAACACCCAATTAAAGTATCTCATACCCTTAGAATAGAAGTTTTATTCTCATAAAGGAATACCAAAAACTGAATCATATTTCAACTTCTTCAATAATGAGCTTTATTAGAGATTCAATATTTGTCCAACCTGCTCAAGTAAGGTTCATGAAAAGTGCGTTAATAGCCTCTAGATATCGAATAAAAAATTATACAGAAGTTATTCCACATATTCAAGAAAGGAAAAAACTTAGATAATACCATACTCATACTTATTATAATCACCCACAACTCGATACATGGATAGATAACGCTCAAAGAGGAAAGCAGAAACTCACAAAAAGATAAAACACACTAGATATAGGATAACTAGAAAACCATGCAACTCAAAATAAAATACTAGACATACCTCCCCCAAGCTTAGAATAAGTTAGGAGGTGTGATAAAATTTTCTAAGCATCCTTAATGCTCATAGTGTTTGTCCATTAAGCTTCCAAGGAAAAGGTCTCCCGCAGCTGAAAGAAGCTGATGGATCATTCATCTTGAAAGATGCACCTTCAACGATCTTCTTGAAGCGTTCCTCGTTCTCATAGTTCTAGTTCTCTTGATCCCACAAATTGGGCTGCATCATGTCTAATGTATTGTTGCAAAAGAGAAACTTGATTTCTAGTTCTCTTAATTCTATTATCATAAAACTTTACCTTCTTCTCTAACTCAAGTTTCATAAGATGATGAGCATCCAGGCTTCTCTCTACAACATTCCCATACCTGAACACATTGTCCTCCAGCTTTTCCAACCTCTCCATGACATCTCCTGTCTCTCTTGGGTGCTTCTTCCTTGATGTGCATCACGCCGTCCTCAAAGGTAATTAATGGTTCTTGAAGGCATCATCCGGAGTTGAAGTAGGGGTTGACAATTTCTTTTCCCTTCTTCTCCCCAAGGTCATTCTCCTCTCCTTTGGTCGTTGCCATGGTTAGATCTGAAAGACTGCAGGGTCGAAATAATATTGTCGTCGAAACGACTTGATGCAAGATTAGAACGACAGAGGCATCTATTTATTAAATAGTTTTAGGTCAAGATAGAGGTGTGGAGTCAAAACAGAGGCGAAATGGAGTTCGAAAAGGAGAAAGCCTCCCTACCACGCGGCAAGGAAGTCAGGCCGCATGGTGGAGATGATTTCCTCCTTCTCGACTTCGTTTTGTCGAATCTTTTTGCATACCTCCATTATTTACAAAATACATGAGAAAGTATAAAAAACTTGTCTCAGGCATAAAATCCTGATCACCCTCCAACAAAAACCAGCCGTCATATAACTGACAGCGTACAAAAATCAATCACAATTCACAAAGACATACAATACACTGATACACACCAAACAACACAAGTAGCAATCTATGCACCAAGACAACGCTTTTAAAAAAAATCATATGACACGCCAAAACAAATCGGTGAGGACCAAAGTAAAAGTTTTCGTTGTTGGTGCTCTCCTCTACCTTTGCCCTTTGGCTTGACCCAAAATATAGGTACGTACAGGGACAACGCCTCCAAGCAGTAAAACCTATATGACAACATTGCTGGAACCGCCCTCGCAAAAAAAAAAAAATTTGCTGGAACCGGCCTTTTTTGGCGACTTTGCTGGAACCAACCATTGAGGGCCAGAATAAGGCGCTTTCCTAGAATTCTCCTCTACTGCCGGCCTGACTCAATTAATAAAATCCATATCATAAAATTAGAGGGAATGAAGAATGGAATCTCTAAACTGCCATGATGTGATGATTCTCAAGCCTACATTGTTCTAGGTGTGAGAGCCAGCAGCACAATCCTGCCTCCCCCATGCCTTTCATTGGAGGCTGGTGCCACCTAATTTAGCATCAACGTACTACAAGGCCCAGCGCACATACACAGTTGACACTCCCCCAAAAAAGGAGAGAAGAAAAACAAAGACTAACAACAATCTTTGGTGTTAAGAAACATCAAAGAACACCAAATAAAGATACATTTGAGCTTTGTCTTTGGCTCCTTTTGTGTGGGGATTATCTTTGGCTTCTTGATTTGGGAAGAATAGATACATCGAGGATCACAACAATCTAATCATGATTAAAGTTGTGATCTGACGTTGATGGTCTGAATCATGAAATATGTGTACTTACTTGGTGAGAGGAGTAGCAAACTTCTCACCCATGCATGCGCTCAGCGTGTTTTAGATTGGACGGCACATGATGAAGTTGTTTTAGTGTGTCCCCCATGCTTAAATAACAGGTGGTGTTAGCGACGATATATTATTCATTCGCTTCTCTTTTCATTTCAGAATTGAGATCATAATTGTATTCAGTGGAGATACGGAAGCTAGGAGAGCTGCCTGCCTTCAGATCACACACACGTCGCCTGTCACTGAGGAGCTATTTACAGATAAGACAAACTAGTCATAAAATGGTAAATACTCCAGCAGATATCTCATTCATGTTTGAAACTTGTTGAGAAAGTTTGCAAACAGAGTTTCATGTTGTCATAAATTGTAACACAAGATATCAAACGTATTCTTCATGTTGTCATAAATTGTAACACAAGATATCAAACGTATTCATACATGTTCACATGACTAATAAACCTACAACTCTTAAGAGCTAGACACCCACAGTTCATATGAACATATGGTTCAAGATATATTTGAGAAAGTTTAATATGCAATCATCCAAGATCAGAGATGAGAGAGAATGCTTTGTCTCACTTCTTCTGTCCAGAATCCTTGCTAGACTCCAGTTGCAGAGTTGTTCTGGCCGTTTTGCGAAACAAGGATCCTGCTTCCCTCTCCATGCTTATTGTCACAAACGAAATTATGGTAAAAGGGCTGGTTGATACATAAACACTACAACTTCAGAGTGAAATATACAGCATCGCAACATTCTGGTGGCAGTTGCGATAATTTAGCTTCCAAATGCAGGTGGTGGAGCAATTAATCGGTGCTGAGGTCCTTGCCTTCAGTATGTACATGGTTACAGCAGAGCCATGTAAACTCTGAGCTGCCTTTTCAGGATCCTGCACAAGAAAATTGTTGTGAGCTCACTTATGCTTGAATATATTGAAATTTCACTCAGTCATACAGAAAAATTCCAGGAAGTGGCACCATAATAGACGGGAATCAGCAACCATCCAATCAACTAGAGAAATCAGCTTCAGAAATCGTCAATTTTCTCAGGTCCAATTAACATGTGTCAGGAAGTCTTTTCCAATTGGAAATATAGACTTTCAAGATGTTAATATTCTCAAGGAACAATAAGATTCAAAGACATTGACCGAATCCATCTCAAGAATTAGTGCTGAAATTATCTTGTGAGGACTCTATCAACTGAAGTGACTATATGGTTCCACAATCTAGCCACTAGTCAAGAAATAACCAGCAACACCTTCATAAACTGGAAGCTCACTTTTTGTGCTGTTTCCAGGTTTGAAGTATGAAATGGTGGTGATCGTTCACCACGTCTCCATGAAAGTAGGAGCTGTTATCATTACTCCAGCTTGTTGAGACAAGATGAGATGGATCCGAACTTATATAAAAGGATACCAAACATTTCTCATGGGTACCCTGGAAAAAGGTTTAGTTACTTTTACCCTGCAAGAGAAATGTATATTACTGCATATTAGGCCTAATCTCATCGGCCAACAGTTAATAGTGTTAAACAATAATAATAATGATAACAGGCCAGCTGCATGGAGCAACAAGCAGCATTTGGTTAGGCCATTGCACCAATTGTAAGTGCGGTCGTGTTTATTATATTATTATGATATAAAGGGAAGGGACATTGCAGACATTAATAAGGGATGTTTTTTTTACCAATGAAATACAGATAACAGATAATAGATATTCACTTAAGTAGAAACTTTAGCTCCACACCACAGAACTTATGTTTTCCATTATTATACTTTTTTTTTGTCAAAGACATCCTTTTTTATGTGGGCACTCCATGTGTATGAGCCACAACTTTGGTATTACACATACGTCATCACTACTTGTGTTCACAGAGTGTAGCAAGAAGCACATGGTGGGAGAGAGGTTCGTATGGAACACCTTGGGCATACTTATCAAGACACGACGACTTTCTCTTTTGCAAAATATGAGAGATTATAGCTATACCATATGTGACATAATAACAATGCTCTAGCTAGGAAGTCTAGAATGATGGTGGTCTTAGGAAAGTCTTAATGATTGTGGATATAAGACTGAGCAGTAAGCAGGACGCGGGGCAAGTGTGTATTGACCAAAGTTAACTAGATGTATGTGCTGAGCGCTGACAAGTAACAAGTAATGAATCAAAGCAGAGCTGTTGGCAACAAATTTCACTAGGATAAGCTCTGGTGTTGTTGTTCTTCCGCAAAGTGTGAACGATTAACCCACAGCCCTTTAGAGTGTGAAGTAACCAACCGATCAAGCGCCCCTGTGCAGATTGCAGAACATGGGTCTACCTAGGTGGTTTTCAATGTCAATAGCATTCCAGCCAATGACATTTTATCATTTGATGCCAAAAGAACTACTTATAAATTCTTGACAGTATAGGACTACCTCGAATAGAGGCCTATATGGGTAAATTTCAACAATAGTGCCTAAAGTATTAAAAAACACAATGACTACAAAGTATTCCTTAAAGAAATCAAAATCTTCTTACCCCTGGCAATGGAGATCAAAGTAGTCAGCTTTCATCATCATCAGTTTGAGCAGCATCTTTCATTGATCTCTTCTTTGAGCGCAGAGATTTCCCTATTAAATAACTAAGCAGGTGAGCAAATAGGCTAAATCTAAGTTGAAATGTGCAAAGAAACTACAAGGACATGTTTGGAACAAAGGATAGGAGAAGTACAGGAATATGAAGAGTAAAGAACATGAAAGGAACCAAGGTAGAAACCATAGGATTGAAAGGAAACATAGGGATTTTTTACTGTATGCCGCTTGGAGCGCAGGAATTGGAAACTAGATAAAATCTAACCACCATTTCCAAAACATTCGGTCCAGCTGTTATTGAGGAGTCCTCCAAGCCTCTCTTCAAACCGACATACCATTTTATAAAGCCATTAAATGGGAGCCGGCACCTTGTCCGACTCAGTTTGATTAAAAGATCCATTTGGTAAAAACTAGGAAAAAACTACGCAAACAAGATGTACTAAGGGATAGAAGACCTCAAACCCACGGGCAAGCACCACGACAGAAGGCCCAAAACTAACTGGGCTAAGTTTGCCTTCTCAATATTTTCAAACTAACTTAAACAGTCATAAACTTTGACAGTTTTTCGCTTGCATTGAACCGTCTGAGCCCGTAGTCCAGCCAGCGAACCAGTGATTCAGACACCCGACCTGTTCACTACCTCACTCACTGGTCTGCTTTTTTATATGCATATTGGAGATACAACCACCATCATGGGTTAACAAACAATGAAAAATATATTTCCACAGATGGGGCCCAAAAAGCTGTGTCATTATCTTCTTCTGGACTCCCAACCAGATCAATGTGAGTTACGGTGGTCAGCAGAGACTACGGGTGTTCAAAAAAGGTGTTCTTAACTCATGCAAAACCACAATTGTTCTCCTATACATTTTGTCGAACTAGCTTAACTGCTCTGGACGAGATAGATATGGTGCATCTGAAGCAGCCAGTTTAGACGAGTTCGTCACAATCTGTGTTTGAACACTGCTAGTGAGGCAGAATGTGTTCACAAAGCCATCATTTTTTTATCCTCTTGCCGTATTTGTCCCCCATTTCCAGAAATTGTGCCAACCTGCCATTCCATCGTTCACAGCTCCGTCTCCACCTTCCTTGTCTTTCTTTAGCATAAATTTGTTGCCGACTCCCCAGCTCAATTTCTTGATTCTGCTACTGTACCGTCACCATCTCTAGCCACCTCCACTCATAGCCGGAGTGTTACAGGGCAGCAACGCCATCAAAAGCACCGCACCTCCGCCCCAATAGCCGCCGAGGTTCCATCTTTTACCCCTTGCTTCCAATACAATTCCAGCCAGGCAGCACTCGAGATTGACTTTCCAAATGGTGTGTCCGTGACTAGCTCTACGCAAGAGAGCGATAAAAGGAAGGCTGAGTGGATGTTTAAAACCCTATGAAATTTCTGTGAAAGCGAAGGGAAGTGAAATCCTAACCTGTGAAATTCATATCCCTATCCTGTGAACACAAAGTTTCTCATTCCTATGGCAGAGGGATTCCTATGTTTTTCCTTTACAATCCAGAGTTCCAAATGGGAGCTCAATAACATTAAAATTTTACGCACATGGTAACAAAGAGAACTATGGTACCAAGAAATGTATAATGCTATCAGTTGTGTGGGAAAAAGAATTCAAATCTGTCATATTGCATATAAAGTATAGGACAGAATAAGATGTGCGTTGTGCAGATGCAAAGTAGTTATATACAATACAGACCAAATGGTAGAAGCACTACATGCTACATAGTAACATTATCAAGGCTTTGGTAATTCATATAAGATGAAAATTCTAAGGCATTCATTGACACAAATAGGATAATCAGCATTTGAGCAGAATAAAAATAAATCAACAAACATGGTTCAATGTTTTGCCTGTGAACTTCCACATCAACCTTGAAGCTTCAGTTTTTCTTTTATTTGTTTTGTAGATATATGAAACTACAGAGTACATAGATCTAAACAAACTGTACTAATCAATCGCCAAAATAAGAAAACTAAAAAAAAACTCTACTAACTACTAAGAAGACATGACAACTTGTACACATAAAAAGTTTTGTTTATTAGATCAATGCACCTTTTATGCTTTTACGTACTATGAAACAAAAAGCTAACATCTGCACATGTAAGCTACGTTAATATTAACTTCGGCACACTGTTTCTTCCTGGCACTTAAGTTAGTTCAGAAAAGGATTATGTTGGGGGGTGGAGTTTTGGCTCCCGAGCGCAAATAAACTCGATATCTGGACCATGCAAACTAGCGTTGGGATCGCCGAATATGTCAGAACCCACGAGGATGCGAGCTAGCAAAAATGTCGAATACGTCGCCGCGGCGTATGCTGATGAAACGTCGTCTGGAGTTTGTCCAACAACTGGACTGGCGGAACAGGTAATGCAGACAGACATGGACCATGGTACAAGTAGCGGTGTCCACGCGATAGAGCGCGCACGTGTCACCGGATCTCGCAGACGCCGCCAGTATACAGATCCGCCAGTATAGTGGGCGGTGCAGGAAGTGACGGCTGGCGTATCCTCGGCGGCGGCGGTAATCAGCAGCGGAGGGGCGCTGCCGGCCGGACATGGAGTTTCCACTCGATCCTTTGAGCAGGTGAGCTCGAGATGCCAAATTTACCTACTCCTACAATTCCCCCGTTGTGTAACTCAGGGTTTGGAAGGACTCGCTAGAATCTGTGATTTTGTGTTCATATCGCAACGGGCCTCACTGGAATTTGCGATTTGTGTTCAGCCTGTCAATCTACGAGGGTGCGCCGGTGGCCTCGACGAACGGTGGTTCCGTTGGCCATGGGGCAGGGTGCTCTCAGCTTTGCCTATATATGTAGCATCGACAGATGGGGAGAGCACTTCTGAACCAACAAAATAAAATGGCACCCCCGGGCGGTTTGTCAGGCTCTGCAGGGCTTACATAGGAGGGTGGGATTTCAGCTGGTGCCTTCGGCGATGTGGAGGTAAGGGTAGCTAGAAATCCAGCTTGTTGGCGTGGTTTGGATTTTTCTGTGTCGTCCGCGATTTGCATTTGATTGTGTTCTGTTGCTCTGTTTTCTACAAAAACTCTGTTAGAACACGGTGGGAGTCAGCGCTGTTGCTGGGCAAGCTCATATGGGCGGAGCTGGTGCAGGGTCCGATGTGGAAACACTGTATGAAGAACGGATTCTGCACCAGTTAATTTCGATCAGAAACACTGTATGCGCAGGTGACCATGGTGGACGAAGGTGCCCTTGGTGGAAGTGCATGCTTGCAGGCTGCGGTGATCAACTGGTAGGTTTGGAGGGGTGTGAGGGGTGTTCGTATTGCGGCGGTGGCGGTGATTTAATCTTGTGATGTTGCTACGATGCAAGGTGGAGGCAGCCACCTCGACGTCGGCGTGTTGGAAGTGTGAGAGACAGTGACCCAAGAGTCGCGCTGCCAAGCTACGGCATGAGCGAGATAGAGCTGGAGGCGGGCGAAGTGTCCGGCCTTTGGTGCCTAGCAGGAGCTGTAGAGGACGATGGCGACGACGAGGTGAGCACTCGGAAGCGCCGATGCAACGAGGATTGATTAGCAGTAGGGGTCCAAGATGCGGCTTAAGCGCCTGTACCGGCAAACCGTAGTCCAGACCGTCAACTAATCAATGCGGCCCTCCTGCACGGGACACTGTTTACAATGGCGCTTACGAGCATTATACGGAGAGATATACGTGAGATTCCATCTTGCATGGCGTGCGCCGGTTGGTCCAGGCACCGAGTGCATCTGGACCCGGGTGCCAAACCCCATTACCCATTATGTTGCTACATTAATTCCCACATACACTATGGAGATGTTCTAAAGAACAAACATGCAACCTCAACTACAGGAATAAGGTGTAAATGCTGTCTGAAGAGTTGGCATTAGAGGCTGTGACCCGCTAAACCTAGAACAGCATACCAACAACAATCATCGCATACTATACTGACAATAAACATGGACAAGATTCCTCAACACCATGAGAATGTGCAATGGCTCGATTGCTGTGTGGTATACTTCACGAAGGCTATAAGAAAAATGCGACCGTCAACTGTAGGACCTTCAGTTTGAATCTGAAAATCCATCCCTGATACCATAAGGAAATGGATGAAGTATGTTACTAACGTTTTTCATCGAATCCAGCATAACAATCACATGGATTTTATATACTGGGCACTACTCAAAGTTCACAATTTTCATGCACCCATAGATTGGAAACGCTAACGACGAGATCTCCTCGGTAACTTGCCCCGCTCACCTTCAACGAAGTAGGCGGACGACGGCCAGCCCCGAGCTGTGGAGAGAGAGAGCTCCTCCTCCTCCGTCATAGGGACGTAGGCCTCCGCCTGGTAGGCCACTTCGCCGGCTTCGCCGACCCCGGAGGCCGCGATCCGCCCGACGAGCTCGGCGACCCCGTGCGGGCGCCGCATCGGGGGCACCCAGAACGACCCGCCCGGCACGAACGGGAGCCACTCGGGGGTGGACCGGCGCACCATGACGCCGTGGATGGCCTCCTCGAGGCGCCGGATCCCCACAACCTCAACCGACGGGGAGCCGTCGCCGGCGGCGGCACCGGGGGTCGACGCGTCCTCGTCGGCGAGGTCGATCTC
This sequence comes from Dactylis glomerata, assembly GCA_007115705.1. NCBI lineage: Eukaryota > Viridiplantae > Streptophyta > Magnoliopsida > Poales > Poaceae > Dactylis > Dactylis glomerata. The sequence goes on from QXEO01000900.1 coordinate 2,739,736, forward strand.
GATGAACTCGACCTTTGTGGTGGCGAACCCGCGGAACGGGAGGAGGGAAGCGGAGGTGGCGGTGGTTGGGTTCGGGCGTACGAGGGTTTGCGCGAGCAGGCGAGCCATCGGAGACGGAGACGAGGAAGAAGCGGAGATGGGGATATGGAGAGAGACGTACGGAGACAATGGCGAGGAGGAGATAGAGACTGGGAGCGATGCCGCGGCAATAGTGGGGACTGTAGGGGGGGCAGAATGTCAGTGACGTGGGTCTTGGTTGTCAGAGCAGTAGGTGATGTGGTGGCGATTGGACGATCTACCGAGCCGGGCCCCGTTGTCATAGAGGGTGAATGCAGTGGTCATATTTGTAATTTGTGCCTGCTGCTGGGCGGCTGGGCCTAGGATATTTTAGCAGGACTCGTCAATTGCGAAATGAGCATCTCCAAGTAAAATAGGGCAGCAGAAAAACGTTTTAGCAAAATTAAAACTGGGGTTTTATTAGGAATAAAATACTTTTCTGCCATAGTAGACGATGTAAAAAATGGGCAACCGAAAAATTTCAGGTGATGTAAAATAGAGCACTCAAGCATACATAAAGAAACAAACAATATTAAACTCACCTCAAACAAACAATATCAAACTCATCTCAAATGAATCTAAAACAAACAGAACATCAGTAGTGCTAAATTATTACATGATATATAAATAATTCATCAGTTCTTACAGAACTAGCTGGATGGCCCGCGCATTTGCGCGGCTAGAATTCTTCTGTATTTTATATTTTCTACATAGGACACGTATTATAACACAAATTATATTAATCTAAAACATGAGAAATCATTGCATTTGTTTTGAGCTAGTTATTTAATCTCAAGCAAAATATTATTATTTTAATGGCATGTACATATTATTAATCCCCTCATACACAAATTTATTTTATCCAATAATGTTTATATCCCAGGAAATTTAGCCTACTTTGATGAATTGATTTTACCAAGTTTTTTTGACACAAATTTATTTTACCAAGTAGATTAGTTGTTAGTAATTATTTTTGATGTTGAAAGCCAAACATCATAATAGATTTTTTAACATAATTTTTTTTCTACAGTGGCAGCTCAGGCCGGCTGGCCTATACTTGTTTTCACATCAAATTGTCTATATTTTATATCTGGCGATTATATATAACCATAGTATCCCATGTAATTACAGTTAGATTGGGTAGAGCTATTAATTCTTTCAAGTGTGTTAGCAGGTTGTCCTTCTGTAAAAACTTCTTGTCCTTGCAGCTTTGCGGGGACGCTTCGATCTTCAAAGTCGTTAGCGGTAACTCATTGGAGATTTTACATAAATCATTGCAGATTTGCAGGGACGTTGCGAATTCAAGATCCTCGGGACGACTGCTGAAGTCAGACTGATCAGCAATGCATAGATCCAATTAAGACGGCTCTGCCATGCACAAATAGTCAAACTGACTGGTAGAATCACTGGGTTAATGTGGGCGATGCATCACAAACCAGGAGTGCATAAAAGCAGTGATGCCGTTGGTATCCTGTAAAAAGAAAACCATCTTTTCGCCTTCGTCCTTTGGGCATCATGGGATGGTAATCGTAATGGATGTGCTATGTTGAATCCGTCGGGATCTGAGAGTCGCGCGCCTTCAATCCGCCGAGGGCGCTGGAAATCCGAGCATCGTGTGGGACTTCAATCCACCGGGAGCGGTGACAGACTCGATCATCGTGGAGATGTGTTGTGTCGAGCTCATGCCTTAAGACATCACAGGATGCATTGTGAAAAATTAACATAGCTGCAAAAAAATGGAAAAGAAGAAAACATGTAAAAACTGTATGAATATGGCCTTGGCCACTTATCGATCTCATTGCCCCTTGGCTCCTACAGTGTCAACTTGATGGAGTCGACCGTTTCGTCTAAGATGAGCTCACTAACATGGTTGGATTGCCCACCATCATTTAATCTGAGCTTTTCCCATTCCCCTACTCCAAGAAAATTGCTCGTGGTTTTTGCCGCCTTGTCAGGGTCATCATGTTTTTCCTACAGGTGTTCTACTGTTGCAAAAACATGAATGCCCCTGCCTTATTTCTTCAGCCTTCAGATGACGCCTGATGCACCGTTCTCTTTTTAGTTGCTATATAGTTAGTGAAATCTACCGTACACCCTATCACTCTCTCTCTCTTTCTTCTATCCACCGCCCAAGTCCTCTGCCCAGAGCATGTGCATTCGATCTGGTCGTCTATTTGAACAAATTTTCTTGCGGGCTAGCTAGCTGCAGAGCAGATCGGTCTCGGTCGGAAATCCACCCCCACCCGTCCGCTGCCCCAGCAGACCAAGGTGCCATCTTTCTCTACTAATTAACTTTTTTGCGAATACTCGACTAACTAATTCTGCCCCGTCTCTCTTTATTAGCCGCGCTGCACACGCCAGCATGCTTGCATCAAACTGCACGCGGGTTAAGCCACCAGCAAAGCTAGCTAGGGCGCACGCAACCTGTACAACATCGCAGAAATTCATGTATCGGACATGCACGTCGCCGTGGTGCGGGAAGGAGGACGCAGGCGATTTCGCTTTGCCGTAGGGGTCCAGGATCATCAGCCCAGCGTTCAGCTTAGTGAGCCACCTGTTGAGATATCCACATGTCCTTGGCAATGTCTTGTTGGACGTACCCGTGGCCTCGTAGGTGGTATGCTGAAGACGACGCCCCGGGCAGCGTTCCGATTCCGGATGTCCTCCACTCCACGGTGATGTTAGCGTCGGTAGATCGTAGAGGAAGCGTGGTGCATCACATGGCATTGATAGCGCAATTCCGATGACGCCATCTAGCTCTGTCTGCATGCTCCGTGAACAAAAGCGATGTAATCTCGGCGGTGGAGGAAGGAATTTTTCCTGGCGTCTTTCTCTCGTAGGAAGGGAGAGTTGGCTAATTTTGTAGGGTCTAATCGCAGGACGACTCGATCACGTACGCTTATCAAAAAGACATGGACGATCGAAGGATCCGATCAGGTTACGAACCGAAAGAAGTCCAGCTTTTGTACGTCGCTTGCCAATTTTTTTTGTTTTTTCCTCACGCTATGGCTATTGTTTTTCTTCACGTGGACTCTAGGCGACGTCTAGATCTCCACCGTCGTCAGATCTTAACTTTGCTAGGATAAATCTACACCGTTCATTGTTAGTTGTTTTAATAATATAATAAATAGTTCATCAAATACCATACAAATTAACGCAAAAAATATCACGCATACACATGGAGTTCGTCACATACAACATGAAACATAGAAATGAAACTAGTAGTTATGTTGGCCATTCCATGACTCTATGAGATCTTTTTGAAGATCATGTGCACATCAAAATCTCGAATGCTGTCGTACGACTCCACAATGTGGAGGATTCGGTCTTGCCTCCCAAGTGGTCGTACACGCTGTTTTATCAACTCGTAGAATTTATATAGTCCAAATATTTTCACGCTCGTTCTAATTAATTATGTTATGCATGATCCCGCAAGCATTCACGATGCAGTTTATAATAACAACAAAAATGGCCGCAAGCATAGGAAAGTTTGTACTTTTCGAAAGCAAGTACTCCCTCCAATCCACAAAAGTATCAGTTGATTTAGTACAAAGTAATATCAACTATAGGCTTATTATGAATCAGAGGAATCAGAAAAGCGAAAATACAAGATCACGCACATCTCTAAGATAATCTCCAACAGCCAAAAATAAATCCACGCGCCCAAAACCGCCGAATTTGCTCCACGCAATAATGCCATGCGCCCCCCCCCCCCCCCCCCACCACCACCCTCGCGCGCTGCATATATGCCACGCGCTGCGTTTTCCATTCCCACCATGCACTGCTAACCGCACCTGAAAAGTCTTCCCATCCCTCCCGCCAACTACAACCGTTGCGCGCCGCCAATGATTCCTGCCACCACACGATCTCCCCCGCACCCAGACTTTGCAGATCTACTTTTTCCCCGATGTCAACGTTTCCCCCGTGAATTGTGCCTCGTCGGCACTCCCTAACTGCCCCCACCACCATGCCTCCGCACCGCGGCCCTCCGCTCAACTCCACCGACTTCAAAGGCGTCCGCGCGCGGCCCTCCACTCGACTCCACCGGCTTTCGAGGCGTCCGCACGCGGCTCTACCGGCTTTCAGGGCGTCTGCGCGTGGCCCTCGGTACCTACGCGGCGGAGATCACCGGCGGCGGCATGCGGGTGTGGCTGGGCACCTTGCCCACCTCGCACGAGGCTGCACGTGCCTACGATGTGCATGATTGGAGGTTCAGTGCGATGACCCAACATACCACTGCATGTGTAGTATGCAAGTCGTTGACATAACACCAATGAAACACTGTCTCACTAGTATTACATCCATCAGAGTGGTACAGCAGAAACATCGCAGGTCCACGGTATATCTATAGGATTACAATTTTCAGCATACCGAAGATCTTCAGAACCTCCTCAACAGGTAGAGGTTTAGTTCTGGCGACTACAAACAAGAAAGAATACAACAAGGGCTAAACTAAAGCTACAACTAATGCAGTTGGCTAGCTAGAGAAATATCCTAGCTACTTAGGTTCTAGGATTAGGAAACTGGTTCCCTTCTATCCATATTCTAGTTTCCACCAAGCTTCGCATAATTGTCGACTCCGCTGATAACCCTGACTGACAATCCTGATGTTGGTGGATTGCTTCATCTTCATCTTTAATGTCTTCCAGTTGTCTCCTTGAGTTGCCTTCAATCTAAGCAAGGGTTACGAGGGAGTGGGTGAGTAACAAGCGTTACCCAGCAAGTTCATATAGGTAATAAGGTGTTTGATGCACTAACTACAGCCTTAGACCCAAGGGTCAATTGGCAATGCAAGTTTTTGTAAACATTTCTTTAGGAGGTTGTTTTTATTCTGAAAACTATGCCCGACAGCCAACACAGGGTATTAGTGCCTTGAGAGCACCTTTCCTGCAGCGTTCGCAGCTCCTTCCCAGAACAAGGGGTAACATGTCACATCCTTTTACACTCTGCAGAGGTGTGTCCTTCCAAAAGAGATCAAAGCCTTGCTGCACAACCGGGCGATCTTTCCCGTCCACACTTCCTTGGTGTAGGGCCCAATCATTGATCCAAGCCATTCACTGTCCTCTCCGCACAACACATGCCCACCCAATTCATGCAAGCAGGTTTAGCCCCTGATATTCACCCCCAACGATGAAGTACCTAGGCGCCCCTTGCAGACCATCATAGACACCAGCGGCCGTGGGCACTAAGGGATCCCACCCATCTGCATGTATTCCCGCAAGACATACGGCGAACGGTAGCTAAAGTGTCCATTGACATGCGAATGAGAGAAGGTACAAATGACTTTCCCGTCCCATTCCAAGTCTCTTGGACGACACAGTTTTTACAGCGCAAGAATAACTGCGGCATTGGTTATTACTCCTAGGGTTTACTTTCCCGTGCAAGTGGAACCTCCACCACAACAATCTTACCGTGGTTCCACCTGCCAGTCATCCTAGGTTACCACCACTCGGGTCGATAACAACTAGTCATATTAATTATAAAAAGAGAACCTTTTTCTTTTTGATGCAGTAGTAATACCACAAGTATATTTGTGACGAGGGTTAACTCGACAAATGTCCTAGATGAAGGACTTAGGATCGGGGAGATAGGGCGTCAGATGAACTCGAAGGTAAAATCAGTCAAACAAGGTGGCTGTCGAAAGTAAACGTGGGTGTAAACCTGGCGTGCTTTCAATCTGTCCCTTACCGTCCCCTCCTGGCCCCTATATATAGGTGGCCAGGTCTCAGGGATCGGGAGGGATCCGATATAGATTACAATATCGACATACGATATGAACTCATATTTCGACTAACGTTACAATTGGGCCTAGCTTAACGGGCCTTAGGGGTACTTAACTGACGGGCTCTATTATCTATACCCTTGTCAGTAGCCCCAGAGATTCTACCAGAATTACAGATTCGGGTTGAATCTCAGATCTTCAAATCTTTGACTTGATCAACTTTTGACTTCTTCTTATCTTCAAATCTTCGACTTGGTCTTTCGACTTATCTCTTTATTATGATATCTTGCAAGGGGTTTTGATGAACAAGCCTGACAACTCTGACGGATCAAGAGGCCAGTTAACTGCCGGAACAGATACTTGTCACCTACTTCGAATTCAATCCCATTGGACTTGAATTCGGGAAACCGGTCAAACTCATTTTTTTTGCCGCATTTAGGACTTACAAAAAATGAATCCCAGTGGTTCTCAGGGTACCCAGTGCGTCCACCAGGATTTTCTTTGTGTCATAGACACGGATAAGTACCAGCAGAGCGCATCCATGTGCATATACCAGGCCACACAGGACGGATCTCGGGGTCTTACCTTCACGATATATTTCAACCACGACATTCAAGTTTTGTCACGATGACGCAACTCGAGAATCATATGTCGCAGCCTTGTTTGACTGTTCCAATGTGCCAAATATTCGGGTTATTCCACCTTGGTTGATGAAACTCCCTCCCGATGGTAGTTTTCAAAATCTCCTTGCGTCTTTTCCTCCATTATTCATGATAAAGCATCGTCGGGTGCGCGCCCAGCGCTTCCGATGCGAGTAGCCCCTGAGGCTATAGTTGAAAAAAAATCTTATTTCGAGTATAGGCTCGAAGATATTGTGCCTTCTTTCATGTCATTGGATCATAACTTGACTCAATAATATCGTCGAGTGCGCGCTCAGCGCTCCCGATGGTAGTACCTAATACGTCTCAAACGTATCCATAATTTTTGATGCTCCATGCTTGTTTTTACACCATTTGCTTAGTGTTTCGTTACACTTTGTGGCACTTTTATGCATTTTCCAGAACTAACCTACTAACAAGTCACCACAGTGCCAGTTCCCTGTTTTCTGTTGTTTTTGTGTTTCAGAAAAGCTACACAGGAAATATTCTCGAAATTGGACGAAACCAAAGCCAGTCGCCCAGAATTTCACCGAAGCTTCCAGAGAACCGAAGAGGAGACAGAGTGGGGCCACGAGGGGCCCTCACACCAGGGCAGCGCGGCCAGGGGCTAGGCCGCGCCCCCTATGTGTGAGACCACCTCGGTCCACTTCTGACGATGCCCCTTCACCTATAAAGACCCCCCGACAGGGAAAACCTAAAGACCCGATCAGTTTTCCAGAACACATCGCGATCCGCCGCCGCCGTCGACCCAAAGATCGGGAGGGTCCAGAAGCTCTTCCCGGCACCCTGCCGGAGAGGGGAATCGTCACCGGAGGTCTTCTTCATCGCCATGCTTGCCTCCGGAGCGATGAGTGAGTAGTCTACCTTGGACTATGGGTCCATAGCAGTAGCTAGATGGTTGTCTTCTCCACCATGTGCTTCATGTTTAGATCTCATGAGCTGCCCTACATGATTGAGATCACCGTTATGTAATTCTGCATGTTTGGTTGGTTGGGATCCGATGAATATTGGTGTTATGTTTGAGTTGAAGTACTGAAATTTATCTTTTGTTATCTCTATGTTGTTTATGATCTTGCATGCTCTCCGTTGTTAGTAGCTATCTTGGCCGAGTAGTTGCTAGTGACTCCAAGAGGGGGTATTTATGCTCGATAGTGGGTTCATGCCTCTATTTAATCTGGGGGAGTGACAGAAACCTCTAAGGTTGTAGATGTGTTGTTGCTACTAGGGGAAAACAATATTCATATGCTCGAGGGCATATGCTTTGTTTACATTACACACTTTGCTTAATGCAATTATCTGTTGTTCGCAACTTAATACTCATGGGGTGTTCGGATAATATCCCCGTGAGTGGATTATTAGTCATAGATATAGTTGGATGGCGGTCTATGTATTTTGTTGCAATGCCCAGAGTAAATCTCATAGTGATCCTCTCATCATATGCATGTTGTCTTTATTCTATCAATTGCCCAACTGTAATTTGTTTACCCAGCTTGTATTATTTTATCTATGGAGAGACACCGCTAGTGAACTGTGGATCCCGGTCCTATTTCCATTATATTGCTATCACCTGTTTACTTTACTCGCACTGTTTACTTTACTCGCATATTATTATCACTTTCCACTCGATACGCTCATACCCTTTGTTTCAAGCAAACCGGTGAGATTGACAACCTCATCGTAAGTTTTGAACAAAGTATTTGGTTGTGTTGTGTGCAGGTTCCGCATTGCAGCCAGCAAAGCAAAGCTTGGACGAGGCACCCTATAAATTGTCTGAAGCTGTCGCAAGCTAGCAAGCATCACCTTCAGTCATTTGTTTGCTCCTCTCCTGATCGACATACCTTGGTTTCTTAACTAAGGGAAAATCTTGCTGCTATATTCATCACACCTTCCTCTTGGAGTTCCCAACGGGCTGGTCATTCAACTAGGCATCAGTTCTTTTCTGGCGCCATCAACCAGCAATCAAGCTCTTTTCTGGCGCCGTTGCCGGGAGGAAGTAGAAGACTTCTGCGAGGGGAGTTTTTCGCACGCACATCCGTTTACTTTGTTTTAAGTTTTGCTTTACTTTATTTTATTACTTGCGTCGTTTTATCAAAAACCTAAAAAAAATTAGAATCCTTTGTAGTTGTTTTTACTTGTCTGCTTTTAGTTTGCTAAAATGGCTACTCCTGAAAACACCAAGTTGTGTGACTTTACTAGCACGAATAATAGTGATTTTATCTGCACTCCTATTGCGCCACCTGCTTCTACTGTAATTTTTTGTGAGATTAAGCCTGCTTTGTTGAACCTTGTTATGAAAGAGCAATTTTCTGGTGCTAGTACTGATGATGATGCAGCTCATCTCAACAATTTTGTTGAGCTATGTGAGATGCAAAAGTATGAGAATGTTGATGGTGATATTATTAAGCTTAAGTTGTTTCCTTTTTCTTTGAGAGGAAAAGCTAAGGATTGGTTGTTGTCTTTGACTAAGAATAGTATTGATTCATGGGCTAAGTGCAAGGATGCTTTTATTGGTAGATACTACCCTCCTGCTAAGATTATAGCTTTGCGTAGCTATATTATGAAGTTTAGTCAGTTTGATAATGAACATGTTGCTCAAGCTTGGGAAAGAAGGAAATCTATGATAAAGAATTGTCCCACTCATGGACTGACTACTTGGATGATTGTTCAAACTTTTTATGCAGGACTGAATTTTTCTTTGAGGAACCTACTTGATTCAGCTGCTGGAGGCACTTTTATGTCCCTTACCTTGGGCACCGCAACAAAGCTTCTCGACAATATGATGGTAAATTACTCTGAATGGCACACCGAGAGAGCTCCACAAGGTAAGAAGGTAAATTCTATTGAGGAAACCTCCTCCTTGAGTGATAAGATTGATGCTATTATGCTTATGCTTTCAAATGATAGGACTCATGTAGATCCTAATAATGTTCCTTTGGCCTCTTTGGTTGCTCAAGAAGATCATGTTGATGTAAACTTCATTAGAAACAATAATTTTAACAACAATGCTTATAGGAACAATTTTGCTAGTAACAATTATAGGCCATATCCTTCTACCAATGGTAATGGTTATGGTAACTCTTATGGTAATTCCTCCAACAACACTAGGGCCGCGCCCTCCGAGCTTGAGGTAATGCTCAAGGACTTCATCGGTAAGCAAAATGCTTTTAACAAGTCTGTTGAGGAAAAGTTAGGCAAAATTGATATTCTTGCTTCTAAAGTTGATAGCCTTGCGCATGATGTTGAACTTCTGAAATTAAAAGTGTTGCCTAATGAGGTAAAAGAGAACAATGCTTTTGCTACTGCTAATGCTATCCAAGTTAGAATTGATGAAAATGTTAGGATGCTAGCAGAATTGCATGTCAGGTGGGAAAGAGAAGATGAGATGGCTAGAGAGATGAAGGTATGTACCATTACTACCTCTAATGGTGTTGCTCCTAATTCTAGCAATCCTCTTACTTTGATTGGTGTAGAGAAAACTCCTACTCCTTGTGTTAAAAAGCCTAAAACTGCCAAAACTTTTTCTCAAAAGAGTGCTGAAATTTTTCGGAGTGTAGGAGATGATAGCTCTATTTCCTTTAATGATTTTGATGTTGATGGCTGCAATATATCTGAAGTTATTTTGTTCTTGCAAAAGCTTGCTTTGACTCCCAATGCTAGTTCTTTAAATGTTGCTTTTACTAAGCATATTACCAATGCTCTTATGAAAATTAGGGATGAAAAGTTAAAGCAAAAAGCCTCTGTTCCCAAAAAGTTAGAAGATGGTTGGGAACCCATCATTGATATGCATGTTAATGGTTTTGATTGCCATGCTTTATGTGATCTAGGTGCTAGTATTTCCATTATGCCTAGAAAGATTTATGACATGCTTGATTTACCACCGCTTGAAAAGTGTTATTATGATGTTCCTATTGCTGATGTTGCTAAGAAGAAACCTTTGGGAAGGATTAATGATGTTCTTATTGTGGTTAACAATAACCTTGTTCCCGTTGATTTTCTTGTCATGGATGTTGAATGCAATGCTTCATGTCCTATTATTTTGGGAAGACCCTTTCTTCGAACTGTAGGTGCCATCATTGATATGAGGGAAGGCACCATCAAATATCAATTTCCACTTAAGAAAGGTATGTAACACTTTCCTAGGAAAAGAAAGAAATTAGTGTTTGACTCTATTCTTAGAGCAAATTATGAGCTTGATGCTTCATCACTTAATATTACTTGATTCGTAATTTTCTGCGCCTAGCTCAAAGACGTTAAAGAAAAGCACTCTTGGGAGATAACCCAATGATTTTACATTCAGTTCTTTTTATTTTATTTGAGTCTTGGAAGTTATTACTACTGTAATGACATCTCCTTATCCTTTTTATTTCGTTTTTGTGCCAAGAGAAACCTCTAATTTGAGTGAGGTAAGATTTGGGGATGTTCCTGTCCTGAAACAGTTTTCGGTGCTGCACCGTAAAAATTCGTGAAAATTCTCTGTATATCTTTTGGACTTGAGATTTCTTGTGAATATGCCCCAGGTTATATCCAAACTTTCATTAGTTTAACACTTTTTGATTTGAGCAATAGAAAACCCCTCAAAAATTCGATCTTTGTCAGCTGTTCTGTTTTGACAGATTTCTGCCAATATTTGTGTTTGCCGCTTTATCGCTTTCTTTTTTAGTTCTTTTGATCATGGAACTCTTGGAGAAGTTGCTACAGTAGTATATTCTTAATATGTGGTGGTTTTAGGTTGAAACCTGAAGCAAAAAAAGGTTGATTCTATGTTATGCTTACACTAATGTTGCTAATAGATTTGTGTTTAGTTTTGTATGAAGGAAGTTTTCAAGTGTAGGGATCGGAGAGTGATGAGATGAGTTGAAGAATGGACAAAAGCTCAAGCTTGGGGATGCCCATGCATCACCCCAAGAAATATTCAAGAAGTACAAGCGTCAAAGCTTGGGGATGCCCCCGAGGCACCCCTTCTTTATCGGCAAAAATCAGGTCACCTTTCAAGACACTATATTTTTATTGCTTTATGCATTATGCGTTTTTCTTGGAGCGTCAGTTGTTTTTAGTTTTCAATTTAGTTTAGTTTTGTTTGCTGCAATAAATGGTTGGACCCCAACAAATTTTCTTTTGGAGAAGTTGCCTTGCTTTTCATTTGCCAAGAACACTCCGTTTTTCATTCTTACAATTTCAACGAGTGTTCTCTTTTTTTAGAACTGCATTTAGCTTTCGATTTTCGCCTTGATTTGTGTTCAGATCTTGTTATATATTTTCATCAAGGTGTATTTTTGCCTCTGATCTTTATTGGTTTTCATCAAAAGAGGTGTTTATGAAAAGTTTGAATGGTGTTGGAAAAGAGAAAAAGCTTTATGCAAAAAAGTGGTACAAGAAGGAGCTTGTGTAGACTGCGGCTTAGGCTTTTGCATGTCGTGCTTGATGTCCTTTTGATAGTATGCTTAGTGGTTTTGCTGTAGCATGACTTATCTCAAATAACTGAGATTGCTTAATGAGCCTTTGAAAAAATCATGCGTTGTTTTTACCGTTTGGAAGCATTATTTTGGTTTTCTCCTTGATGCTTTATTTGGGTTGACTTGGCGCATGCTCACACATGTTAGACTCTTACAAAGTCGCCAATAGCCTCTATGATCATTTAGTTTTTGACTTTTGATGCCATCTTATGCTTCTTTTAATGTCGCTTTGTTGCTTTGCATGATTATGGCCGTTATTGCTCTCTTAGTTGGTCGCTCCCAGTCTTTTTGCTAGCCCTCGCCTTGTACTGAGTATGAGCTCTCGTGCATCCAACTCCAAAAAACCAAGTTTGCCAAAGTGTCCACCATACATACCTATTAGCAATTTGCTATTCCAAAGTACATTTGACTTGCTTTTATCTACTCTTCAAATTAAACTCCTACCAGTGTTATGCGAAAATTGGTCAGGAAAGCTCTCACGAACCGGAAGGCACACTTTATTTTTCTCGTTCTTAAAAATTTGACATTGTGGTCTCTTATGTTGAGTTGTTATGCTTGCAAGTTGTAAGTTGGAGACTAGCCCAACCATGCCGTCATGGGGCAAGCTTTCAACATTGCACTTCTTATTTGAGTTGATATCGTGATCTTTTGTTTATGGATGCTCGCGGTGTGAAATAAATTGGGAATCTTGCGGGATCATGGAGTTTGTATATGTGTTAGAGAAACGCCTGGGCCGCCAATCTAAGTCATGCATAATTCATGGTGGAAATTTGCAGCATACCCATAGTGGACATTCGACGACGCATCTCAAAATAAAAAGCTATACAAATGGTAAATAAAAGAGATATCGAGGTGTTCATTGTCTGCTTGTCCTGTCATTTTGATGTGGGCTTGATCCATATCATCGAGCACGAAGGTACCCCGTTGGCGGTTCTCAATGATACATATATACTTACAATGACAAGAGCCTTGCTTGGGACTCTAAGTAAAGTAGCATGAGGTTTGGGTACTCGTATTCATGGGACACGAGGTTTTCAACTTATGATTTGTCAAGCATATGCATCATAATTTTTCTCGCATTAACTTTAACCATTCAAGATTCTTATGATGGGGGCAATGATAGCTCAAAGCCGGTAAGTACCATAATTTTTGAAGGTTTATAAAACTTGCAAACACTGCTTCCCTCCGCGAAGGGCCTTTCTTTTACTTTTATGTTGAGTCACCACCTTCTATCTTTATGCACCATTAAGAGAGCATAGTTGTCATTCTTAGTATAATGTGCGTTGTCCCAAAGTTTTCATTGATTGATTCATATTGTTGCTTTCACTTGTTCTCAAATTATTTGTATCAAGTCGCCCTCTTAAACTTGAAGGTGTCCTATGCATTTATGTTTTGCTCTCCATGAAGGACAAGCTGAAAACCATTTGTATGTTTTTCCTTATGATTTGAACACACGTTTGACTTTCATTGTTTCGTTTTCATGATCTTTTGTTTGTGTTCATTTTCATGTTATAACATGGTTGCTAAGTTTCTTCTATCAAGATCATATCTTTCATGCACATGTTTTAAGTTCTTTTGATCCCAGCGCACAACGCTTACATATGTGATCAAGATTGTGTAGGTGCATGTCACCTCAAAAATTATTTCTTTTGTTATCACTTACCTAATCGAGGACGAGCAGGAGTTAAGCTTGGGGATGCTGATACATCTCAAACGTATCCATAATTTTTGATGCTCCATGCTTGTTTTTACACCATTTGCTTAGTGTTTCGTTACACTTCGTGGCACTTTTATGCATTTTCCGGATCTAACCTACTAACAAGTCGCCATAGTGCTAGTTCCCTGTTTTTGTGTTTCAGAAAAAGCTACACAGAAAATATTCTCGAAATTGGATGAAACCAAAGCCAGTCGCCCAGAATTTCACCGAAGCTTCTAGAGAACAGAAGAGGAGACGGAGTGGGGCCACGAGGGGCCCTCACACCAGGGCGGCGCGGCCAGGGGCTGGGCCGCGCCCCCTATGTGTGAGACCGCCTCGGTCCACTTCTGACGATGCCCCTTCACCTATAAAGACCCCCCGACGGGAAAAACCTAAAGATACGATCAGTTTTCCAGAACACATCGCGATCCGCCGCCGCCGTCGACCCAAAGATCGGGAGGGTCCAGAAGCTCTTCCTGGCACCTTGCCGGAGAGGGGAATCGCCACCGGAGGTCTTCTTCATTGCCATGCTTGCCTCCGGAGCGATGAGTAAGTAGTCTACCTTGGACTATGGGTCCATAGCAGTAGCTAGATAGTTGTCTTCTCCACCATGTGCTTCACTGTTTAGATCTCATGAGCTGCCCTACATGATTGAGATCACCGTTATGTAGTTCTACATGTTTGATTGGTTGGGATCCGATGAATATTGGTGTTATGCTTGAGTTGAAGTACTGAAATTTATCTTTTGTTATCTCTATGTTGTTTATGATCTTGCATGCTCTCCGTTGTTAGTAGCTATCTTGGCCGAGTAGTTGCTAGTGACTCCAAGAGGGGGTATTTATGCTCGATAGTGGGTTCATGCCTCTATTTAATCTGGGGAGTGACAGAAACCTCTAAGGTTGTAGATGTGCTATTGCTACTAGGGGGAAAACAACATTCATATGCTCGAGGGCATATGCTTTGTTTACATTACACACTTTGCTTAATGCAATTATCCGTTGTTCGCAACTTAATACTCATGGGGTGTTCGGATGATATCCCCGTGAGTGGATTATTAGTCATAGATGCAGTTGGATGGCGGTCTATGTATTTTGTTGTAATGCCTAGAGTAAATCTTATAGTGATCCTCTCATCACATGCATGTTGTCTTTATTATATCAATTGCCCAACTGTAATTTGTTTACCCAGCTTGTATTATTTTATCTATGGAGAGACACCGCTAGTGAACTGTGGATCCCGGTCCTATTTCCATTATATTGCTATCACCTATTTACTTTACTCGCACTGTTTACTTTACTCGCATATTGTTATCACTTTCCACTCGATACGCTCATACCCTTTGTTTCAAGCAAACCGGTGAGATTGACAACCTCATCGTAAGTTGGGAACAAAGTATTTGGTTGTGTTGTGTGCAGGTTCCGCGTTGCAGCTAGCAAAGCAAAGCTTGGATGAGGCGCCCTATAAATTGTCTGAAGCTGTCGCAAGCTAGCAAGCATCACCTTTAGTCGTTTGTTTGCTCCTCTCCTGATCGACATACCTTGGTTTCTTAACTGAGGGAAAATCTTGCTGCTATATTCATCACACCTTCCTCTTGGGGTTCCCAACAGGGTGGTCATTCAACTAGGCATCATTTTTTTCTGGCGCCATCAACCAGCAATCAGTAGCCCCCGAGGCTATAGTCGAATATTTTCGGGTATAGACTCAAAGAATGAGTTTTCCTCCACTGATCTCTTTGTTTCTTGTCATCAATTTTTCATCGACTTCTTTGGTCATCATCAATACGCAGATACGGTATATTAGACGTTCTTCTGAATGTTCACCTTACTAGTGTCCACTACCGTCATAGTCCTTACTTCCCATTACTCGAATGTTTGTGACGTCATTAATATAATTAATCTGTTCATAATTGTGACTTGATGCTGTCCGTTATCCAGGGGCAGTGCTGTAATTTTGCAATATCCCTGCCCGTTAGTGGGCTGCCATTTCCGCTCCTTGCGCCATGTCTCAGCCCACGTTCCTTCCTCAGGAAGCTATATAAGGGGGAGAGTGGGGAAATTACTATTTACAAGCTTCCTTGCTTCTGCCGCCGCCGCCATTGTTGCTGACCTTGCACCCCTTTGAGCTTCTGCATAGCCCCCGTGTGCAACCATAGATGCGCGTCAAGACTCGCGCGCAGAAGAACAAGATGGGCAAGAGCATCACTGCGAACTCCCAAGGTAGTCAGAGTCAGGATTCAGAGTCGGATCGATTTTCCTCCGACAGAATCGAGTCGTAGAATCGAATCGTAGAATACTGGATTCTACTAGATTTTCCAGACAAGAGTTTATCCATGTTGAAATTTTGTATGCTAGTATAGAAAAGGTGAAAATCGTAAAGCATTAAAATTTCTAGCAATATGGTTTACACTAATATATCCAAAAGGTAAAGAAAACTCACTAGTGCAAATTTTTCAATGAGAACACAATTTATAATTAACCCTTCCATGTAATTACTATTGAGCCCTTGGTGAGAGCATACACAAAGTATACTATATATGGTATTGCCTCTTAATTATTTGACATATATTACACACATATATGCATACTACTTCTATAAAAGTAAATATTTTTATTCATTTTGTATATAAATGTGGACATATATCAGAGAAAAAGTACATACCTCCAGAATCATCAAATTACAAATTTATTAAATTAAAACATTAAAGTATTAAAGTAGCATGCCACTTGCCAAGCCAATCTAGAGTTTCTGACATTCAGGTCTCTAGCAATCTATGTTGATGGCTCCTTCTTATGAGGTCTACTTTAGACACTGATGAATCACATCCTATCTCCAAATTTTTTTGCTATATGCTTTGCAATGATGAACTGGGAGTTTGTAAGAGAAGTACAGAGCTTTGATACTGTAAGGTTTTCTTTAAGGGAGATGACAGATCCTATTGGCTGATCAATTGGGGCTTGGGAGGTAAATAAAGGGTTGTGAGGCAAGTAAAAATGGCTTGGCAGGTTGACATAGTATACTACTACATTTAAGAGGACGACTCAACTAATCGGTCAGAATCGAGAAAGTCCATAAACAGGATCGAGATTTTGCAATATTGTATAGGATTCTATGATTTGGATCGGGACTTAACATGGATTCTACCAGGTTGGGATTCATAGTGGGATTTGGATCGACATAATGTTGTAGGGTCATAAAATCGTAGGATTCTAGGACTTGGATCGGGATTCTGACTACCTTGCGAACTCCGCGACCAGCTGGATGCCATCTGCTTTCAAGCAGAAGGATCTGGAAAAGGCCCAAGCCGATGGCCTCATCTCTGATGATGATCAGGTCATCTTCCCTAGCACCGATCGCATCCCCAAGCCCCCGAGCAGCTTCTGGGTGATGTTCCTCGCCTTTCTCTTACGTGGTCTTTCTTTCCCAGCCCACGAGTTCCTTCGTGGGCTCCTTTTTGTGTATGGTGTGCAGCTTCATCAGCTCACACCAAACTCAATCCTTCACATTGCTTGTTTTATCACCCTCTGCGAATCATTTCTGGGGATCGAACCCCACTTTCTTCTTTGGAAATTCCTCTTTCGGCTCCGCCCCAATGTCGCTTTATCAAAAAAGCCTGAACTAGGCGGAGCTGTTATTTCTATTCGTGCTGAATCTCAGTACTTAGAGTTTTCCATGGCTGCCTCAGTACAAGGTTGGAGGAAAAAATGGTTTTATATCAAAGATCGAAAAGTTTCTTCCTCTGACTAGTACGGCATTGCCCCTTTTGATGCCTCTAAAGAAGTGCAAAAATTGACCTCGTGGGATTCGCCTCCAACTGAAGCTGAGATGGAGGAAATCAAACCGCTTCTAGCCCGCATTCAGGCTCTGAAAAGTGGTAAAGGAGGTGCGCTTTCAGGCACTCAACTTATGGCGTTTTTCCTGCAATGTTGAGTTCAACCCCTTCAACATCGTCTTTCCAAACTGTGGTCTTATTCTGGCTTGGAAGATTCTTCTCGAGTATCTGATGACCTTATGGAGAAGAAGGATCTCGACAAGCGAGTGAGAGCTCTTACTACTCTCACTAAAGATCACGAGGTTGCGGATTTAGCCGCTAGATACTTTGACTCCGAACACCCTTGCCTGCGGTATGTATACCATCTTCATTTTACTTGTCCTCTTTTACTTTATCGCTGTTTTCCTGATAATTGTCGACTTGTTTTCCTTTCAGGATCACCAGTCCCTTGCATCTCGCCCTCCTCTTCCAGAGGGAGGAGCCCTTCAGGATGTGCCCATTTTCGCTGCCTCCGAAGCCCCCGAGGCTGAGGACAGCCAAGAAGGAGACTAAGCCAAAGATTCTTTGGAAGGCACCAGCTCGACTACGTCACCTCCTCCTGCACTTTCCGAAGACCTTGGTCGTGATAAGAAGAGGAAGCGTGTGATGGAGCTCCTTTCTTCGAGTACTTCGGCGCACAAGAATGTGATCGGCGAGACCTCTGTGCCAGAGGAAGAAGTAGAGCTTTTCGACCTCTTGGACTCGTGAGTGTTTTGCTGCTGTTTTCGTATACTCTTTTTTTTTCTATCAGCTTGGATAGAGTACTCTACCTTTTGATTCCTTTTCAGTGACGAGGAGGACCCGAAGAGATTTGCTGCTACTGCCCCTGTTATTGATACTCCTGTTATTGACGAACCACCTTCACAAGAGGTTGATCCGGTGGTGAAATCTCTAAAGGCTCCAAGGGCTCCTGTTAAAAAGGTCGTCTCTACTCGTGGTTCTAAGCGTGTGAAGAAGTCGACAAACGCCGGTGCTTCCCTTGAGACCCATCGGTCCACGAGCTCCTCCGACGATGTGCGTGTTGATACTGGTATTTTTTTTTGTTCCTTGCGTGATCTTCATACACACGTACTTTTTTCTGGACAGATCTTGATGAAGAAGTTTGTCACTTTGGGCACTGAATGTGTCGAGTATTTTAAAGCTACTAGGGCTTCTGAGAGTAATCTTCTTTCCTATACTTTGCTTATCTTGAGTGCCTTTCTTTGCTTCTTTATTCGACTTTCTTTCCCCTTTATTGAACTGCAGATGCTTTGGCGGCAGCTAATGCTCATATTTCGTCTCTGGAAGCTGAACTCGAAGCTTCCAGAAAAGCTTGGGATGCCGCCACTGCTGCCAAAGCCACTGCTGAGAAGTCTACTAAATCAGCATTGGCTAGGGTAAAGAAAGCGGAGAAGGCCCTTTCTGATGGTGATAAGGAGCACCTCTAGCGGGAACAGGCCGTGACTGAATGGCTTAATAAAATGTCTGCTCTTGCTGGAGGTACATACTATGCCTTTCTCTTCTTTTGTTGGGTTGCCACTCTCTATGCTTGCGGATGTGTGATTTTTCCTTCTGTCTTTGTTTCCTTGGTTGTGTAGAACGTACTGGAGTGTCTTCGTCATCTGTGCAACCAAATGATGATTCTCTCATGGCCGCAGTTAACTTGCTAGAAGCGAACTGGATTTCTGTCCAGGAGATCTTCGAGTTGGTTAGCCGTGTGCTCACACGGATTTTCGTCGGGTTGTGGCCCAAGCAAAGAGCGGAGATGCCAGATAATGATTTGAAGAAACTTGCCAAGGCCTTTGACACCCCCGACGATCCTATCCTTCTTATGAAGGGCCGTTCCATGAAGCAAGGTGCCAAGGGGGCCATTGCGCTTACATATGCACATGGCGAGGAGGTCAACTGGGAGAAGGTGAGCTCTTCCCGCGGTCGACCCCTTTCGGAGCTGAAGGTTTTCTTCGAGAAGGCGAAGAGGTACGCGCCAGGCATCGTATCGATAATTTCTCCTTCGGCGGCTTCTACGACCTCTGCTACGCTGGTTTCTTTGACTCCAGTGACAAGTGGATCCGTGCCTCCTCCCAATGCTGGTGCTACCTCTGCCACGCCTACTTCTGCTGCGGACCCTGAGGCTGAGGTGGCGTAGACTTAGCCTCCCTTTGTAATCTTAGTTTTATTCTGATGTGGTGAACTTTTAGTCGCATGTAGCCCGAGAGCTAGTCAGAGGACTTGTGCTTTTGTAAATATTCTTCTTTTGTGAAATATCGTATTTGATTTAGTTTCTGAGATGCTTCTCTTTTCCTTTCTTTTGGCTTCCAGCCTATGCATGCTGGTGGGTTGTCGGGTCGTGATCAGGCTTCATCTCCTGTCAATATTTTCAACTCCGAAGCTTCTTCGCCTCCTCGTCCTTCTTGTCGATGTACTGAGTATTCCTTGAGGATTTCGGACCTTGAAAGTCGCTTGTCTTTGACGAAGCGCCAAGCACAGATGGCTATGGATAAAGCCAGCAAATCTTACGGCTTTATGAAACAGATATCCATACTCGAGGATAAGGTGTCGGGTCTGACGGCCAGAATTGTGCATCTGGAAGAATGCGACTCCTTCCTCATTGGTATAGTTGAATCTGTTTGTGAGCTATTGCGATGTAGGATTCCTTGCAACCTTCTTCTTTTTCCCTTTTACTCCATTACTACTGGCCAATGACTTCTTATTATTGCAGGCACTTGCTTGGACTTTGCTGGTGAGACTCGTCGGGTTTCTGAACGAATTGCAGCTCTTGAGAGATCATCAGAGGGAGTTGAAAGTTTTTGGTCTGATCCCCGATGCCGTCGTGCTATTGTGCTTCTTCAAGATCGTGCTCAGCACATTGGAGAAGCTGTTGATGGTTGTCAAAGATCTTTGACTACCATGTATTCCGTGATGCTCCCTCGTAATCCTCTTCCTGGAACCTTTCCGCAGCTACTCGATGCTTTTAGATCTAGTCAGCGGATTCATCGACTGATAGAACTCAACTTAGTGGCTGGTGCCAATTTTGCGCTTGGTTGGACACGTAAGTGGCATCCAAGGCTTAATTATAGTTCCATGTCACTAGGTTTGCCTCCAGGGGGAGCTATGTTGCGAGTCCATATGGATGCTACTCTTCAACCAGCAAGGAGGCTCATAGCTAGGTTACTTCAGGATGATGCCGCGTTTTTCCGCGAGCATCATTATTTAGATCCTTTGGGCGTAGATGATTCCGATCAGCCACTGCTGTGACATTTGTATTTTTTGTGTGTGTATAACGCGAGAGTTTTTGTTTTCTAACTCTTTTTGTCAGAAATTTTATTCTCAGAGCGTTTTACCTTTGTGGATATCGGTGTGTTTGCCGCAATTTTTGCTTGAAGACGTGTAAACTCAAATAGGAGGAACTTTTGTCTTTATTTATGCTTATAATGTAAGATACATGGGGTGACCCAAGAGATCCGGCCAATGACCTGTGTTCTGAATCTAGAGGGCATTGCCCTGGAATAACTCGTGGCTTTTACAGCCTTATTTTTTACTCTACTTTTTGTTCGTCTTGTCGCCTATGCCGCTTGAGTCTTCTCTTCTTCTCTTATAGGCTTCTCTTGTTCTGATGGCTGTACCCGCGGTTTCTTTACTTCTGGCTCTGCTGGGTTTCCTTCGAGTTGCTATGTAACTCCTATAGTCGCGCTTTTTGCTTTGTAGTTAGGTCCGTAGCTTGCCATCATGCCAAAGTTTTGGGCCATCTTGTGAAATTCCTTGTCGCATAGATCTGATAGCTCGAAGCTTCCTTTGACTGTAATAATTCCATTGGGTCCTGGCATTTTTAGTACCAGGTAAGTGTAGTGAGGTACTGCCATGAATCGCGAAAACTCGGGTCGCCCGAGGATCGCATGATATTGCGATGGCCAGTCCATGACTTCGAAGTTGAGTTTCTCCCTTCTGTAGTTTTGCCGATTTCCGAAGCAAACGTTGAGTGCTATTCGACCTAGCAGATAGTTTGCACTTCCTGGGACTATTCCGTGGAAGGAGCAGTCAGTTGGCTTCATGAACTCTAATGAAATGTGCATTGCTCGTAGAGTCTTTGCGTAGATCAGATTTATTCCACTTCCTGTATCCATGAATACTCTGTTGATATCGTACGTCCCTATTTGAGCTTTGAGTACCAAAGGCGTGTTTCTTGGCCGAGGTACTGTTATTGGGTGATCGTCTCTACTGAATTCTATGGGTTGCTCTGACCAATGTAGATATTCCATTGTTGCTGGAGGTGAATTTATTGCGAGGTTAACTTGTCAAGTTATACTTTTCTCCTATTTGTTCGACTTGGGCACTGGCTGTATCATTGCTGTAATGTGCCCTTTAGATGGAACATATCCTTCGTCGTCGTTGCGTCCCTGGTTCGGCTGATCTTGACCCTTAGGAACTCCATTGTTTCCTTGTTGAGTTGCAGGTGCGTTGCTTGTGTTTCCTTCGTATCCCTGCCGTTTTGCTTCGGCTTGCTTGTTGAGTGCTGCTTCCTGTAGTTTCAAGAATGTAGTGCAATCTTTCATTGCATGTCTGGATACTTGTTTCCCATCGACAAACGCGGAGTGTATATGACATGGTCCGTTTAGCATATCCTCTGGTGATGGGTTGTACTCTCTGGATTCCCTTGTCTGAAACTTTTTGTAGTCTTCTTTTCCGTAGCTATGATATCCCAAGCTTTTACGGTCGTTACCTTGGTAGCTATTGTCCTTATACCCTGCGGCTACTTGACTATGAGAGCCATAGTTGTCGTAATTGCGGGATCTCCTTCTTTGGCCTCCATATCTGTTCCCTCTATCATCCTCTGGCGATCGTGTCCATTTGTGGTTGCACGCATCTTCTCCATTTGCAAATCTGTTTGCTATATCCATTAGATCTGATACTGTTTTCGGCTTGATTCTGCCCATCTCTTCGACTAGGTCTCCTCGCCTTAGCCCGACTATGAATGCATCTATTGCTCTTTCGTCTGAAACTTCGACTGCCAATTTTTTTATTATGCTCCACCTTTGGATATATGCCCTTAATGTCTCGCCGCGTTGTTGTACGCATGCTTTGACTTCTTCTATGGATGCTGGCCGCTTATATGTCGACTTGAAGTTGCTCGTAAATTGTTTTGTGAGTTCCTCCCAGCTTCCAATTGTTTCTTTTCCTAGTTTGCTCAACCATGACCTTGCTGCACCGGTGAGGTGTAGTTGCAAACTTTGCATTGCTGTTTCCCTGGTTCCTCCTAGTAGTTTTACTGATTGTAGGTAATCTAAAAGACATGACTATGGCTCCTGAGATCCATCATACTTTTGTTGATCATGGGGTAGTTTGAAACCTTTGCGTACTGGCGTGATGCGAACCCTATGGGTAAAGCATGGCGCCCCCATCTCCTTTTCATTGTCTTCGTAGTCATATGCTCTGTTGGGAGTTCTGGATCGTCGGGTTCCTTTATTCTTTGGACTGTTGTATCGCCCTGGTGATGGCGTTCTAGATCCTCGACTTCCGCTTCTGTACCGAGGACTGTTGTGACGGCGTGGTGATCTTGGTTTGTGAGTTCCTTTGTTGCGGTATGCCTCCTCCTCTTTTGCTGGTAGCTTGTTGCCTACCATCTTTAGTCCCTACAGTGCTGCCCGATGCATATGTTCCCTTGGATCTCCTAGACTTGGTCGCGTTGTGTGCAGGTATGCTTGAGCTGCCACCAGTGCTGCTTTGGGTGTCTTTGGTATAATGTTCCCTTGCTCGTCGACTGATAAGAAAGACGAGTCAAGGTTTTTGGAGAGACTTTGTCTATCTGAGTATTCGAGGTTCTCGTACCTTGAGCTGTGCCGATGATGTCTTTTGCCGTTCGTGTATGATGCGTCGCTACGTGCTCTGCGAGCAGCGTCACTTGCTGCAATGGCTGAGTCTTTTCTCTTCTCTACTTCAATTCTTTCTTTTGATAGTAGCTTTGACTGTTGTCTTAGGGCGTAGTGGTACCCCAAAAGCATATTTTTGCTAGCATTATTTGGTATTGGCGTGCAGTGCTCCACAGCTGTTTTGATTATCTTCCATTCATCGACTGATAGTCGAACTTTTCCCGGTTTACCAGGGAATCCACAGTTTCTCCTTCTGCCAGGTGGTTTGCCCCCTATTTATATTTGCTGGGTTGAGTACTGGATTGTTGTTTTTGTCGAGCTCTTCTGAGTTGTCCTCTGTAATAGCGAGTACTTGGTATCGATTGTCGAACTTACTATCGAAGCTTGAGAAGATTGAATTTTCATCCTCATGAAGCTCTAACCCTGTCTTCCAGGTGTCCGTTGATTTATCTGAAGTGTCATCATGGCTAATCATCAGATCTTTGATTTGTACTTCTAAGTCGAAGTTTCCCATGGTTTCATTGCCTTCTGCGAATTTTCTTTTTTCCGTTTCTATTTCCATGGAGCTGACCGGCGAATTTACTTCGCTGGAAGAGCCTTCTGATGATTCTGACATTGTTTCTGTCTTGGATTTGCTTACCGACGGACCCAGTTTTGCCGAATCTGAAAGGCGAAGCGAACCTAGTGACCCGACGCGAAAGTTTAGGCTTCTGATCATCAAATCCATATCTTGATCCATGCTCTCGAATACTTGCGTGAAACTTGACTGGTGAGGTTGAAAATCAACGGTTCCGAAGGGTATCTGGATTTCGTCGACTTCTGGACTGCTGTTGGCTAAAAGCGAAAAAGCCGTCGAATTCATGACTCCAACGCCCAGAATCCCCACGGTCAGCGCCAATTGACGAGGGTTAACTCGACAAATGTCCTAGATGAAGGACTTAGGATCGGGGAGATAGGGCGTCAGATGAACTCGAAGGTAAAATCAGTCAAACAAGGTGGCTGTCGAAAGTAAACATGGGTGTAAACCTGCCTTGCTTTCAATCTGTCCCTTACCGTCCCCTCCTGGCCCCTATATATAGGTGGCCAGGTCTCAGGGATCGGGAGGGATCTGATACAGATTACAATATCGACATACGACATGAACTCGTATTTCGACTAACGTTACAATTGGGCCTAGCTTAACGGGCCTTAGGGGTACTTAACTGACGGGCTCTATTATCTATACCCTTGTCAATTTGCAAGTAATTTGATAAAGATAATCAAGAGATATGAGCAAGAGTGAACTTGCCTTTTTGACTGCAAGATTATGCGAGTCAAGGTCTTCGATATGAAAGAAATCCAAATACTGAAATAGCACCATCATCTGGTAAAGATGATGTTAAAAGAACAGCAGCATGATATGCATAATATATGCTTTGCATCGCTGTAAGCGTAACCTAACCCCGATGGTTTAGTTTATAAGGTTGTGATGATTTCTTATAATGAATTGCACTTTTAGATTCATTCCACAACAAGGTTGTTAAGGATTTTAGATTGACTGACAAACCTTCAAAGTAATAGAAATAAGCTTAAAACAAGAGTTATTGCAAAAGATGGTTATAGCAATAGGTGAAGACTTGAAAGTAACACTTTAAAGTGGTAGCTTATTATTAGCAATCAAGTAGTTGGTTATGGACAAGCAAAGTTGAGGTAATTCTTATTTGATAAGAATACCAAGTTGGTCTTAGGGTTGACAACAATCTTAACACACAATAGAATTATTTATATTCAATCTAAATGGAATGGTTTGTTACTTACTTTCAATGTCTTTTGAAAGAATAACATTTGAAGAACATGTTTCTTAATAAATAAAAGTTCTACAATTCAGGTTTGGTGTTCTAGGGTTTAGCATAATTCAACATTACTCATGGAGTAGTTATTAGGTGGAGCATATCAAGGGAACAAGCTAAGCTTCATTCAATGTTAAAGGGTTTTAGTGAAGCATGGACATTCAGGGTAGTTTAGATTGTTGTTACCATAAATAGTTATTTCTATAATTGACAACATTCTTAACAAGCATAGGCACTCAAATAATTAGTCATGTGCAAGTAGTGCTAAGGTAATCCATTCATGGTTGATTCCAGGGTGGTTAATAATCTTAACATGCATAGGTCATTGCTAAATTTAGGGCATAGGAATTGGTGTGATGCTTATCTAGTATTGTAACAACTCAGAAATTGTAATCCAACTCTTATTAAATAAAGTGCCAAATTTTGGGCTAAGATAAAACTTTTCTTCATTATTTTATGCATACATGTATTTCCTCTTATATGTATTCTATGATTTTATGTGTGTTATTTTTGTTTGAGCATTGGTTAGATAACCCTAAGTGAACCAACAGAATCAATTGAGAGAGATTTTAAGAACCAAAGCAACAAGAAATAAAAATAGGTAAGAAAGAGATAAAGTTAATATGATCTAGAAACTGTTAATGACTACACCACTTTGAGCCCTTAGATTAAGAAATCTACAGCTCACCTTCATGTTTGGCCAGTGAGTTGAGCTTAACCAAGTTATGGACTAACTCAACCAACAAAGATCTACCAAAATTTCAAACCAGAACACCACTCAAACTTGAGCCAAAGTTTGAATCTGAAACAGAAACCATATCAAATTTGAAATATAAATTTTTGCAAAACTCAACCTTTCACTGTAACAAAAATATGCCTGGGTACCTTATCCAATTTGATGAGCACCCAAAGTGGAAAAATTTGAAAAATCAAATTTTGAGTTCTTGCGGGCATTTCGTCGAACACTGGCAGAAGGAATCAAAATCGAATCAAAGCTACTAGTGCTGCACTGTTCTAGCTCGCTCCACGCCTGTAGCCATGCCCTGGGAGGATGTTTGGTCGATGCCAGCCCCCTCTGCCCCGACCCAAGCCCTGGAAGAAGGAGGAGAAGACGAGGCAGCACCCCCGGACCCCCCTCTCTTCTTCCCAGCAGCCTGCACGTCGACGACCACCCTGCCCTCGCCAGCGCCGACCCACAGCACCCCGCGGCCGAACCAGCAACCCCCCAGCACG
Organism: Dactylis glomerata; assembly: GCA_007115705.1. NCBI lineage: Eukaryota > Viridiplantae > Streptophyta > Magnoliopsida > Poales > Poaceae > Dactylis > Dactylis glomerata. The sequence continues at coordinate 2,766,036 of QXEO01000900.1, forward strand.
CGAGCGTGGCCGCCGTGACCGGAGAACGCTGCGAACGCCGCCAGGGCCCCCGTGAAGACTGAACTTCTGGCCGAGCTTGTCCCCGTCGCTCCGGCCTATATAAAGCCCCTCCGATCAAACGAATCGACCCACCTCACTCCCCTCTACCTCCCAGACATCGCCGCTCACTCCCTCTTGCCCTAGTTCGCCGTCGCCAGCCTCGCCGGAGCAGCACTGGACGAGCGGAGCGCCGCCGCGTCCGACCACCTGGAGGCCCGCTGCTGCAGGGAATCGGAAGAGGAGGAGCACCGCCGCCGATCCCGCACGTCGCCGACGAGCTCTGCTTCCTCTACGCCTCGCCATCGCCGTCGAACACTCGTCACTGCGCGCAGGTGAGCCCCCGCCTGTGCTGAGGAAGACGATGGACGCGAGCCGTCCGATTCTAATCCAACGATAGCTTACCGATTCGGGAACCGTTAAGTGAACTGACAGCGCGACCCCACCTGTCAGCTCCCCTGTTATTTCTTTTTCCCCGCGCGAAACGTTTTCTGGGCTGGCCCGTTCGGGTTTCGTCTGGACTGGGCCTGGCTAGTGAAGTTTCGGTCCGAATCGTTTTTAATTAAATTCCCGCCTTTTCATTTATTTCAAATCTGTTTCAGATGCTATTTTCAAACTTTAATTCCTAGAGTTTTACAAATCCAAATCTAGCAAATAAATATTCGTTGGAAAGCTTATAAAATACTCTATCCAATAGTACTGGTTAGAACTCAAAACAAGTTAAGCATTATTTCAGATATGAATAGTGTGACCCTAGCTTGTTTAATAATGAAAGATTTCTAGAAAATTATTTAAGCTATCAAAAATCATAAAAATTAAAATGTGAACTTGCTAATGACCCCTCTTACTGTTAGTCAACACTAATCTACCCCAAACCATATTAGTGTGATCATTTAGACCCTAACCCAAACCTATTTGTTAGCATAAAATGATAGATCACTAGTGCACACTTAGAATTAATTGCCCTCATTACCAATTCACTTAGTGGACCCATCCCACTTAAACTTGTCTTAGTAACCCTAAATCAACACCAATGCTGCACAAGTGAACCACTTATGCTACTTAGTAAAGAATTTAGCTTGCACACTTGATGAAAACTTAGAAGAAAGACTTACACTCCAACACCCTAAAAATGCAACATGAATGCTTTGGTTAGCAAACAAAGATGTGTGCTTGGTGTGTTGTTAGCTTGGTGAAGTGATGGTGTGCTTTGTGTTTATTCTTTAATAGACGCTAGTGTTGCCGAGGAGGATATTGGAGGGGATTATTATTATCAAGAAGAAGAAGAAAACCCCGGACACTTTGCCAACCAAGGCAAGCCATCTTTTTATTCATACTCCCACTACCTAGTGTTGCTATTGCATTCTACTTGTTTTAAGTAAATTGCATGATTGAATTGCTAGAGTAGAATGATAGAAGTAAATTGATGTCTTGATTATCAAGAGCATCAAGCTGAGTTTATCCAACCCTACCTATTGGTCATCACTCCATGTAGTTGCTTAGTCGCTAATAATATTGAGGCCATCTATAAGGGGAACTCTAGTTGAAATTGGTGACTTGAACTTGAAACTTGAAATGGAGATCTCTCCTACATAATGGCTTTATGAAAGAAAATCAATCTTGACTAAGAACTATGAAATATCTTTCTCAATGACAACGAGTGATGTACTATGGGAGCCAATTTTACCGTACAACCATATTACCCCTATATGGGAAGGGGCTAAATCCGTAGCTTGTTTATCTTAGTATGGGAGGTCTTGCATCAAATCTTCATGGAAGGACTCCACGGGCGGATACTTCTTGACCAGGTGGATTCCACTAACCCGGCCTCCGGGATGGGCATAACTAGAGGCGCCGGAACGGGATTCCGTATCCCGGGCTCTAGGGAAGGATCCTATACTAGGATGAGCAAGTGAAAGGTTTTGTTTGATTATCTGAACCTCGCATACTTTGTGTATGTCGAACCGTGGATTTCTCCCGGCAGATGTATCGAATCTTGTGGGTAAAGTGTACCCCTCTGCAGAGGCTTTGAAACTATTCGAATAGCCGCGTCCGTGGTCATGGACGGTTGGCAAGCTGTACTTGACTTTTGTCAGGATTAAAAGTGAAAATGGTGACTTGGTGAATGACTTGACTTGACATGCTGTTGACACTTGAAATCCTCTCTAGATGGAACTTAGAGGACTAAATCTCTTTCCTATAAACAAATATTCTTGGGAAATAAAACTAGCTTTTGCAAACCAACTTAGTGCTTAGTCCACTATACCAAACCTTGCATATCTACTTCATCTTTTCATTTATAAGATGGTTTGCGAGTGCATCCAATGTACTCACGGCTGTGTCCCTGGCTATCAACTTGGCCAGACTATGGGGAGGACTACCAGGAGGAAGGGTATGAGGAAGAGTATCAGAACTAAGCTCGTCTCCATGAGTCGCCATTGCCTGTAGGGTGAAGGCATGGACCCGAAGACGTTATTTCCGCTGCTATATTGTGTTGTAATATGACTTGGTCTATATGACCATTGTATTTAAATCATCGTATTGTAATGTCTATGGAACTGGTTACCAACTACGTTATGTATATCGCAACAATGGTTCTGGGATTGCGGTGGAATACATAACGGGCACTTCGAATTTGTTATCAAATTTGAGGTCGTCACAAGTATGTTCTTAAAAAGAATTACTTTTGAAGAACACAATATTTAATGGACATTTAGTACAAAACTTTATTTAGTGACCCCTCTCCTTTAGGAGCATTGGGGTAACTAAGCAAGCACAATTCCATTTAGTGTTAGTTGCTAAAGTTTGAAATTCAATTTCTAATGTTCAACACTTTAATTCAGGCACTTCTTATAATGGAGTATGAGTCTTTAGTGAACAAGTTTTTAATTAGTGGTTTACTTAAAAATAAAGTCTAAACTCAAGTTAATGCTTGAATAAGATTTCTCCTAATTTTCCTATTAATTAAGAGAATTGTTTAAAGGGTTAAGTCAAATTTGAAATGATATCAAATTGTCTTAGAGGTTTCAAATTAATTTTTAATGAAACAATTGTTGAAATAACAATGTTAGAGTTAGGAAATAATTCTTATTCAATTTTATGATTTTCCCAAATTTTACAATTTTAAATTTGTTTTTAGGAAAAAAATCATTTTAGGGTCAGAAATCCTAATAATAAAGACATAAAGTATATGATTTACATTTTTGAAATAATGAAGTATTAATTGAAATAACAATCTTGAAGTTGTTAAAATTTTATTTGGTAATTGGAAATTTTGTTTAAATTATTTTAATTTGGTTTTGAATTAAGTTCAAAATACTACTTAGGCATGTTAACAAATTTGATTCCAAATTATTTCACACAAGTATGCCATATTATAAAGTAAACAGATAGATTATGTTTTTGTGATCATTTTGGTATATTATTTGTATTTTTCTGATTTTATTTGAATTAGATATGAATTTTCTAAGTTCTAAACATTTTCTGGAATTTCTAATTATCAGGGAATAACTTTTCTAACCTAAACTACTACTAGCCGCAGAGGCTGACCGGTGGATCGGTGTCCAGGTCAGATGCCACCTTGGCAGAGACCAAGTTAAACCTGCTGGTGGGACCCGGTGATGACATCAGCGCTAAAGAACTCCTAGATCGACCACGGATTCAATGACTCGATGCGAATTTGGACGCGCGGCTATGCGCATTCGAAGCAGAAGATCAAGGCGAACCTACTGGTGGTATCGCCGCTACTAAATGGTCGTCGAACACATGCCGGCGACATGGCCAAACGACGGCGGACGATGATGCACGCTGCAAGCTCGGTACAGGATGATAGAGGAAGATATGAGGGGTCCAAGAGGACTAATAGCTCGCCGAGATCCTCCTGTAGTGATCGGAGTCGAGGAGTAGGGTCAGGGACGAGTGCACGGTGTAGTTCCCCGATGAACTCCGGCGAAAGGGAACAGCGGATTCCCAGTGATTGAGCCCACTCTAGCTCGATTCCTTCAAGGTGTATGCCTCTCTCGCCGATACGGAGCTTCAGGAAAACTCGGATGGCCTCGAGGTGGCCAGAATCAACGGCGCCGATAAACACCAGATCTAGGGTTTCGGATATCTGCGAGAAAAGCTCGAGATGGGGAAAGGGGTGCGGTCTCTAGGGTCTCCACGGCGGCGGACAATGTTTTTTTATACACCGCAGAGGGCGGCAGCGATCATCTGGGGCATCGACGGCGAGCGGTCGATCCAGTGGCCTCGACCTCGCCACAGAGCTGCTTCAGGCGCGAGGAAGACGACGACCGAAGGGGTACGCGGGCCAGCGGCTAGTGGGCCGTGCGGTTGGGCTGCGGCGGCTGGGCTGCGGCCTGGTAGGTTTCCTTTTTTTTCTGTTTCTTTCTTTTCTATTTTCTGTTATGTAGTTTTTGTTTTCTAATACAAGTTTCAATCTATTTTTACAGATTTTGAACTGAGGTTTCTCCAAAATGTATTTATGTGTTCAGTAGTATCATATAGTGTATTAAGATATATTTTATATGTAATAGCACCTAAAACACTTTAGGTAGCATTAGGGTTTGCATAAGAATTTTAAATAAAGATGAATTTGAATGTCATATTCTACTTGTTTGAAATACTTTATTGGGAATTGTTTATCCCATAATTGTTATTAGATTCTTGGATGGGAGTAAAATAGGTATATTAGCATTTTTATTTGATTGAACTTCATACTGGAGTAAGTGCCCTAATGAACAAACATGGTTTCATGTTCATCTCAAGTTTTACTCCAGATGACTTGGTATGTCCCATGGACTATCCCAAGATCACTAGTGGTTTGGTAATTGAATCAATATACCTATTGATATGTGAATTGATCACTAGGTAAAACACTTGGTTGTCTTATCTTATAAAAATTGTGGTTGGAGCATAATTTCCTAAATTTGAGGCTAAGGCATGAGTATAGGAATATCTTATGATCACTTAGTGATGCATAAGTTGGAGTGATACTTGGAAATGAATCTCCAAATAAATGGACAAGAGAATATAGAGTCTGATAGAATGATATTGCACTTATCCAAATATGGTACCTAGTCCTAGAATGGGATCAATGTGACACAGATCTAGCCTAAATAGAATTCTAGGGTTTAGGCTTGTGATTACCTCCACCTATGCCCAGTTGCTTTGCTTAATGAAAACTTGCACACAGATCAAGATTTCCATATAACTTTAACAAGATGGGTATCTCCTAAGTGAGATGTGTTTAAGTTGGACTCCTACTCCACACTTGGTTTTAGGATGATATCTGCTTATCAGACAAGGTTTCATAAGTAACCTAATTATCTTCATCAACAAGCATAATCATGTACTTGACATGGTCATACTATTTCCTTCATCAACTCCCATAATAAATCCATTTTATTTCCTTCATCAACTCCCTCTACCAAGGGTTTATTCTAGGTTGTACCAACCTTCTGAGATTAAGGATATAATCTCCCCTTTGTGTGATTCATATTGGATACTCCACTTCATAACTCCATAAGTCTAGGTATTGGTTACTTCCTAAGGATGGTTCTAGTCTAGACTAGAATTAGGGTTTATGATGTGATCACCCCTATATGAAATGACTTGTCCTAACTATAATTTGAGTAATGTCTAAAGTCTCCTAGTTGGCCTTTATAGGAATGACTCTAATGTTCTCAAGTTATCTCACCTAGAGTTAAGGCAAATCTTATAATCAAATAGGCATTGAGTTAAACTATCCACTGCTCATATTTGGACTCACTAGATTAGGACATAAGACTATATAATAGATCATGATTTAAGAATAAGACTTGTGTTGACTTCTTTAGCATGAAAGAAGTAGGGTTTTAAAGAATACCATGATGATCTTGGTGTGAATAAATATTTGGTCCTAAAATGGTGTGTCAAGTATTTTAGTTTTACCTCTCTTAACTCTCTTTTAGTTGTTGTAACTATCACTACCCAAAACAAGATTTTTATCAAAGGTCATATTGATGTTTATCGCGCTCTAGTTGATGAGCTACTTCAATTCTATCAACTCAAGTGAAACTCCAATCTCTTTGTTATGTTTTAATTAAATGCGCGAAAATTACCCGGATTTTCTTATGCATGAATGCAATGCACACATCTGTTGCCTCTATTTTATAACCTCTAATCATGGGATATTACATTCAGCCTCGGAGCCGGCTGGCTCAACTTCCCCAGGATCACATCTTGGGAGGAAGTAGAGATGCTCGCGCCGGAGCCGCTGGTGGTGCTGGTGATGGCTGACGACCGGCAACACCACCGGTAGGCGCAGCAGCGCCTGAACATTGCTGAGGCCGATGAGCGACGAATGGCGGAGTGGCGGCACGTCTACCTAGAGGATGTCGAGATGGAGCAAGCCTTCTGCTAGCAGAAGAAGACCAAGATGAGGGCGGCAAGGGCAAAAAAGAGGAGAAAGAAGGCGTGGATCAAAGTGCAGCTCACCGGCCCCACGCCGACGAGGCCGACGAGTGGCACCTCCTCCTCACAGACAAGGATAGCAACATTGACGACTGTGTCGACGAGTACTATCTAGTATCCATCTATCTAGTTTGTTTATATTGTTGTTTATATCGAACTAGTTCGTTTTTGGTGTCTTTTGTATCTGAACTACCACCTACTTCCTCCGTTCAAAAATATAAGATGTTTTAGCCTATCATTGCCATGTAGGTATGTAGATATCTTTAAATGTGTTAGTTAGAAGCAAAAAGAGTGAACCTATATACTAAAAAGCATCTAGATACATGTGTGTCAATAATAGGCTAAAACATCTTATATTTTAAAACGGAAGGAGTATCTACATATGTTATATGTGTTTTATGTGTCAAGATTTTATTCTCTTTGACCACTATTACTTGTCTCTAGTATGAATAATGTGTCTAGATATATTTATATTAGTGATAGATAATTATATCGGATGAAGTATGTATTTTAGTGTCTTATGTTTGCAATTCATTTTTTAAGTTCATTTTTATATATTCTTTTGATCTAGTTTAGATAGATACATTGCAAAATATGTTTTGGCGCCCTATTTATGAGTGTCCGAAAAACCACAACTGCTGCAACGTCCAAAACAATTAAAACATAGGTTAATAACCAAAAAAAGTGTAACTGTATTCATTTTTCATCTCAAGATGCTCTAAGAAGCCAATAACATGTGCCTCGGCCTCGTTGTGTGCATCATGTCTGTTCATTGACTCATAGAGCTTCATTGGTAATGATGCTTTCTTGGATCTTGCAATTTCGACATTTGTCTCGGCGACGCTGGAGTTTGACGGCAGCTGTTTGCTACGGTGGTTGCAGAAAACCCTAGAAATTGTTTTGTATTTTTTGATATCTAATTTTTTATCTGCATCATTTTATTCGGGTCTATCTTTTAGTTTCTACATGTGTTGCTTAATGTAATTAGATTTTCGATTAATAAAATATATAGTTGCTCTAAAAAAAGAAGAATCTGGATTTGCGATCGCACAAATGCGTCCACATATTCCCCTGACTGCCACCCTCGCTCGTTCACGGCCTCACCCAAGTCCCAGCCCAACCTGGTCCGGTCGATGTTGCGCCGGCAACCTACCCGCATCGAGCTCCATAGCTCCGATCGCGACGAGCTCGAAGAACACCTCCGCTCCAAAGCGGCGGCCGCCGCCGCCGCCGCAGCCGCAGCCGCCGCGGCTAAACCCACCGCCGAATTCACGCCGCTCTCAACCCCGCGGCCATCCAACCCCCTCCTCCGCCTTCTCCACCCGCCGCCTGACGCCGCACCCTCCAAGCCCCAACGCATCGGCCTCCACCCCACGAACCCCAAACCCTAGCCCCTCCAGCCCCTGCGCCATGGAGGTCGAGATCAAGCTCCGCCTCCCCGACGCCGCCGCGCACCGCCGCCTCTCCTCCTTCCTCGCGCCCCGCCTCCTCCGCACCGACGCCCAGCGCAACCTCTTCTTCGACGCCGCCGCGCGCCCCCTCGCCGCCGCCACCGCCGCCCTCCGCATCCGCCTCTACGGCCTCGAAGATCAAGCCCCCTCCCGCGCCGTCCTCGCGCTCAAGCGCCGCCCGCGCATCGACGCAGGCGTCAGCCGCGTCGAGGAGGTCGAGGAGCCCCTCGACCCAACCCTCGCCCTCGCCTGCGTCCACGACCCCGCCCGCCTCGGTGGGGTCAACTCCTCCATCATCCGTCTCGTCTCCGAAGAGTACGGCGTCGGTGGGGACGCCGCGCCGTTTGTCTGCCTCGGCGGGTTCCGGAACACGCGCGGTGTATATGAGCTTGAGGAGGGCGAGGGGCTCGGCCTGGTGGTGGAGCTCGATGAGACGCATTTCGATTTCGGCACAAACTATGAGCTCGAGTGCGAGACGGCCGAGCCGGACCAGGCAAAGGAGGTCCTGGAGCGGCTGCTTACAGTGGCTGGTGTGCCGTATGAGTACTCGCGGAGCAATAAGTTTGGGTGCTTCATGGCCGGGAAGCTGCTCCCATAACTAGGTTTGTGATCTTAGCATGTCTGGAGTTATTAAGCCGTCATTGCTATGAAACCTGTGTGGCAATAAGACCTTCTTCAAGCTAAATAAAATTTGGTTTCTTGCAACAACATTCTTGGCATCTGATTTCAGTCCTTACAAATATATTACTTAGTTCCATTTCTTTCTATTACAGTATTTGATAACTTGCATCCAGGAATACTTAGGTACGGTAGCAACACAAACTATTGCATTTCATTTCTAGTTAACTAATTAAGTCTGTGTTTGTCATAATCTCTCGCTCACCCGGTATGTAATTCTTGCCCCAAGGTGCCTTGTTTCTAGAGGGAACTTTCCCCTTTAACCACGTATTTTCACGAGCCTATGATCAACGGCTCCTGGAATTGTGGGATCAACTCTCTGCCACGACCTTCTCCCGGTTACAGAGGATGTGATCAAGTGGGTATGGGCAGATTGTAGTTTGTACTCCGCGAAGCCTGCATATGGTGCCTCCTTTACGGCTAGGTAACGCGCCGGTTACACTGAGCTCATCTGGAAGCCCAGAGCCCCGGGGAAGTGTAAGATGTCCCTGTGGCTGGCCGCCAGAAGTCGATGCTGGACGGCTGACAGATGGGCCAGGAGGGGTTTGCCGCACCCTGACAAGTGTCTTCTATACCATCAGGAGCCTGAATCCATCTCTCACCTTCTCAGCTGTGTGGTGGCCTGAACAGTATAGAGTTGGATCCTTCAGGCCTGGCAAAAGCTGGAGCGGTTGCCCCGAGAAGATGATGACCTGAATGATTGGTGAGCCGCCAGGTTCGTCCCAGCCGAGGCCACCACACTACTGCATCTTTCCTTCTGGTGCATTTGGAAACACTGAAACAACGTTATCTTTAACAATGTGGTGCTGGCAGCATTCGGCTGAAACCCAGGCTGAGGGTGAGGTTGGATAATTGGATGCAAGCTGGGTTGTTCATGCATAGCTGATTTGGATGTTTGTCTTTCGTCTGTTGTGTTGCTAGACTCTGGGTAATATTGTTCTGTTTGAAACTTAAACTTGCTGGGCAACCAGTGTTGTAATCCAAGGATTACGAGTCGACGAGTCGCAACTTGTCGCTGGGGTGGCGACAAGGAGACTAGTCGTGACTAGTCTCTACTAGTGCTAGACTAGTCGATACGTAGTCGAGCTTTAACTACTAAAAAATACTAAGCAACTAGTCTACTGATAGTAGTATATTAACAAGTTGACAATATATTTTGATGGCATTGGGGAGTCAAGAGGAACCTGGTACTGTGACAATTGTGTCCAGTGGGCAGGGCCTCCACTTCTCCTCGAGCCAGCAGCCTACAATAAAATAAAAACCAATCAGATTTGTGCTATGAAACATACATGGCAGCATACCAGAAAGTGCATAAGAAATAACTCTAGCAATCAGCAAGCAAGAAACATCAAGACAGCAAACAATTTAGTTCAAGATCACCCAGGTTCACCATAGGTTACATAACCAAATAAAGTTCAACACGACATCAGGTTCACTCAAGCAGAATGTAATCACTGTAGCGACCACCTTCTTTATAATATATATAAATATGATACACCGCCGGGCATTCTCCAAACGAAATTGCGCACCCTGGATCACCTGACCACACTCCCCTTACAAACTTGGTGTCCACTGAACCATGCGCTACTCTTCTTCTTTGTTTAGCAAATGGAAGCATCATTGGAGCGGAAGCTGCTGATGTCCAAGACGGTGGCTTAACCAACGCCTCTACTGGCCACGGGAGCGCTGTTAATATGACAATGAAAAGTGGGATAGGCGACATTGTGCATCATTTTGCAAGGACCGTGAAGTCCAATTTTTTTATTTGGCGCTTGGCATTGTGTACTACTTATTACTCTGCCCTAGGAGTGTCATCTACAAGTTAAACATTCATTCCATCTCCTTCATCATACATTTTCTGTTCGTATTCATCTGCGATTTAGTTGCTTTGCTATGCTTGTCATTGTGCAGTTTTGTTACTACTGCCTTTCTATCTTGGTGTTAAGCAGGTCTAGTGTGTGGCTTAAGGTTGACACGCCTTCTCCGTAAATGTGAGATAGGTTATGTCTAAACCGGGTGTACTGGGTCGGTTTTCTCTTATGTGTTTGTTTGGTTTGGTTGTAAATGGGCCAAGTTTGACTAACAGTTTGGTTTCCTGTACAGACCAAATGGGTACGGGTACGGGTACAAATAGGTCTGATTCCACACAAGTTAGACCTGTGGTTCTTATCCAGTTTGGGAGATCACTTTTGTAGGCTACCGCAGTCAGTGCCGCTTGCGTCTCGCCCCTCTGGCTGGCCTGCTGTTGGCTCGCCCTGCCCTCCAACTTTTCTGCCGCCGGCGCAGCTGACCCGGATCCCTTCTACGCTTCCCAGCTCTCTTCCCCCCCTAACCCCCAGGACCTTCTCCCCTGCCCTAACCAGGACGTCCAGCAATGCCCTGACCAAGACCTCTAGCACGGTCCCTCGCCGCTCCGAAAGCGCCCCTGAGCTCGTTTCTACTCGTCGCCCTGAGTCCTGTGCTGGTTATCTTTTGTTCTTTCACCTCATCCCTCCCTATCACGACATCTCCCCTCCAAATGAGACATAATCAAGTCAAAAGATGCAACTTTCACCTGATTAGGATTGCTGTAGACTTGCTGTTGGGATTCCACAATAGATTAGTTGGTTTATATCATCATATCTGATAAAACACCACAAATAAATCAGAGACACCACCTGAGGCCTTGTTTACTTCTTCGGTATTTTCACCCCCAAAAGATGTGGGGATATGTGGGGATTTGGTGTTCACCCAATACCCTCAAATCCCCTCAAATACCCTTCCCCAAAAATACTCTACCATGATGGAGAGTTTTTAATCTAGCCAAAAATACCCTCAAAACCCGGACTAGTAAACAACCTACCGGGGAAATTCCGGGATACGAATTAATACCCTCCCATCCCCTCAAATACCCTAGAAGTAAACAAGGCCTGACTGTGGATGCCATTACCTGGTGTGTTCTTGGGTGTGAACACCATTGTGTGTCAGTGGTGCTAGAGGATGATAGATAAATATATACACCTGCCCTGCCAGCAATCTTGCCATGCCGTGCTACAGCCTATAAAACGGTGTTGCGAAAAGGGCAGCAGCAGCTAGCATCGCCATGTGCCCGGTTTAAATGCCCTTTAATGTGTTCTTGTCCATCGCCATATCTCTACAATTATATTCCTTTTTCTTCTTACTGAAACTAGTGAACAGTAGACTGAAACTAGTGACCTTCTGTTATTTTACATAGTCCTGGTGGTAGAACATGTATGGTAAAGTTCACTAAAGTTCTGACTGGGAAGTCTTTTTAGCAGTAGCTTTCATAAAGGAACGAAACTGAGTTGAAATTAGCATCAGCTTGTTGCTTGGCTACACATTGAAGCTATGTTTTCTGAATCCACTTCCTTGTTTGCTGCCACTAGGTTGGCTCTGTTATCACCCTCACAAGTTTCAAATGACTCCTTCAGTGTTGAACATAGATATCACTACAATGGTGTGTTCAGTATCACTGCCTACATATTTCTTGGGAAAACAGAATTTAATTAGATCCTTCAATGTTGCTGCCAATGTGTTTAACTAATTTCATGATCTGTCCTGTATACTGACACTATCACACCACAGGTGGTCAATTGAAGCAATTCAAATGAATTTCTATTTTTATCAGGTAATTAAACTGCAAGAGACCATTTACTGTGCAACTCTCTTTATTTCACTTTTACTGTTAGCAGCAAATGACACTTAAAATACAAGTATGTTGTCCTCTTGTCTCCGTATTTTAGCATGTACAGTATTAATTGGTAGGTACATGTATTTCGTAATATTGCCGATTGGCACATGTGGATCCTTTATTTCGGTTATCTGAAGTATAGCCATAGTCAGAAACTCTACTCTGCTGGTTCCTAATGACGATCACTGGTGGCCTGTCAAATCATCTCTTACATGTAATGGTTGTAAATGTCAGTTGTCACTGTGTTAGGCAGATAATTGCTTGACCTGATATCATGTCTGAGGAGTGACGGAAATGCCATTTTGATCCCAGGTGAGTGAATTATATATGTAGCCGAGACATAAGTTTGAGAGAGTAGTGTGAGAAACTTCAGATGCATTCCGCGTGTTGGAATACTCTTCATATGGGTTGCTTAATATATACGCCATATTAGAGTGTTTTTTTAGTTATTCCAATGAGTATGGTTTGCTTGCTTATTTCAATGACCCATGTTCTATATTGGCAGTTTTTTTTCCAGCTTAGTTGGAGAAGAGAGAATGTGAGAGAGAAAGTAAGCGGAAACCTTATGAGTAATGTGGACCATGTATCAAGTAATTTTTTATACTTAGCTATTGTATATACTACTATAAGACTGATTATAAACGACATGGCAATCTGCTGTAGCAGTTATTGTCTATGCTGTAGTTTTTGTGCTCACACTGCATCATCATTATCCGAATCTTTTGGGCTTTCTGGGATGTGCCACTCGTAAATTCTCTCCGATGATGCATACAGTCATCGCCTTTTTTTGGGTGCGACCAACCCCATTACGTTGCCCTCGCTGTATCTTCCTTGACCTCCATGGCATATTCCTTCTTCTCCCAAGCATACAAGCGAGATGATTCCATGTAAAGAACCATTCTATTAATGCATTGGATTTGCGGCAAAAAAAGAAATGCGGCGCACACATATGTCAAGAATTTATGGTAGCCGGTAATTTGGATAAAGAGGGGTAGGCAATATATACCACAAGCTCACAAATATTGCATATTTTCCGTGTTTGGATGATCACGGGACTGCACAGGTTTACACAAAATGTGATTTCAGGCTTGTTGTACAGGATTGGTCCGTTATGATCTTTGCTGTTAACTCTCTTTTCTATAGCTTTCTAAAAAAAACTTACATTTTGAAAGGGAGGGCTGTTTGAGAGGCAAGTGAAATGCTGCTTGGAGAGAGCGTCGAAGTGCATGCTAAAAGCTGTTGGAGAGCCAATTTGCTTTTAGCTCCAGTTAACGTCCATTTTCTTTTTGTGAAGTCTGAATCGAGAACCAATTTCTCCCCTGCTATATAGCTCCTCGCTTCCTCGCCACCTTCTCGCCCCCCATTCCCAGTCCGGCACCGGCAGTCTCGGTCTCTCCCCTACGCCAAAGCGCAGAGCTTCGCAGGCGCCGTGCACGAGGAGACGCCATGGTGATCTCGGTCGCAAGTCACCGGCGCTCTATACGCGATGCCGTGCTCGGCGGGATCCCCGGTGATGGCCTCGCCGCCGCGCTCTCCGAAGCCACTGGGAGCGTATCTCTCTTCGGGATCCCCGCCGCCGACAGCAGGAAGAAGGTGAGGAACGTGCTCATCCTGATGAGCGACACCGGCGGCGGCCACCGCGCCTCCGCCGAGGCTCTCCGCGATGCCTTCCGTCTCGAGTACGGCGACGCCTACCAGGTCCGCCCAATGACCTCGTTCTTCCTTGACTCTCTCCTCTCCCAAGCTACCAGTTTCCTGATTGTACTGTTATTTCTACAAAATCTGAATTGTTCGTTAGCTCGCAGGTGATCGTCAGGGATTTGGGGAAAGAGTACGGCGGCTGGCCGCTGAACGACATGGAGCGGTCGTACAAGTTCATGATCCGCCATCTCCGTCTGTGGAAGGTGGCCTTCCATGGCACCGCCCCGCGCTGGGTTCACTGCACGTACCTCGCCGCACTTGCCTTCTTCTACGCCAAGTAGGAATTCCAGCGCACTCGATTCCACAGCGACAATGCACACACGGCCAGATTGTTGTTGATGATTTGTTTGGATTTCAGTGAGGTGGTGGCCGGGATCATGAAGTACAAGCCGGACGTGATCATCAGCGTGCACCCGCTCATGCAGCACATCCCACTCTGGGTGCTCAAGTGGCAGAGCCTGCAGGCCAAGGTCCCGTTCTTCACTGTCATCACCGACCTCAACACCTGCCACCCGACATGGTAAACAACCTTGATAGGTTCCCAGCATGGTGGCAGAACCTGGGGGATTTTGCTTTTGATCGTCTGAACTTGCTGACAGGTTCCACCAGGGCGTAACAAGGTGCTACTGCCCCTCGACCGAGGTGGCTAAGAGGGCACTCATCCGAGGGCTCGAGCCATCCCAAATCCGTGTGTACGGGCTGCCGATCAGGCCGTCCTTCTGCCGCGCCGTGCTCGACAAGGTCGATATCTTGAGCTTCACATTGCTTGCATTGCCTGGGCCATTAGCTGACTCGGCTTGCTTGGTTGACAGGAAGAGCTGAGGGAAGAACTCGACATGCACCCTGAACTACCTGCTGTTCTGCTGATGGGAGGTGGCGAGGGAATGGGTCCAGTGGAGGAGACGGCCAGGGCCCTCGGCGAAGAGCTCTACGATCACCGGAGACAAGAGCCGGTTGGGCAGATTGTGGTCATATGCGGCAGGAATCAGGCGCTGTTCTCCGCCCTGCAGTGCCTGACATGGAAGGTCCCTGTCAAGGTACCATTTTGCATATGCCGAATCTGGAGAGGATGATGCCTAGTTAGATGCGCATATCAGATGGATGCTTCCCATCCCACTGCAGAATTTTAACTGACCTTTCGAGCTGTCTTGTCTTCAGATTAGGCGGTTCGAAAAGCAGATGGAGAAGTGGATGTGCGCTTGCGATTGCATCGTCACTAAGGTTTGTTTCTTCTCCCCAATAAACTACTGTACTAATTAAACTTTTCTTTTGGTTGTTGATTACTTGAACTGGAGAAATTGACCCACAATTTTCTGTGGCACTTACACAGGCTGGTCCTGGTACAATTGCAGAGGCATTGATAAGAGGACTTCCAATTATTCTCAATGACTTCATCCCTGGACAGGTTATATATGCCTATGCCATTATTCTGGAATTATCCAATTAAGGCCCCATAGAAGATTTACTAGAATGAGTCACTCCAAACAATCTGAATTAGCTCAACGAATCATTAGTGCTGATTACTTCGCACAGAGATCTTACCAAAGATGTCTCTCGCTAGCTCGCATTACGATCCCACTGACTCCAAGTGGAATGGCTTGCCGAATCTCAAATGGAATATCTGCACTTCCTTTTATCATTCAGGAAGTCGGGAACGTGCCTTACGTCGTCGACAACGGCGCCGGTGTGTTCTCCAAGGACCCAAGGGACGCTGCAAGGCAAGTTGCCCGATGGTTCAGCACGGAAGCTGAAGACCTCAAGACATACTCCCGCAACGCGCTGAAGCTAGCGCAGCCGGAAGCAGTGTTCGACATCGTGAAGGACATCCACAGGCTCCAGCAGCAACCTGCTGCTTTAACCCGGGTCCCCTGCTCCTTGACCTCATCATTCTCATACCATATATGAATTCCAAGAACCCACCTCTTACAGAATATGCTTTACGAAGTGGATATGCATTCAGACTTCGATGTGCCTGTCTGCCTGCTGAAGAACATGTATATATATTGGATTGGCATTCTTTGGCCTTGGAGTAGTTCGTATGTTCATTTTTTCGATAAAGAGCGCTTTATTACTTAATGTTAAGCTTACACCCGGCCTCTGCATAACTAAGATGCACACAACCTAAAATTCAAACATATCTGAAAGTATAAGGCAAGATTACATATCATAATGAGCAATTGTAAAGTTGCCTAACTAGAAGCACCGATCCGTAAGTTATGCGGCCAGCCATGTTGGGAAAAAGTATCCCTCGCCGTACCTTTCAGTCGTGCACAGACCTCCGTATAGAGGTCTCGATCCTGTGGACGCTGCAGAGCAGACCACAAACGGAGTGTACCAATAGCTCTGTAGATAACCTGCAAGATGGAAGAATTTTTATTATTAAACATTTTATCATTTCTACATAGCCATAGCGATCAAATGAAGGCTATCGCTCCCATCCTAATATGCTTTTAAAACCTATTGTCTATTCCATTTAGCCAGTTCCCAAAAATATTGGTAATACTGCATGGTGGAAACAAGGTTGAAACTACTTGGATGACTGACCATATAGATCTAGCGAATCGACATTGGAAGAACAAGTGTTTAATTGTTTCATCCTGATAACAAAACACACACTCCTTACTTCCATGCCAATTCCGTTTTGCAAGATTATCTCTCGTTAAAACCACTCCTTTACGTAGGTACCATCCAAATACCTTTATCCGTAATGGAAATCTTCAACTTCTAGAGTTTATTATTGCTAATTTTATCGATTGACACATCAGGTAGAATAAGAGCATTGTACATGGATGCTACTGAAAATTTTCCATTTTCATGTAGATTCCAACGGAATTCATCGTGTCCATCTTGTAATTGGATGTTTGCCAAACGTTGAAGTAAGACATTCCAAGCTACAAGTCTTTGTCCAGACAAATCCCTTCTAAATGTCACGGATAGTGGAGAACTTTCCAGAACTTTGGCAAGGGTATCACCTTTGTGACGTACAATGCTATAAAGGGCTGGATACTGTTCCCGAAGAGTGGCATTACCAAGCCATTTATCTTTCCAGAAACGTATTTCCGTACCATCCTTAATGGAAAAAGAACCTAGACCAAAGAAAAACTTCTTCGTTGCCATAAGTCCAGCCCAAAAATGCGAATCACCCGGTTTCCAAAGAACCTGAGATAACGCTTTCTGACCAATATATTTCCTCTTAAGAATGGTTTGCCAAGTCCCCTCCTCCGTCAGTAGCTTGAAAAGCCACTTCCCCAGTAAGGCTGTATTTTTGACCTCAAGGTCATGAATACCAAGCCCACCCTGGTCTTTAGGAGAGCACACTACACTCCATTTAGCCAATCGATATTTCTTTTTCTTGCTGTCCCCTTGCCAACAGAATCTAGACCGGTAATAATCCAGTTTGTGCAAGACTCCTTTAGGCAGGAGGAAGAATGAAATCATATGCAGCACCATATTAGATAGTACTGGATTAATGAGTATCAATCTCCCTCCTAGGGACAACAATTTACCTTTCCAACTACTAAGACGTTTTTGTAATCTCTCCTCGACAAGTTTCCATTCGGCAATTGTTAGCCTCCGATAATGAATCAGAATCCCCAAATACCGCATAAGAAAATGTCCCTGCCCACAGCCAAATAAGTTGGCGTATGCATTGACCTCGTCCTGAGCCTCACCGAAACAAAACAGTTCGCTTTTATGGAAGTTTATTTTTAAACCTGATAATTGCTCAAAAGCTGAAAGTATAAGTTTCAGATTTTGAGCCTTCTTAAGGTCATGTTCCATAAAAAGAATAGTATCGTCGACATATTGGAGGATGGATAATCCACCATCAACAAGATGAAGAATAACTCCTTCAATGAGACCATCATTCTTTGTGTGTTCGATCATGATGGCGAGCATATCAACCACTATATTAAATAGCATTGGCGATAATGGATCACCCTGCCTTAACCCTTTCAATGTCTGGAAGTATTTGCCAACATCATCATTAACTTTGATGGCTACACTACCTCAGGACACGAAAGAATTAATCAAGGAACGCCACTCAGCAGAAAAACCTTTCATTCTGAGTGTTTGATGGAGAAAAAGACCATTTAACCTTGTCATAAGCTTTTTCAAAATCTAACTTTAAAATAACCCCATTCAACTTTTTCGAGTGTAGTTCATGAACTGTTTCATGCAAGGTAACAACTCCATCTAGGATATTTCTTCCTTGCATGAAGGCAGTTTGAGACGGCCGAACGACATGGTCAGCAACCGTGTTTAGTCTTAGGGTGGCCACTTTCGTGAAAATTTTGAAACTAACATTAAGAAGACATATTGGTCGGTATTGTTGGATCCTTTCTGCTTCATTAACCTTAGGTAACAAAACAATCTCACCAAAATTAAGACGAAACAACTCTAGTTGTCGAGCATGAAGCTGGCGAAACAACTCTAGAAGGTCCTCTTTGATAGTTTCCCAAAAAGTTTGATAAAACTCTGCTGGAAAACCATCAGGACCCGGTGCTTTGTTGTGTTCCATTTGGAAAATAGCTTTTCTCACTTCCTCTTTCGAGTACTTAGCTGTAAGAAAATTATTTTCCTCAATGAAAACCTGGGGGATATCATCCATCTGAGACTCATCCATGGAGAAGTTACCTTCTTCAGGTGCCCCAAACAGATTTTTGTAGTAATTAGTAATATAACTTTTGAGATTGTCCAGCCCCTCAATCGTACCTTCATCCTGAACAAGAGTATGAATACGCTTCTTCCTATGTCTGCCATTGGCCACACTATGGAAGTAGCGAGTATTTGAGTCTCCTTCAAGGATGAACTGGCTCTTGGAACGTTGGTACCATTTGAGTTCCTCCTCACGGAGTAGGCTCGCTATCTTCGCATTCGATTGATTTTTTAATTCAATCTCTTGTGCAGATAGAGGGCCAACCTCAGCTAAAGCTTCCAGACTATCAATGATGGAAGAAAGCCTTGCTTTCTCATTTTTAAGAACACTCGTTACATGACGTGCCCAACCACTCAGGTGACTACGTAAAGCACGTATTTTAAAATTCCACCTTTGTATTGGAGACGTCGCAGTAACTGGTCTATCCCATACATTCTTGACCATGTCAATGAACCCATCCCGTTGTAACCATCCAAGCTCAAACTTGAAACGGTGATTACAAGGTGGTTTAGGGATTCCTGTAGTCAAGAGTATAGGTGCATGGTCCGAAAATCCTTCGATACGTTCAAGAGCATGAACAGAAACCATTGGAAATTTAGATTCCCAGTTGGCATCCATTAGCACTCTATCAAAATTCTTGTATGTGGGATCCGGAAGGCTATTTGCCCAGGTGAATTGTCTTCCTATCATTGTCACCTCTCTCAAATCCAAACTGTCTATAACAGCATTGAATAGAAAGGGCCAATGATCATCAAACCGGCCTTTGCTCTTCTCATGACGGAATCTCAACAAATTGAAATCACCCCCAATTAAGATTGGATATGGGTTATCCTTTGCCAAGTTTACCAATTCACGAAGAAAATCTGCCTTATATTCATCTTGAGCAGCCCCATAAACGGCCACGAGACTCCATATGAAATTATCCGCTCTGTTACGTATATGGAGTTTAATGTGATAATCTCCACCCGAACGAGCAATAACTTCCATGGTGTCTCTCCGTACTCCAAGTAGAATACCCCCTGAACGGCCTCGGGGGGGGGGGGGGGGGGGGGCTGGGATGTCCATTCAAAGTCTACACCACCGGATAGACGGTTAAGTAGACGTTGAGAGAAATCCCTTCTACCTGTTTCCGAAATAGCCACAAAATCTAAATTATGGTCTTTAATACAATGAGCGATATGTAGATTTTTAGCCAAGTCACCAAGACCTCTGCTATTCATATGCATACCATTCATTAAGACACAATTTTAGATTTTGGAACTCTGCCCCTCTTGGAGGCTCTAGAAGAAGAGGTTGACTTAGATTTGCGGCCAGATGCACACATGTCATATAATGAACCCGGCATGGTTTCGTCCAAGTCAATCTCAGAACCTACACCAACCAGACTAGAGAGAAGCTGACCATCCATTGTGGCAATCACTTCCTCTTCATCTGGTTCGGTATTCTCCACTATATTCTGTAGCTTAGGACATACCGTTAAACAGTCATATTCCATATGCCTCAGAACATTTGCAGACATACAAACCTCACTAGCATTTTTCCCTAGTCTAATGCCCACCGCATTTAACTTAGAAGAAATAACTGGAGTAGATAATGAAATAAAAGAAGAGGACTTAGAACTCATACCAGAGAAGTTGAGGTTCATGGCGGCCTTGCGCCGCATTGCCTTTTGCAAGGTGTCCTCATCAGTCACAGAGGATCCATCATCCGCCACCACATGCCTAGTACTACGCCTCACCATAGGCGCACAAGGCATAGAGCGTGGCGGCGATGATGGAGAAGAGGTCCTGGCGGAAGGAGCTGGAGATGATGGTGAGGAAGCCTGAAAGGGAGATGTTGGCGGTGTATAACACCCAACATCCCGTGAGAAGGGCTCCTCCACCGGCGGACATAGGGGTGGCGAAGAAGATGAAGCAGGTGGGGGCGATGATGGCGAAGAACGCCCACCCGATGAGGCCACCTCCGCACCCGGGGCCTCCACCAGCGGCGCGGAAGGCACCACAGCTGCAGCACCCGAGGCCTCCACCAACGGCGCAGAAAACACCACGCCTGCAGCAGAAGGGGATGCCGACGAAGGCATCCCAACCTGCCCAGCACCATCCTCGAGCAGCCCAGCAGGGGCCTCTGACCAGGACTGCGAGCATGCCGCCGAGCGATCCTGGGCAGCACACATTGCAGGGCCTCCACTCTGCCGCCCCGGCGATGAGCCCAATGGGCTGCGATCACCATGCGGTCATGGCGAAGCGGGAGTGCGCCTAGGAGAGAAGTCCGCCCCGCGCGGAGGCGAAGAAAGGCCTGCCGCTGGACGGTGCAGCCCCGGCCCAGGTGACAATGGAGAGCACCCTGAGAATAAATCTGTCCCACTCGACGGAGAAGCATGCAACACCTGATCACTGGCTCCTGAAGCAGCGGCAATCAAACCGGGCGAGTGGAAGCGGATTTTCTCCACAATTTCCTTAGCTCTAGGCGTCGTTGGATTAGGATTCAGCGGTGTAACAGCAAACACCATTGGCTCACCCGAGCCTGCAGAAGGGAATAAAGAGACAGCCTTTCCAATGGAGTTAGAATTACCGCCTTGCAGCTTGTTGACGTCCATGCTGGCGGGAGCCGAGGAGGCATCGCGAGTAGGTGCATCATACCCCTCATTGTCCTGACTTGGACCATCATTACCGGTGTCATCTCCTTTCTGCTTCCAAAAGAACGGTGTGAATTCAGGATCTAGGACAAAGTCCTATTGCTCACGGCGAAAGAAGAAGTCATACCCTTTCAACTGGACTGTGACAGACACACCCAAACAAGCATATCCTTGCAACTCATTCATCTTATCCAGGTTTTTTGGTTCCATCATGGCCACCAAGATACGCACAACACCAAGATTCTGGAGAGAAAATAAGTCCACATCTAGAGTTGTGCCAATGAGAGAGCCAACAACCCACAAACCCAGAAAATGCCTTACAGTATGCGGGACCCCGTCAACATGAACCCACACTTGTTGGAGCTCAAACTTGTGTGGAACATCAAGGGCCTTCCAAACACTGACAGTCATCTGAGCCGTAGAATCAGGTACACCCATCTAGAACCCATCCACTCTCTTCAGATCATCAGAAGTGGGGAAACTCACCAAATAAGCATCATCTCAATGAGGTATAGCCTCCAATTTCCACTGAGAACTCAGCGGATAGATCCTTGCCATTAGCCTCTGAATGGCCACGGCAGAAGTAGACCCCCCCCCCTGAAATCTTAATTAGAGCAGTAGGAGTGCCTTTCGGAGCTAGGTGAGCCTTAAAAACACTATCCGGAAGCGTCAAACACAAGGACTCCTCACATGCAGGACCTCCAACAAAAGCTTGCGGCTTGGGAAGTTTGAGTGTTGGACATCTGCGAGTGGGGTGACCCACAGAATCACACACAATACAGTAGTGTTGAACCTTGCAATCTTTTGTAGCGTGAGTGTCAACAGAACATTTCCAACACTTCCTGGGCTTAACCAGGGGCAACTCAGTGCCCTCCGTCACACCAGAAGGCTACACGCTGGGAGCTGACTGCGGCACAGGGACAGCACCCATCGAGTTCCCCATCCTGCCAGACTGAGCAGCATCTGACAAGAAAGGAGGCTGAGCAAGAGGCACCTGCGGCGACACAAACGACGGCGCCGCAGGAGCCACATGCTTCTTCTTCTTTCTCTTGTTCTTGGCAGGCGCAGTCGAGGGAGCTGGCGCAGCGACCGGCGCATAGAACGAAGGAGCACTTGGCATTTGTTGAAACGGACCCCCTGCCTGGCCGTAGAACGGCGGAGCATAGAACGGCGGAGATTGCTGATAAACTGGAGTGGCCTGGTAACCTGGAACCGGCTGGAAACCTTGTTGCTGCGGATACGGCATAGACGCCGGCAGCCCGGGCTGCCTAGATGGCGGCTGAAGAGGCTGCGGGGGCGGGGCAACTGGAGCGAACTGCTGAGGAAATTGCCCTCCCACCGCTCGCTGCCCGCCCGCCACAGCTGGAGTTGACGAGGAAGGAGGTGGCGGACGCGCCATCGCCCCTTGCGCAGACGAAGCCGGGGCAGGAGGACGCGTCGTGGCCCCGAGCATCCCAGCCGGAGGAGGCCTCTGCCCGGCCATAGCGGGCGCCTCCCGAACGACTGACAGAAAGACCGGGCAGGGACCAGGGACGCAGCGAGCGATGGCGAGGAAGAACTTGACGACGGCGAGGAAGAGCTTGGCGACGGTGAGGGAGAACTTGGCAACAGCAACGAAGAACTTGGCGATGACAACGAGGAAGAAGGAGTGCTTGACGGTGCAGAACGAGGGGACGGCGCGATCGACGAAGACGGACCTGGGCAAGGCACGGTCGATGGAACCCTAACCGATCGCGATGAGGCCCAGAGCGATCGGAAACGTTTCACCAGGTGGCCCAAGCTAAAACGGTGCGATATTTCATGCCCGCAATCAACGTGATCTGGTCCCGCGATGATCGCGCCAGTTTCAGCAGTTTCCCCGACAATCACGCCCGGCGCGACTCCGGGCACCATGCTCAGCACTGCCGCCGAAACATCCGGCAAAGACGCAGACGGAGGAGAAGCCGCAGAGGAGACCGGAGCCCGGAACGACGAGGAAGACGCCATGTCGAAGAAGTCCCGGAGGATGGGCGGAGGCGTCACGCGTCTCTTCGGCAGAGGGTCGCGCCATGCTCCCATCCGCGGGCACCTAGAGAGGCATACTCCCGATGGAGAAGAACACGCCCCACGACGTGGAGACCCAACCGGCGGAGAGCTCTTCGGCGAAACGACCTTCTCCATCATCCCATGGACCTCCACCGACCTGCAACAAGAACCGGACGTACTTGAGGTAGAAGAGGATCGATGCGATCTCTCCCAGAACCTAGAAGCCGGCGTCGGAAACCCAATTTCGTTCCAGAAATCGGCTACAGTCTCGGCCTCCGACTCCTTCTTCCTCCCGGGCACCATCGTCCAACCCTCCTCATCCTCACCCTCGAGAGCCTGTTGCGCAACCAGGAAAGGAATCGCATCCTCGTCACTTCCCGAAACACATCCATCCGAAGCCAGGGGAGAGAACCGAGATCCACTTGACCCGGCCGCCGGCGATCCATCGCTAAACGGGAGCGACGACCGGCACGGGGCCAAGGTCAGGCGCCGCCGGCGCGTCTGAATGTTCATCTACCTCCTACCTCCAACACAAAATTGATAACAATATAATAAGTACGGAAGTTAATTGATAGGAAAAGGCTATTGGGGTCTCTAGTAGTTTCAGTGTCTTTCTATAGAAGGAGTAGAACTACTACTGTAGCTAACTGGATGGACCATCTATGTTGGCCTTTCTGATATCTGGCTGAAATCCTTGGTTGACAAACATATATTGATGAAAGTTACTATTTCTATGCCCGTGCGTTGCTACGGTTAATAATGCAAACAACATGAATTTCTTTTGAAAAAGTTGAACTAAACCAACTGAATTCAGTTTATACAAAAAATTGTAAATAATAGTGTTAAATACATAATTTGGCTACTAGGTATCTTACAGGCCAAATTGATTTGATCATTGATCAAGCTAATCAGTTGATACGTTGTTGAAGTATTGCAACAGGTGTTTCGCCGATGGATTAGAGGACAAGTCCTGGTCATATCCTGGGATTTGTGGAGCTGAAACATTATTGCCTGGGATAGTACTAGATTCCTAGCGGGCGTTGGATGCAAGGACGTGTGCAAACGCTATGAAGTTTAAGCAGGAGGAAAATGCATCAGCTAAACATACATGCACATCATGGAGGATTAGCATCGTGCCAGAATTTTTTATTTGTATAAGCAAGGTGCCAGTACGTGAATACGGCCAGGAGATGTCACGATACAGGTTAGCTGGCCGATTCAGATCACGTTCTATACATGGTAGTCCAATTAGGATAGCTAAAGTCGGTTTTAGCTCTGGAGTTTAATTCTTCCACGCCAAGTCCTGCGGGCCAAATAAATATGAGGCCGTGGCCGATTGAGCAGAGCCCTCAACCAATCGATATTCATCAAAAACACATCTACTTTTTATGTACTACTTTTCCGTTCGTTCTCCTCCTCTGAGCTCTAGCAACCCTAGAGTTTAGTCGAATCTTTGCCGTTTTGTCCTGAAAAATGGTCGTCTTTCCTCTCCGAAATTGAGGTATCTTTGTTGATTTGCTCGGAAATCATCCGTTCGTCGTCACGAAAGCACGACAGTTATCGTGGTGTCGCGCAGCAGTTTTGCGTGGCAACACAATTGGCGACTCCGCTGGGGACGAAGAAGAAGAAGCACACGATGGACAACGATCCCAGTGACGCAAGCAATCTCAACCCGGACAACATCATCCCCGTCACACTTGATGATCTGTCCGAAGATGATCGGCTAGAGATCGAGCGAAAGCTTGAAGAGCAGAAGGCCGAGGCATTGAGGTCGATGTTGACTGGATTCTCCAAGACCAGGAGCGGCGCTGTCAAGAAGGTAACAGCACCCAACCCTCCTCCTGCTACTGACACTAAGGTACGTAATACTGAAGAAATTGCTCATCTGATAGATGTGTCCGTAGCTAGTAAGTATGGTGATGATATGGCAAAAGCGACGCGTACTGTTACTGAGATAGCTAGTAAATTTGACGAAATCAGGGGACAATTTGAGACTAGTTTACCTCATCAAGTTCGCTCTTTAGTGTTGCAATTAAATAATGAAAATTCTCAGAAAAATTTGATGCCTCTAGATAATAGCCGATTTGCTAATTTGCAAAATAATATGCATACACCTGTTGCATCGGCTAATGTTATGCAGCCTCACATCGCCGAAAGTAGTAATCAAGGTGGCCGCAATTATGCTAGCGGTTCGGCCAATAATTTTACACCTAGCGTTGCTGCTCCTATTGTTTCGACTTCGGTTCCACAAAATTACAACAACAATAACCGAAGTGTAGGCTTAAACACCAATTTTCAGCAGCCTAATTATCATACGGTAGCATATAATATACCACCATTGCTACCTATTGGTACCGGGGTTCCTTATGGGCCGGTACCAGATTCATATCTTAATGGATCTCCACAGCAAACTATGCATGCTCAAAATCCTATGTCGGAGATGCCACCACGTACTTATGTTCCACCTGCTCCACAACTTAATTCTCCACAGCCCGCAGATAATATAAAAGATCAGATTGCTAGTATACTTAGGGAATTTGGTTTGGAACCTAAGGGTAGAGCACGTGCTTATCAAAAACCATATCCTGAATATTTTGACTTGACACCATATCCTCGTGGCTTTAGAATTCCAGATTTTGTTAAATTTACGGGGGAAGATGGTAAATCTACTTTTGAGCATGTAGGACAATTTTTAGCACAATGCAGTGAAATTGGTACATCTGATGTCTATAGGGTAAAATTATTCCCTTTATCTTTGTCTAGTACTGCATTTACTTGGTTTACATCGCTTCCTCCTAATTCAATTTCAACATGGGCACAATTGGAGCAAAAATTTCATGAGTATTTTTATAGCGGTGAAACTGAACTTCGACTTTCAGATTTAACAACGGTTAGGCAAAAATATAATGAGCCTGTTCATGATTATATAAGGAGATTTAGAGATGTCAAGAACCGTTGTTTTAGTTTGAACATAGCCGAAAAAGATTTAGCTGATCTTGCTTTTTCGGGCTTACTCACGCATATTAAAGATAAACTAGAAGGGCAACAATTTTCAGATGTTAATCAAGTTTTGCAAAAGGCTTTGGCACAGGAGAACCGAGCTAAAGATGTTAAACAATTCAGCCGGTTTAAAGAAAATAGAAATAAGGAGAAGGAAAACCACACAGTTAATGCTTTAGATTATAATGATGATTCGGCTAGTGAGGATGATGTTGACATATGTGTAGCCGAATGGGTTCAATCATCTAAGTCAAAACCTTTTGCATGTCCTGCTTTGAAACCCACACCTGCTAGAAGAGAGGAAATTAAATATACTTTTGATGTTAGCAAGTGTGATAAAATATTTGATATGTTGCTGCAAGGAAATTTAATTAGATTGAGAGAAGGTCATGTAATACCATCTCCAGAAAAATTGGGTAGAAAGGCCTATTGTAAGTGGCATAATTCTTTTTCACATGCTACTAATGATTGTAATGTGTTTCGTCGACAGGTTCAATCGGCCATTGATGACGGACGATTGATATTCACTGAAAGTTCTAAGATGAAGCTCGATACTGATCCTTTTCCTATCAATGTAATTGATTTTGAGAACAAAAAGGTGCTTATTCGGTCAGATCAGACCGGGTCTGCGAGAGGGAAAAACATTGTTGTCGATGATAGTGCTCCTCCGAGGATGATCAAGCCAAAAAATCCAGTGGTAGGAGAGTGGAAAGTGAATGGAACAAGGAGGAAAGCTCCGAGGCCAAAGCCAACAGTTAGTATGTTGTTGGAGAAGTACACCTCACGCAAGGCCGATAGTGTGTTTAATCGGCTCGGAAACAAGCGTCCTAGATCTCCTACTCGACCCGGGGGCATGAGCATTGGCATGAAAATTCATATGATCAGCGGCCTTATTTTCCAATGGAACCGGCATATTGGGGTTGTCCACCTCCAATGTATCCTCAGTATCCTCCATGGGCGCCATATCCTACAGGGCCAGCGGGTTATTTTCAGCCGGGTTGGGTTCCAGCGAGACCTCCTTTCAGATCGTACATGCATGATAAAAGAGCTCGTTTAAATCCTGAGGTTAGATCACGTGATGCAATTATTGTTCAAGATACACAGTCGCCGAAGCACGGTGCATATGGAAAGAATTATACGGGCGACCGCAAAAGTGTGTGGGTAAAACGTGTTGAACCAAAACCAGTACAAAATTTAGTTGGAGGTGATTTGAATGGAGCTAATGCTTTGAAACTTGGTGAGCATCAGTCAGCTGGAGGTACTGGTAAAAATACAGAAGCAAGTGGCGTTGATGATGTACAGCTGCAGAAAACATGTTCTGAGGCTAGTTGTGTTTTGAAGCCTGGAGAACCGAAAACATCTGACACTGGCAGTATACAGCAGCAGCGGGAGTCTCACGTGCTTCAGAAAGAGGCGGCGTTGGAGCTCAACTTGCAAAAGGGCAAAGATCAAGCACCTAGCGTGTTGGTTAGTACAAATGAGAAATCATATGCAGCCAGCGCACGTACATACACGAGTCTATCTAGGCAATGTGGGAATTTAGGCAATGGTGTACAGCAGCAGCGACGGTGGTCTCACTTGATTCAAAGGCATGGTGTTGCACATGATGGGCTTGAGCACAAGTACACCAATATTGTTTCAGCTAAAGACACGGATTTACATGAGGC
The DNA here is from genome assembly GCA_007115705.1 of Dactylis glomerata. NCBI lineage: Eukaryota > Viridiplantae > Streptophyta > Magnoliopsida > Poales > Poaceae > Dactylis > Dactylis glomerata. The sequence continues at coordinate 2,794,030 of QXEO01000900.1, forward strand.
TAATTTGAAGACACGTTCAGAAAAACCTGCTGTATGTTCTAGTACTAGTAAGCCAGCTGATGGATGTGCTGATTTATACGCAAGAAACAGCAGGAATTTTGAGGTTGGCGGTCCATCTGAGAGTCAGGCGAAGATTGTCTCGCCCAAGTACAGGGAGTTTCGGCCAAATCAGGCAGCGTGGCAGTACCGGCCGAGAAATTCAGTGCGCAACAGAATTATGTCCGTTGCGCCAGGAACCAAGCCAGGGCCTCAGTGGTGTCCAGCGGGACTTACACATACTCAGAAACGACGGGTGCAGCGGCTGCGGACATTGGAGATCAGGGAAGAGATCGCTGAGAAGAAACACGACGAGCAATTTAATCGAGATAAGCCCATTGTGCCTACGCAGATTTGGAGGGAGAAGCGCATTGCAGCGGAGGAAAATAAAAGTGCGGATGAAACACGTGCGGATGATAGAGTTGCCGATGTTGATGATGATTTGGCTCCACAGAAGACATGGCAAGAGCGCACTATAGAGGAGATAAACAAAATTACGGATGATTCGTCTGACGAGGGCTCGGAAAATAATGATGATGTGCCTACAGATATGGAGGTCAATATGGTGTTTGCATTGCCCGCCGAATTTCGTGCACCTGAAGTTGAAGTTGCAGAACTTGTTCTTGGCCCTAAGAATGCTACATTTGAGAAGCCAGAGAAGCCCGAACAGCACTTAAAGCCATTGTTCATCAGAGGACACATTGATGGTAAGCCTATTGGTCGCATGCTTGTCGATGGCGGTGCCGGTGTTAATATTATGCCTTTTTCGGTCTTTTGTAAACTGAACTGAAAAGAGAGCGAGTTGATGAAAACCAATATGGGACTTAGTGGTTTCTCAGGTGAATTGTCTGAAGCTAAAGGAGTTATTTCTATGGAGCTCACAGTCGGAAGCAAAACATTGCCGACTGCGTTTTTTGTGGTTGATGTCAAAGGCCGGTATAATATTCTTTTGGGGCGTGATTGGATTCATGCAAATTGCTGCATCCCATCTACTCTACATCAGTGCTTGATTCAGTGGGTTGATGATGATGTGGAGGTTATTGAGGCAGACAATTCTGCATGCATTGCTTTGACAGAGGCACCGGTTGATTGGCAACACGGCGAGATGCGATGCTTGACAGGTAGGGATTTATCGGACTATGATTATATCAATATTGGTAAAGATGGTTTTGTACCTATTAATGCACAGCCGGCTAGCATAGCTCGGCTTAATGACTTATCTATATAAATGATGAGTAAAGATGATAGTATTAAGTGGTTGCAAAAACGCACCGAGGAGTATCGTTCCGGAAAGAACGATATGCATGAAACAATTGAAGATCTAGATGACATGGAGAAGCTTGGGCAAGGATTCTCATCGGCTGACCCACTTGAAGAGATAGATATTGGTGATGGAAGTGTTGCGAGGCCTACATTCATCAATGCTAACATGGAAGCCGATCAGAAAAGCAAGGTATGTGCATTACTTAAAGAATTTGTTGATTGCTTTGCTTGGAATTATACCGAGATGCCTGGTTTGAGTAGAGAATTAGTTGAACATAGATTACCTATTAAATCTGGTTTTAGGCCGCATAAGCAACCTCGCAGAAACTTCAATTCTGATATATATGACCGCATCAAAGAAGAGATTGATCGGTTAATGAAAGCTGGTTTTATTCGGCCATGTAGATATGCTGAATGGATTTCTAATATTGTGCCTGTTGAAAAGAAAAACACCAATAAGATTAGAGTATGCATTGATTTTAGAGATTTAAATAAAGCTACTCCTAAAGATGAGTATCCTATGCCTATTGCTGACATGCTTATTAATGATGCTTCAGGACATAGAGTAATTAGCTTTTTAGATGGTAATGCTGGTTATAATCAAATATTTATGGCCGAACAAGATATGTCAAAGACTGCTTTTCGTTGCCCGGGTTTTGTTGGTTTGTTTGAGTGGGTTGTTATGACATTTGGGTTAAAAAATGCCGGCGCTACATACCAACGTGCTATGAATTTAATTTTTCATGATCTTCTTGGTATTATACTAGAAGTATATATTGATGATATAGTTGTTAAATCGGATGGGTTTGATCATCATTTAGCCGATTTGCGTTTAGCTTTTGAAAGGATGCGCCGGTATGGGTTAAAAATGAATCCACTTAAATGTGCATTTGGTGTGTCGGCTGGAAAGTTTTTAGGCTTCATTATTCATGAGCAAGGCATAGAAATTGATCCTACAAAAATAGAGTCAATTAGAAAGTTGAAGGAGCCTGAATGTAAAAAGGATGTGCAAAAGTTGCTAGGAAAAATTAATTACTTGAGACGATTCATATCTAACCTTGCAGGGAAAATTGAATCGTTTGTTCCTTTACTTCGGCTAAAGAACGAAGCCGAATTTACTTGGGGGGCAGAACAACAGGAGGCTTTTAATAATATAAAGAGATACTTGTCGAGTCCTCCGGTTTTGCGAGCGCCCAAGTCTGGTGTGCCGTTCAGATTATATATTGCTGCACAAGATACAGTGATCGGCGCGGTGTTGGTGCAAGAAGACGGCGGGAAGGAGTACATCATTGCATATCTAAGTCGTCGTTTGATTGACACCGAGACTCGGTACGTGTTCATTGAAAAGCTATGCTTATCTTTATATTATGCATGTACAAAGTTTCGGCCTTATTTGCTTTCTAGTACATGTGTAGTAGCTTGTCAAACCGACGTGATTAAGTATATGTTAGAAAAACCGATTCTTAGTGGTAGGATTGGAAAGTGGGCTTATGCACTAATAGAATATGATTTAACATATGAATCGCTGCATGCCATGAGAGGTCAAGTTATTGCCGATTTTATTGTTGATCATAGGATTAAAGATGATGAAAGTATAAATTATGTTAGTGTTTGCCCATGGAAGCTTTATTTTGATGGATCGGTTTGTAGAGATGGACAAGGCGTCGGTAATGTTTTAATTTCTCCTAATAATATGGTTTATGAAACATCGGTCCGTTTAGAATATCTTTGTACTAATAACCAGACTGAATATGAGGCTTTGCTATTTGGTTTGCAAACTTTGGTAGACATCGGTGTAAAAGATATAGATGCTTATGGAGATTCGCTTCTGGTAGTCCAACAAATAAAAGGCGAGTTTCAGTGTTTTGATGGATTACTAAATAGCTATTTGGACCAATGTTTAGATATAATTAAGTCTTTAGTTACGTTTACTATCCATCATATACCTAGAGAAGAAAATTCAAGAGCGAATTGTTTGGCACAGCATGCATCAGGTTATTGTATTAGCAGAGGGAAATTTTTTATGATAGAAAGACCGATGCTTGTTGCTATAAGAAATGAGACCGATCTATCAATTAGTAGTTCTGTGCGTGGTGCTGCATGTTTAGATTCGGTCAAGCAGCATCTAGTACATGGTAGTGTCAAATCGGTACATGAGCTACAAACAGCCGATTTAGACAGTAATTCAGAACTTGAAGATTGGAGAGTTCCATTAGTTAATTACTTAAAAAATCCGAGTCAGACAAGGGATAGGAAAATTCGGCGACAAGCTTTAAAATATACTTTGCTAAATGATGAATTATATCGCCGAACAGTAGATGGGTTATTTTTGAAGTGTCTAAATTCTGATCAATCTAAAATAGCTATGGGAGAAGTGCATGAAGGAATATGCGGGACACATCAGTCGGCTCATAAGATGAGATGGTTAATAAAAAGAGCGGGATTTTATTGGCCGACTTTGTTAGAAGATTGTTTTAGGTACTATAAGGGGTGTGAAGCATGTCAAAAATTTGGAAATATACAGTTAGCGCCCGCGGCTATGTTGAATCCTATAATTAAGCCGTGGCCATTTAGAGGATGGGGTCTAGATTTTATTGGCGAAATACATCCTTCATCTTCTAAAAGGCATCGCTTCGTCCTAGTAGCTACAGACTATTTTACCAAATGGACTGAAGCAGTTCCTTTGAGAAATATGACTCATAAGGAGGTGATTAGTTTTGTCTTAGAGCATATTATTCATCGATTCGGTATTCCCCAAACTTTGACTACTGATCAGGGGTCTTCTTTTATGTCACAACAATTTCGTGAATTTGCCGAATCACTTAGAATTAAATTGTTAAATTCGTCGCCTTATTATGCTCAAGCTAATGGACAGGCCGAATCTAGCAATAAAACTTTGATTAAACTTATAAAGAAGAAAATTGAGGAGCATCCGAAGCGATGGCATGAGGTGCTTTCGGAAGCTTTATGGGCTCATCGGATATCTAAGCATGGTGCAACTCAGGTGACACCGTATGAGCTGGTATATGGTCAGGAGGCAGTGTTGCCTGTAGAAGTTAATTTACAAGCTCTTAGAGTGGCCAGACAAAATGATTTGTCGGCTGTAGATTATAATGATTTAATGATGGATAGGCTTGATAGTGTTCCTGAGGAAAGATTGAGAGCCTTGCGAGAAATTGAAAAGGAAAAATTAAGGGTAGCTAAGGCTTATAATAAAAGGGTTAAGGAAAAATCGTTTCAAATAGGAGATTTAGTTTGGAAAACGATTTTACCTATTGGAACTAAAGATAGAAAATTCGGCAAATGGTCGCCGAGTTGGGAAGGTCCATATAGAATTGTAGAGATTGTTCCTGGAAATTCATATTTTGTGCAATCTTTGCAGGGGAAGAAATTGCCAAAAGCTCTCAATGGAAAATATCTGAAAATGTATTATCCTAGCATGTGGCAGGAGGCTTGAAGATAACATGGCCGATACATTATTTTAAGTATCGCCCTAAGCAGAATTTGGCCGATATATTCTTCAAAATATCGCCCTAAGGAAAATTTGGCCGATGCATTCTTTGAGCATCGCCCTCAGCAGATGTATGGCCGATGGAGTGATCAACATCGTCCTAAGGTATTGTTATAGTGTTTTTGATAAATATAATTATACCAAAAATAGGGGGGCATGTGTTAAATACATAATTTGGCTACTAGGTATCTTACAGGCCAAATTGATTTGATCATTGATCAAGCTAATCAGTTGATACGTTGTTGAAGTATTGCAACAGGTGTTTCGCCGATGGATTAGAGGACAAGTCCTGGTCATATCCTGGGATTTGTGGAGCTGAAACATTATTGCCTGGGATAGTACTAGATTCCTAGCAGGCGTTGGATGCAAGGACGTGTGCAAACGCTATGAAGTTTAAGCAGGAGGAAAATGCATCAGCTAAACATACATGCACATCATGGAGGATTAGCATCGTGCCAGAATTTTTTATTTGTATAAGCAAGGTGCCAGTACGTGAATACGGCCAGGAGATGTCACGATACAGGTTAGCTGGCCGATTCAGATCACGTTCTATACATGGTAGTCCAATTAGGATAGCTAAAGTCGGTTTTAGCTCTGGAGTTTAATTCTTCCACGCCAAGTCCTGCGGGCCAAATAAATATGAGGCCGTGGCCGATTGAGCAGAGCCCTCAACCAATCGATATTCATCAAAAACACATCTACTTTTTACGTACTACTTTTCCGTTCGTTCTCCTCCTCTGAGCTCTAGCAACCCTAGAGTTTAGTCGAATCTTTGCCGTTTTGTCCTGAAAAACGGTCGTCTTTCCTCTCCGAAATTGAGGTATCTTTGTTGATTTGCTCGGAAATCATCCGTTCGTCGTCACGAAAGCACGACAGTTATCGTGGTGTCGCGCAGCAGTTTTGCGTGGCAACAAATAGGTAATGATGAAGTTCTTAAATATGTCGAAGCCGATGACAAAGTGACCTAGCTAGAAAGCTCGAGACTGCAGGTATGAAAAGATAATGACTACATAATTTTTACTTATCAAATCACAAAAACATTTTCCACCATCTTCTCCAATAAACCACTTGTTGGATCATTACTTTAGTTCATTGCAAAGATTAAAAAATATGAATATTATATTGTGCAACATGGGGGAGCTCAAAATATAATATTATAGAGTTGTGAGCAAATATGAATAATAAACTAGACGGACTGGCCGGCTTCGCCCGGCCTGCCTATAGAGCGTTTGACATGTAGCCTGCTAGGGTGTTCGGCCGTGTTGTGTTGCTGCCTGTTGTAATTTTCTTTCCTTTGAGAAATGTTTGAGAGTAGTTATTTTATATTAATTGTCTTATATTGAATTTAACCTAAGCTCATGTGGAGATAGATTAGGACTATCTAGGCTCTCATCATAAGATTATGGGAATAAACTTGCGACTTTTCAAGATTGGTAGAATCAACAAAAAAGACCATGTTATGCATCCAGTCTTCATATTCACTGAAGCTTAACATCTTACAAAATACGATATAACAGTTATCCAATGCTTCTGCAGCACGTAGGACACTAACTAAAAAATACACATAACAATTGTATAAAGATCCAGTTACACTAAAAACCACGGTTCTATATATAGGTTAAATTGCTAAAGGGGCTATTAGCTCTTAAACCAAGAATAATGACCACAAATTATTGCTAATTGTAAAAAACGACAGTAATAATTATATAAAGAGATCTATCAACATTTGTTAGCATATCAGAGGCACACTTGGCTTAAACACTGAACTGGTAGCATTTTTCTGAACTTGTGCAGCTTCTTTGCTTGTAACAATCAAGAGAATAAAAATAAATTAGCAGTATTTACCCGGCTAACATGTCTAAATTTCATAATTATTTGATCATATCAGAATTCTACAATTAAGGTAGAAATAATTCCAAATAATACCAAGGTTGAGATGAAGTACCCTAGGGCTAATACAAATATAGCAATCACAAGTACAATTATGTGTCCTTAAAACAACATACACACTGGGAACCATAAAACGTATCAAACAGTCTTTTCCATATTTCAAATCAGTACTGATGTGTCCTTAAAATCCTTGACACTTGTGTGTCCTTGACAACCATAGAACAGACAAATGCTGAAACATGTACAGCTATGAACTTCTACAAACATCAACATACCTTGACCATGGCGCTACCAACTCGATGTGCAACAGGAGGAGGTTTTCCTCCCGAGGAGACCCGCACCGACGGGTGGTTGCTGGATGGAGAAATTCATACCTGAAGTGTATGCTTATTCCGTCACACACGATTACAGTGTTGATCTACAAATAGGATACTATTTTCTTTAAATTCTGAATGATGTTTACCTTCCATGGTGGTTTGCTAAAACCCTTCCATGGAATATGTGCTTGGAGTAAATGCTCCTATGTATAGAATTTAAAGGCACATAACAGTAACATATACAATGATAATGGAGTTTTTATTGGCAAAGCAGAAGCATACCCCACCTATAATCGGCAGGCGAAATGGCCAAAGATGTTATTTTAATTTTCGTTTTGTACTGTTTCAATGTAGTTATTCCATAGCAGACAAACTCAGATTTCCATACATGTGCTAGCTAGCTAGCTACTGTGGGTCTCTTTTTCTGGAAGAAACTTCTCTCCCAGCTAGTGTCAGCTTGCATTTTAATTCATTGCTTGTATTTTTTTGACTACCTGATGTGATATTTTATTCATCGACACTAATAGAATCTGCATGATGCTCTTATCGTTACTGCAACCCCCTTATGTAGTCTAGAATAGGGATACTATTGTAGCTTGCAATATGATGACCCTATGTAGTCTGGAATAGGGATACTATTGTAGCTTGCAATATGATGACCCTCGTGCTCTATGACGGAAGTGGTGGGGGGAGGCTGGCCGTGGCGAGCAGTGGCCAAATGCGAGCGCGCGAGATCAAGCGACAGAGATCCACGTCTGTGATGGAAGCGAAGGATGTAGGAGCGGCGAGCAGCGGCGGCATTGGTATCCGCGCTGAGAGGTGGAGGCGGCGGCGGCTTGATTCACAAGAAACCCTAGCGTTCGCCTCAGGAGAGCGAGGAGAGATGCGATAGGACGTCAGACCACACGCCACATACGGCCCTTCCCTTGGCCCACAAACAACGGCACAGACTAAAAAGGACCCACAAGCCAGCGGCAACGTGTGCGGTAAATGACTCAGCGTGGAGGCTCACCACGTATTGAACAAGCCATCCTAGTCAAGGTGGTGCCCGCGCTGGGGAGCACTTGCCAAAGAACTTTGACCGCCGTGGGAGTACTTTCCAAAGGACATTTGTTTTATATAGCTTAAGATTACATGAAGTCATGTACGGATTGAGCAACTTAATTTGCTTAAATAAACATGATGATACCAGACAAAAATTTTGGTTAGTAACCTAAAAATATGGTAGAAATGACTGCCGGGTGTCATCCATTAGAACAGGTGTGTCAAACACAAGACAAAGGTCGCCACCGGGGTACCAACCAAGGCAGAGCACTAACGGGATACTACTTAGCAGAGTGCATATAGGAACAAACAACAGTCTTAGAACTGGTGGCATTGGCTGAATCGATGGAGCAAGGCATGGTAAATATTTTCTGTATGCCACACGATCCATCTAGCTTGCCACTGAAAAGCTGTTTAGAAGGTGAAGGTTTTGGCGATCCACCAAGATCACTGCAAAACTGCTAGTGAGTACAAAAAAAGAAAAATGTCGTCACCAAGGTACAGATACAGTGCCCGCAGGGGAATTAGCATCATCCGTTGTAGCAGCACCAACTCCTTTTATCTCCTACCATTTTGCCTACATCACCACCATGCCATCAGAATAGAAAGTACAAAACACAATAGCATGTGTTAAAATCTCAAAAGCAAACCACATAGCAGGAGGCGGAGTAGATGACAAAGATGAAATAGCAGTATGCCAGGTGTTTATAGGCGAGCTCTAACCAACATTGTATAAATTTAATCCAAACGAACCATGATCAGGCATAAACAATGTTTACAGAACAGTAAGATATGCCTTAGTAATCAGGGAAGCTTGGCACACCTCAGCAGCACCTGCGCGTCTTTCCAACCAGCTCTTGCACCCCTGCTATCCTAATATCCATATTGATTTGAACCAGCGTCAACTCTCGTTCAGCAACTCAATAGGGTGCTTTGCATGATGAAACCTGGCATCCAAAAAAAGCTCTGATTAGCGTCTGAATCTTTGACGGTCCATAGCACACACCGGTAAGCACAAGCACATACATGCCTTGCACAGCCACAATGTCGGCGTTTATCTAAATTGTTGCCCATCTGAGAACCGTAGCTAGCGGATAGGCATAAAACCACTGCGAAAAAACGGCGGACCTAAATAACCAGACCCAGGAAATCAGACGCGGGGTTTTATCTAGTTAAATCTAAATAATTCTCCCCATATTACAGCTCATATATTAAATCTATAGTGTTTTGTGGCTATTTGATATGCCAAATTAGTTCTTTAAATCTACAGACCACTTAATCAGAAATTCACACTCCCATATTCCATTACATTCAGTATCATATTGTTACCCACTGAGGCATGTTCTCCCATCTCTTGAAATATGCTGCAATCAGGCAACAGTAGTTACAGGACAAAACTCATCTCCATAGCTACATAAACTGATCAACTAATACTTAGAAAAATAAACTGGTAATTTTCTTAGAATTCTCTCCATGAAGAAGAACACACCTTTCGCTGCTCTTGCAATAACGTTGCCAACATAGATGGAACATCTGCATCAGATGACATGCCCTCTGGCTTCCTGCCAAGACCGGGTGCACTATTTGTCGGCCTGCTGCAACTGCACAACATTGCTTATTGATTTCGCATGTCAACCGCATCATTCGCCCATCAGCCTACTACTGCAACTGCACAACATAGCTTGTGTTTCTTATTCTGAATTTTTCAAGACAATCTGTATTCATATAGGTACTGTCGTATACATATTTCTGGACAACTATATATAAAACCAAAGAATGATATAATCATTGAAGGCACATAGTTCTTATAACTGAATCACATCCATCTATCAAATTAAACAATTCTCATAACCAAGTAACTAAAAAGGGAAAAAAATACTTACCATAAGCCTATATATATCTTCAGGTTATGCTCAAATACCACCAAACAACTTTAAGAAGGATAGAAACCACGCAGTATGTACAATCTGCAAAAAATATGATGATAAGTGACTAAGTCAGAGAATATGGAAGAGAAGCTTGCTCCAGTCAGATGCAACTTCCAGCAACCATGCCGGTCGTATATACATCTCTGCAAGCTTGGTAACAGTTCATCATGTCACTTATTAATTTCTAACATGGACAGCATGTTAACATCAGCAAACGATTTTACACAATCTAGGCAGAACGTATAATCTTGTACACTACTACTTCTATACCTGAGAAAAACGAACTGTGGTACAAAACCTGACCAGACTAACCTAATTAGGGATGTCCTGATACAAACAAATCAACCAAGAACGCCTCCTCCCTGTCTCGCACGCTGACGACCGCACCACCACCTCCACGGCGCTACCTCCTGAACAGCTTCCCATCAACTTCTCGAAGGCAAAGAAGGGTGTACGACAACCCATAGGCTAGATGGTGGGCCAAGAAGGAATACAGGGACACGAGAAGCCGCACGGAGCTGGTGAGGATACAACAGCGTAGTTGTGAAGCCTCAGTAGCAAGGGTGCCGAAGGTGGAGGGCCGAAGCGGAGGCAGCAATGTGGATTGGGCCAAGCACCTTGGCCGGTGGCCTCTAATCTACCGCGCCATCTGAAGGAGAGGCAAAGCCGTGGAACAAAACAAAAACTGAAGAAATCTGTTACATTTGAGTTGCTTATTAAAAATGCAGATGCCCTCATTAGAGTAGGAGGATGTGTTTTCCGCGCTTTGTAATCATCGGCTAACTTTTTAGCAGGGTTATGGATCCTACCGTCATCTTCTCCTTCTCCTCCACCGGTCGCTTTCTTTTAGGAGTATGCACATAAGAACCTCAGGATTAGCTCAGTTACTTTGGATAAAAATCAGTGTACACAAAGAAATCAAGAAAAATATCCATATATATTGAAAGCAAGCAAATATGCAAGTTGATTCTAGTATCACTGAAGCATAATGATAGTTCAATCAATAATAAAAGAAGGCATGACAACACACAATGACACAACAGCAAGGTGAAGCAGTTACATCGAGTGAAAAAATCACCTCCTCACCCCTGTTGTGGACGTCTTCATTCTTGGTGCCTTCCATCGATTTCTTGGCCTTTCCACCTCTCACAGAACTGCAGATAGACAAATGAAATCGATTCAGACTTCCTTTTCTCTATGTCTTCATCACTCTGTCTTGGAAAAATTCACACAAATAGCTGATGATTTTCCTTACATCTGAAATATGTAGCTCTGAATGGCTAACTGAAATTGATCGAGTTATCAGTTATTGACATACAAAGTATGTTGCAGCTTAAGTTCAGCCTAAGAAGGGGATGCAGTTCTTGCTCACCTCAGGCAACACGGCCGACAGGCATCTTTAGATAGTAGTTAGTGGTGGAGCTCATCACCCTCACCAAGGAGGAGGAAAGGAGGCGACACTGCAGCTTGTCAACGGAGTTGAGGAGGAACACCTACATTAGATAGTTCATGATCATCCTATGGGCATACTTCACTATTCATGCGTATTTTTGCCAGCAAAAACACTATTGCCTTCTTCTATGATAAAAAAAAACTCATTCCACTGTCTAAGTGGATTCTTCTACGTACCTTCGGAATAATACACTTACTCCATCGTCTGCCACCTCTTATACCCCTAAAATATCACTGTCTATTTAAAAGACATTATTGTATCTTTAATAGCCTATTTAATTTGGGAAAACCATTGATATAATTAAAGAAAAATATTGTGGAGATCAGCACCTAAAACTGGCAGATGGATGAAAAGATGAGCAAGGAACTCTAAGTTGAGAATCCATGGTGAAACAGTGCCTGCTGGAGATGCAAAAACGACACTATTAAAGCGAGCATTATTTACTATGACCTCTTTATTTTAAAGCAGAAAAAATATCTACGCTACTGGAGTTTGTGTTGTACGAACATGCTTTACTTTTGATCAGTCTAGCAAATGGCATAGCATTATCTTTCGCCATAGTTCCGTTTATACAAAAGTTTGGGGCGAGAGCCGCAGGTAGCATCCAGAAGAAAACAAAAATTTAAAGTTGTTTGAAGAACTAATTTCACTCTATTCAACGAATAATAGAGGGAAAAGCCTATAAGACTTTAACGAAACTGTAACTTACAAAATAATTAGTAGGCTGCTTAATTTAAATGTACACTGGAACGATTCTTTCTACTTTCTACTTTTGTAGCAACAATTCTTCTTAACAACACCTAATAGGAAGAAAAATAAACTAATTGTATCAAAAGTACATGTCAAAATGGATTATCCATCCATCTAACTGAAACGACATAATCAAGAAAGGGAACTGAGATAAAAGGAAGTACAATTAATTACAGTTCCATTTTTACTGCAATTAACAATTGAATTCCATGAATTACTTATGACTCTAAAGAGGAATCCTGATAATTGCAGAGCCTATCCTAAGAATTTTGCATGGACATAACAGATGGAAATTAGAAATAAAAAAATAGACTCAGTGATAAAATTCTTTAAAAGCAAGTTACCTATCCAGAACCTGGCGATACAGAAATATCCTCAAGATGAATTTAGTCTGTCGTAGTATTTTGATCTTAGATATCATCAGTTGGCTTCATTTAAATGATTGTTCTGATGGGCTGTAACTTCTTTGTGTTTGCAATGGAACTCTAGATACCTAAGAGCACACACATATTTCAGGACATTAATAAACCATGGATGGTAATTAACTCCAGTGAAAACTTCAGATACAGAAAAACCAGATTTAGTGATAACTTTCAAAGTACATACTCCAAGACAATTAAGTGGTGTGAATTAGCAAGGATTGACTCCCCTCTAAGTCAAGCACAAACTTATTCTGCAACATCATGAGTAGTGCATAAGGCAGCAGAAGATATCAAAGAGCTCATTATTTTTAGTCATATTTCACCTCTTCTCCATATTTGATTCATGTGTACAGAAATATAACTGCAGGATGAACCGGATATACAAAACGGAGCATTGTTTTGCAAGTGCTGAACAAACCAAAACCTTCTGAAAAATTCAAGAGCTTTTGCATCTATGGATTGATTGGATGAGGAGCGGAAATAGTACAGATAAGATAACCAATAACCAGCCATCTGGCTGGACACCTCATGATAGTTTTTGGTTAAATTCTTGAACAAATTTTTAATAAGGTTTCAAATTTGGATAGCATTTCCTGGTCACGGATACAAATATGGTTATAGATACTATACATCCATATCAAGAAATTAATTTATTTGCTCCAGTAAACCAACATCAATGATAACTCATAGAAGAACATAGAATTAATCTTCACTACTCAGCAAAACAATACACTATTATAAACAGGGGCTGCCGTTCCTTTTTCACATGGATGAGGCTACCAAATATGTTAACCTGGAAATGATTTTTTTTAGGAAATAAACCCCAAACTCTAGCTGCAGATAGATCCAACACTGACACAAATTCCAAACAGAAATTCAGTTCCACTCATAGCGTTGCAAACATGGGCAAACCTTAAAAGGTTATAAGGGTGCGCTGGGGAGCCTCCTAGGGTGCAGCGGCTGGTCCTCGCCAGCACCACTGCAGTGTGCTGCAGCCGGTCCGGCTGCCTGGGAAGGTGTGGCCTCGGCGGGTGATGCGGCAGCCGCGAGGAGTGGGCGACGGCGGCGGCTCCTGCTCAGCGCGCTGCAGGTTGCAGCAGCCGGTTCAAGAGCGAGTAGCATCGGCGAGCGTGGGGGCGGAGATGGCGGCGACGGGCGTTTGGGCGGAGAGGGCGACAGCGGCGGCTCCTGCTCAGCGCGCTGCAGGTTGCGGCAGCCGGTTCAAGAGCGAGGAGCAGCGGCGAGCGTGGGGGGCGGAGAGGGCGGCGACAGGCGTTGCGGAGAGGGCGACGGTCGGCGTTGGGGCGGTGAGGGCTGCGGCCAGGTGACCGGCGTGGGAGCGACGAGGGCGGCGACCGGCGTGAGGGCGACGAGGGCGGCGACCGGCGTGGGGGTGGCAGCAACTGGCGTGGGGGCGGCGGCGACCGGCCTGGGGGCGACGGTGACCGGTGTGCAGGCGGCGGCCAGGCGTGAGGGCGGCGGCCAGGCGTGAGGGCGGCGGCCACGCGTGGGGGCGGTGAACCCTAGATTTTTTTACCCAATCCTATATATACTAAAGCATTCCACCATCCAGATCAATGTACGGCTGATATCAATTAACGTGGAGATCCAATGGCTATTAATAGCTCGTACGGGGATAGGCTGAGAACGCCCGGCCACCACCAAACTTACAGTTTGTAGTAATTACCTCAGGTAACAAAATAGCTCAAATGTCGTTAATTCATTGTGCTCAGGAATCAAGCTGTGTACTTAATAGAAATTTTTGCGCTTGCTGAATATTTATTCTGTATTTTTGTTCGTCATCTAGCTTTCCCTATATTCAACGAAAGGTAGGCCCAATTTTTTCCTAGAGCTTGTCCCTGCTATTGCTGCTAGCTCTGCTTTTCATATAGCTCAATTTTGCTTTCATGCCCCTGCTTGGCGCTTTGTAGTCGCCACCTTCCAAAACTCTCTGCTGCAGCCTAGCACTTGTAGTCTCTGTAGGCATGCCGCGTGCTGCCCTAGCTCTTGTCGATGCGCTGTGACACGGAAGAGGCAAATGGTCTCCACCTTTAACTTCAGCTGGAGCAGCCTCCGTCTCAACACGGCAACACGAGCCCGTCCTAACAATCGGTAGCCGCTGGCGTCGTCCATAGAAATCCTGTTGGCGGCTGCCGAGCCCGAGATCAAGCTGCGGAATGAAGTGTATTTGGTGCGTCTTCCTCCCTCCATGACCCGGAAGGCCAAACAACGCCGTTGTGAAATATCTTCATTTTTCAGAAATCACTGTAGTATATTGGAATCAGATCATGGGAGATTGCTAAAAGGATGAGATATTCTTCTACTGTTGCTAACCAATCATGCTGCACATGGTGGACCTGTAATACTGAATATTTGCTTCAAATCAGATGTACAGAATTATCATACCTAGCTAGATTTTGACCGCAGACCTGACGTTCATTCATAGGCGACATTTATTCAGGAAAGCCATGTGAAGCGGGAGGGAATATATACCAGCAAAGGCGAAACATCCCAAGGCACCATGGATTTGAAAGTTGTGCATGAATAACTCAGAATAACGTGAGTCTCAAGCAATTATGCAGCATAGTTCACAAAACTCGCAATGGCATCCACGGAATCCGCCACTTCAGGAACACCAAGTTCGCCTCAGCGTCAAAACATAGAGGCGCGCGTAAAATTTCTTTCATTTGTCACACAAGTTTTGCCGGCCGATATTGGGACCAATATTATATCCAGTACAGCCTACGAAAATGATCACAATTGTATACTTCCAGTGAACAATGTTGTCTCAGGTTCTTTGGAAACCGGAGGATTCGCATTTTTAGACTGGACTTATGGCAACGAAGAAGTTCTTCTTTGTTTTAGGTTCCTTTTCGATTAAGAATGGTTCGGAGATACAGTTTTGGGAAGACAAATAGCTCGGTAATGCCACTCTTCGGGAACCGTATCCGACCTTATATAGCATTGTGCGTCACAAAGGCGATACTATCGCCAAAGTGTTGAAGACTTCTCCAACAACAGTGGCGTTTAAAAGGGATTTGTCTGGGCAAAGACTTATAGCTTGGAATGCCTTACTTCAGCGTTTGGCAAACATCCAACTACAAGATGGGCACGATGAATTCCGTTGGAACCTACACGAAAATGGCAAATTTTCAGTAGCTTCCATGTACAATGCTCTTATTCTACCTGATATGCCAATCGATAAAATAAGCAATAATAAGCTCTGGAAATTGAAGATTCCATTACGGATAAAGGTATTTGGATGGTACCTACGTAAAGGAGTTGTTTTAACAAAAGATAATCTTGCAAAGCGGAATTGGCATGGAAGTAAGAAATGTGTTTTTTGTCATCAGGACGAAAAAATTAAACACTTGTTTTTCTATTGTCGTTTTGCTAGATCTATATGGTCAGTCATCCAAGTGGCTTCAACCTTGTTTCCACCATGCAGTATTACTAATATATTTGGGAATTGGCTAAATGGAATCGATAATAGGTTTAAAAAGCATATTAGGGTGAGAGCGATTGCCTTTATTTGATCGCTATGGCTATATAGAAATGATAAAGTGTTTAACGATAAAAACTCTTCTATTTTGCAGGTTATCTACAGAGCTATTGGTACACTTTGTTTGTGGTCGTGTCTGCAGCGTTCACAGGATCGCGACCTTTATATGGAGGTCTGTGCACGTCTGGAAGCTACGACGAGGGATACTTTTTCCCAACATGGATGGCCGCATAGCTTACGGATTGGTGCTTCTAGTTAGGCATTATTACAATTGCTCAACATGATATGTAATGTTTCCTTCATACTTTCAGTCAAGACTTGTTTTTGGGCTGTGTGCATCCTAGTTATGCAGAGTCCGGGTGTAAGCTTAATGACTATTAAGTAATAAAACGCTCTTTATCAAAAAAAAGTGAACAATGTTGTCTGAATTTGAAATTCCCTTTTATTCCTTTATTCAGTAAAAGGTGAGATTTATTAACCTGAATGAAATACCAGTTGAATAGTTTTCCATATCAACTTTGAGATCGAAGGACATGAAGGGGACATGGATGGTGAGGGCTATGTGTTGCATGATTTTAATTCGGTGGAGTTTGGCTAGATAAGCTTGATCATCTCTCTTGAGCACCCCAATAGGCAAATACCTCCATGTGTTATGAATCACTCTGAATCTGGTTACGTCCAACAACATGAAGGATGGTGCTACTTGCTCTTCGATACAAGTGTGGACACTATCTTGAAGCTAACCCTAAATGTGTCACATGGTAGTTAAAAGTGGCGCTTCTCATTCAAAGCATGTTCACAACCTCTACATCGTTGTTGTTGTAGATGTAGTGCAGATTTATAATTCTCTCTCATAAGCCCACAATAAACATATGATGAGCCCAAAGTAGAAATCCAAGAACACCTATACTTATCCTGGCATAAACAATGCCTAGGTACCCGAAGACGGGTTTTTCTTATAAATGCCAATACGATATAGCTAAATCCTGAAAGAATGAGAATATACATACACCTCTGATGACCAAAGAACCAAGAGAAATGCTTGCATAATATTGTGTCTCCCCCTCCCACATGATCTAAAAAGGTCGTATTATAGTTTTGATTAGTTAATAGCGTTGTAATTGTCCATGCCAGTACGAGAAGTAATAATAAAAGTAGGAATGTTTTCACTGGAACGGACCATGCAAAAGTGGTAATCTATGCATAGTCATTCCTGGTTCACGCATGTTGAAGATAGTTGTTATAAAATTGATAGAACCTAAAATTGATGAAACACCTGATAGATGAATACTAAAAAATGTCTAAATCAATAGTCTTCCATAATGGCTGGTAATACCACTTAAGGCGGATACACCGTCCACCCAATGCCACTACCCACTTCTACTAAGGTCGAGCTCGCATTTAAATATGGGATCATATGTGACCGAGTGCTACCGGTTGATGGCGCCAGAAAAGAGGCTGCTGGCGTGTGGTTGATGTGGGAGCAGACGGTCCTTGTGCGTGGTGAATAACCAGCCCGTTGGGAACCCCAAGAGGAAGGTATGATGAGTATAGCAGCTAGTTTTCCCTCAGTTAAGAAACCAAGGTTTAATATCGGTCAGGAGAGGAGAGACAATGACGACTGAAGGTAATGCGGAACCTGCACACACACAAACAAATACTGTGTTCCCAACTTGCGATGAGGTTGTCAATCTCACCGGTTTGCTTGAAACA
Source organism: Dactylis glomerata (assembly GCA_007115705.1). Taxonomy (NCBI): domain Eukaryota; kingdom Viridiplantae; phylum Streptophyta; class Magnoliopsida; order Poales; family Poaceae; genus Dactylis; species Dactylis glomerata. The sequence continues at coordinate 2,811,859 of QXEO01000900.1, forward strand.
AAGGTTATGAGCGTATCGAGTGGAAAACAATATAGTATGCGAGTAAAGTAAACAGTACGAGTAAAGTAAACAGGTGATAGCAATATGATGTAAATAGGACCGGGGTCCACAGTTCACTAGTGGTGTCTCTCCATAGATAAAATAACACATGCTGGGTAAACAAATTACAGTTGGGCAATTGATAGAATAAAGATAACGTGATATGTCAAGAAGATCACTATGAGATTTACTCTGGGCATTACAACAAAATACATAGACCGCCATCCAACTGCATCTATGACTAATAATCCACTCCCGGGGATATCAATCCGAACACCCTAGAAGTATTAAGTTGCGAACAACAGATAATTGCATTAAGCAAAGTGTGTAATGTAAACAAAACATATGCCCTTGAGCATATGCCCAGGTGAAATAGAGGCATGAACCCACTATCGAGCATAAATACCCCCTCTTGGAGTCACTAGCAACTACTCGGCCAAGATAGCTACTAACAACGGAGAGCATGCAAGATCATAAACAACATAGAGATAACAAAAGATATAATTCAGTACAGCAACTTAATCATAAACACCAATATTCATCGGATCCCAACAAACCAAACATGTAGAATTACATAACGGTGATCTCAATCATGTATGGCAGCTCATGAGATCTAAACATGAAGCACATGGTGGAGAAGACAACCATCTAGCTACTGCTATGGACCCATAGTCCAAGGTAGACTACTCACTCATCGCTCCGGAGGCAAGCATGGCGATGAAGAAGACCTCCGGTGGCGATTCCCCTCTCCGGCAGGGTGCCGGGAAGAGCTTCTGGACCCTCCCGATCTTCGGGTCGACGGCGGCGGCGGATCGCGATGTGTTCTGGAAAACTGATCGGGTCCTTAGGTTTTTTCCGTCGGGGGGTCTTTATAGGCGAAGGGGCGATGTCAGAGGGGGAGCCAGGCTCCCTCACGCGGGCCCCGCATGGCCAGGGGGCTGGCCGCGCCGCCCCTGCGTGTGGGGCCCTGGTGGCCCCCCCTCCTACTCTCCTTCGGATCTCTGGAAGCTTCCGGGTAAAATAAGACTTCAGGATGTGGTTTCGTCCAATTCCGAGAATATTTCCTGTGTATCATTCTAAAACACAAAAACAGCAGAAAACAGGGAACTAGCACTGTGGCAACTCGTTAATAGGTTAGTTCCGGAAAATGCATAAAAGTGCCACTAAGTGTAACGAAACAATAGGCAAATGGTGTAAAAACAAGCATGGAGCATAAAAAATTATAGATACGTTTGAGACGTATCAAGCATCCCCAAGCTTAACTCCTGCTCGTCCTCGAGTAGGTAAGTGATAACAAAAGAATAATTTTTGAGGTGACATGCACCTACACAATCTTGATCATATATGTAAGCATTGGTGAGCTGGGATCATAAGAACTTAAAACATGGGCATGAAGATATAATCATGACAATAAGAACTTAGCAACCATGTTGTAAACATGCAAATGAACACAAACAAAAGATCATGAAAAATGAAACAATGAAAGTCAAACGTGTGTTCAAATCATAAGGAAAAACATACAAATGGTTTTCAGCTTGTCCTTTAAAGAGAGCAAAACATAAATGCATAGGACACCTTCAAGTTTAAGAGGGCGACTAGATACAAATAATTTAAGAACACGTGAAACCAACAATATGAATCAATCAATGAACTTTGGGACAATGCATATCACACTAAGAATGACAACTATGCTCTCTTAATGGTGCATAAAGAAAGAAGGTGGTGACTCAACATAAAAGTAAAAGAAAGGCCCTTCGCAGAGGGAAGCAGTGATTGCAAGTTTTATAACCTTCAAAAATTATGGTACTTACCGGCTTTGAGCTCTCATTGCCCCCATCATAAGCATCTTGAATGGTTAAAGTTAATGCGAGAACAATTATGATGCATATGTTTGACAAATCATAAGTTGAAAACCTCGTGCCCCGTGAATACGAGTACCCAAACCTCATGCTACTTTACTTAGAGTCCCAAGCAAGGCTCTTGTCATTGAAAGTATATGCATATCATTGAGAACCGCCAATGGGGTACCTCCGTGCCCGATGACATGGAACAAGCCCACACCAAAATGACAGGACAAGCAGACAATGAACACCTCGACATCTCTTTTATTTGCCTTTTGTTTAGCTTTTTATTGTGAGATGCGTCGTCGAATGTTCACCATGGGTATGCTGCAAATTTCCACCATGAATTATGCATGGCTTAGATTGGCGGCCCGGCGTTTCCCTAACACATATACAAACTCCATGATCCCCACAAGATTCCCAATTCATTTCACACCGCGGGCATCCATAAAAAAAAGATCACGATATCAACTCAAATAAGAAGTGCAATGTTGAAAGCTTGCCCCATGACAGCATGGATGGGCTAGAATCAAAGTTACAACTTGCAAGCATAACAACTCAACATAAGAGACCAAAATGTCAAATTTTTAAGAACAGGAAAAAGTAAAGTGTGCCTTCCGGTTTGTGAGAGCTTTACTAACCGAATTTCGCATAACACTGGTAAGAGTTTAATTTGAAGAGAAAATAAAAGCAAGTCAAATTTACTTGGAATAGCAAATTGCTAGTAGGTATGTATGGTGGACACAATGGAAAACTTTGGCTTTTAGGAGTTGGATGCACGAGTAGAGCTCATACTCAGTACAAGGCGAGGGCTAGCAAAAGACTGGGAGCGACCAACTAAGAGAGCAATAATGGCCATAATCATGCAAAGCGACAAAGCGACATTAAAAGAAGCATAAGATGGCATCAAAAGTCAAAAACTAAATGATCATGAAGGCTATTGGCGACTTTGTAAGAGTCTAACATGTGTGAGCATGCGCCAAGTCAACCCAAATAAAGCATCAAGGAGAAAACCAAAATAATGCTTCCATACAATAAAAACAACGCATGATTTTTTCAAAGGCTCATTAAGCAATCTCAGTTATTTGAGACAAGTCATGCTACAGCAAAACCACTAAGCATACTATCAAAAAGACATCAAGCATGACATGAAAAAGCCTAAGCTACAGTCTACACAAGCTCCTTCTTGTACCACTATTTTGCACAAAGCTTTTTCTCTTTTCCAACACCATTTGAAATTTTTAAACACACCTCTTTTGATGAAAACCAATAAAGATCAGAGGCGAAAATACACCTTGACGAAAAGATATGACAAGGTCTGAACGCAAATCAAGGCAAAAACGAAAACCAAAAGCAGTAGCAGAAAAAGAAGAACACTCGATTTTTAATAAGAGTGAAAACTAGAGCGTTCTTGGCAAATGAAAAGCAAGACAACTTCTCCAAAAGAAATTTGTTGGGGTCCAACCATTTATTGCAGAAAACAAACAAACTAAACCAACTAAGAAAACTAAAACAACTGACGCTCCAAGAAAAACACATAGTGCATGAAGCAATAATAATATAGTGTTTTGAAAGGTGACCTGATTTTTGCCGATGAAGAAGGGGTGCCTCGGGGGCATCCCCAAGCTTTGACGCTTGTACTTCTTGGATATTTCTTGGGGTGATGCGTGGGCATCCCCAAGCTTGAGCTTTTGTCCATTCTTCAACTCATCTCATCATTCTCCAATCACTACACTTGAAAACTTCCTTCATACAAAACTAAACACAATTCTATTAGCAACATTAGTGCAAGCATAACATATAATCAATCCTCTATTTGCTTCAGGTTTCAACTCAAAACCACCACATATATAGCAAATACTACTGTAGCAACCTCCCCAAAAGTTCCGTGATCAAAAGAACTCAAAAGAAACCGATAAAGTGGCAAACACAAATATTGGCAGAAATCTGTCAAAACTGAACAGCTGACAAAGGTCGAATTTTTTAGGGATTTTCTGTTGCCCAAATCAAAAAGTGTTCAACTAACAAAAGTTTGGATATAACCTGGGGCATATGCACAAGAAATCGCAGGTCCAAAAGATATACAGAGAATTTTTACGAATTTTTACGGTGCTGCACCGAAAACAGTTTTAGGACAGCAACATCCCCAAATCTTTACCTCACTCAAATTAGAGGCTTCTCTTGGCACAAAAACGAAATAAAAAGGATAAGGAGCGGTCATTACAGTAGTAATGACTTCCAAGACTCAAATAAAAGAAAAAGTACTGAAAAGAAAACATTGGGTTATCTCCCAAGAGTGCTTTTCTTTAACGCCTTTGAGCTAGGCGCAGAAAATTGCGAATTAAGTAATATCAAGTGATGAAGCATCAAGCTCATAATTTGCTCTAAGAATAGAGTCAAAAAGCAATTTCTTTATTTTCCTAGGGAAGTGTTCCATACCTTTCTTTAGTGGGAATTGATATTTGATAGTGCCTTCCCTCATATCAATGATAGCACCTACAGTTCGAAGAAAGGGTCTTCCCAAAATAATAGGACATGAAGCATGGCATTCAACGTCCATAACAAGAAAATCAACGGGAACAAGGTTATTGTTAACCACAATAAGAACATCATTAATTCTTCCCAAAGGTTTCTTCTTAGCAACATCAGCAATAGGAACATCAAAATAACACTTTTCAAGCGGTGGTAAATCAAGAATGTCATAAATCTTTCTAGGCATGATAGAAATACTAGCACCTAGATCACATAAAGCATGGCAATCATAACCATTAACATGCATATCAATGATGGGTTCCCAACCATCTTCTAACTTCTTGGGAACATAGGCTTTTTGCTTCAACTTTTCATCCCTAATCTTTATGAGAGCATTGGTAATATGCTTAGTAAAAGCAATATTTAAAGAACTAGCATTGGGAGTCAAAGCAAGCTTTTGCAAGAACAAAATTACTTCAGATATGTTGCAGCCATCAACATCAAAATCATTAAAAGAAATAGAGCTATCATCTCCTACACTCCGAAAAATTTCAGCACTCTTTTGAGAAAAAGTTTTGGCAGTTTTAGGCTTTTTAACACAAGGAGTGGGAGTTTTCTCTACACCAATCAAAGTAAGAGGATTGCTACCAGTAGGAGCAACATCATTAGAGGTAGTAATGGTACATACCTTCATTTCTCTAGCCATCTCATCTTCTCTTTCCCACCTGGCATGCAATTCCGCTAACAATCTAATATTTTCATCAATTCCAACTTGGATAGCATTAGCGGTAGCAAAAACATTGTTCTCTTTCACATTATTAGGAAACACTTTTAATTTCAGAAGTTCAACATCATGAGCAAGGCTATCAACTTTAGAAGCAAGAATATATATTTTGCCTAACTTTTCCTCAACAGACTTGTTAAAAGCAGTTTGCTTACCGATGAAGTCCTTGAGCATTACCTCAAGCTCGGAGGGCGCGGCCCTAGTGTTGTTGTAGGAATTACCATAAGAGTTACCATAACCATTACCATTGGTATAAGGATACGGCCTATAATTGTTACTAGCAAAATTGTTTCTATAAGCATTGTTGTTAAAATTATTGTTTCTAATGAAATTCACATCAGCTTGCTCTTCTTGGGCAACCAGAGAGGCCAAAGGAACATTATTAGGATCAACATGAGTCCTATAATTAGCAAGCATAGCCATAATGGTATCAATCTTATCACTTAAGGAAGAGGTTTCCTCAACAGAATTTACCTTCTTACCTTGTGGAGCTCTCTCGGTGTGCCATTCATAATAATTTACCATCATGTTGTCAAGTAGCTTTGATGCGGCGCCCAAGGTAAGGGACATAAAAGTGCCTCCAGCAGCTGAATCAAGTAGGTTCCTCGAAGAAAAATTCAGTCCTGCATAAAAAGTTTGGATAATCATCCAAGTAGTTAGTCCATGAGTGGGGCAATTCTTTATCATAGATTTCATTCTTTCCCAAGCTTGAGCAACATGTTCATTATCAAACTGAGTAAATTTCATAATATTGCTACGCAAGGATATAATCTTAGCAGGAGGATAGTATCTACCAATAAAAGCATCCTTACACTTAGCCCATGAATCAATACTATTCTTAGTCAAAGACAGCAACCAATCTTTAGCTTTTCCTCTCAAAGAAAAAGGAAACAACTTGAGCTTAATAATATCACTATCAACATCCTTATATTTCTGCATTTCACATAGCTCAACAAAATTATTGAGATGAGCTGCAGCATCTTCAGTACTAGCACCGGAAAATTGCTCTTTCATAACAAGGTTCAATAAAGCAGGCTTAATCTCATAAAAAATTGCAGCAGTAGCAGGTGGTGCAATAGGAGTGCAGATAAAATCACTATTGTTTGTGCTAGTAAAGTCACACAACTTGGTGTTTTCAGGATTGGCCATTTCAGCAAAACGAAAGTAAACAAGTAAAAACAACTACCAAGGATTCTAATTTTTTGGGTTTTTGATATAAAGCAATGCAGGTAAAATAAATAAAGTAAAGCAAAACAATAAAACAAAGTAAAGAATGTGTGTGCGAAAAACTCCCCTCACAGAAGTCTTCTCTTCCTCCCCGGTAACGGCGCCAGAAAAGAAGCTGCTACCGGTTGATGGCGCCAGAAAAGAGGCTGCTGGCGTGTGGTTGATGTGGGAGCAGACGGTCCTTGTGCGTGGTGAATAACCAGCCCGTTGGGAACCCCAAGAGGAAGGTATGATGAGTATAGCAGCTAGTTTTCCCTCAGCTAAGAAACCAAGGTTTAATATCGGTCAGGAGAGGAGAGACAATGACGACTGAAGGTAATGCGGAACCTGCACACACACAAACAAATACTTTGTTCCCAACTTGCGATGAGGTTGTCAATCTCACCGGTTTACTTGAAACAAAGGTTATGAGCGTATCGAGTGGAAAACAATATAGTATGCGAGTAAAGTAAACAGTACGAGTAAAGTAAACAGGTGATAGCAATATGATGTAAATAGGACCGGGGTCCACAGTTCACTAGTGGTGTCTCTCCATAGATAAAATAACACATGTTGGGTAAACAAATTACAGTTGGGCAATTGATAGAATAAAAATAACGTGATATGTCAAGAAGATCATTATGAGATTTACTCTGGGCATTACAACAAAATACATAGACCGCCATCCAACTGCATCTATGACTAATAATCCACTCCCGGGGATATCAATCCGAACACCCTAGAAGTATTAAGTTGCGAACAACAGATAATTGCATTAAGCAAAGTGTGTAATGTAAACAAAGCATATGCCCTTGAGCATATGAATGTTGTTTTCTCCCTAGTAGCAACAGCACATCTACCACCTTAGAGGTTTCTGTCACTCCCCCAGGTGAAATAGAGGCATGAACCCACTATCGAGCATAAATACCCCCTCTTGGAGTCACTAGCAACTACTCGGCCAAGATAGCTACTAGCAACGGAGAGCATGCAAGATCATAAACAACATAGAGATAACAAAAGATATAATTCAGTACAGCAACTTAATCATAAACACCAATATTCATCGGATCCCAACAAACCAAACATGTAGAATTACATAACGGTGATCTCAATCATGTATGGCAGCTCATGAGATCTAAACATGAAGCACATGGTGGAGAAGACAACCATCTAGCTACTGCTATGGACCCACAGTCCAAGGTAGACTACTCACTCATCGCTCCGGAGGCAAGCATGGCGATGAAGAAGACCTCCGGTGGCGATTCCCCTCTCCGGCAGGGTGCCAGGAAGAGCTTCTGGACCCTCCCGATCTTCGGGTCGACGGCGGCGGATCGCGATGTGTTTTGGAAAACTGATTGGGTCCTTAGGTTTTTTCCGTCGGGGGGTCTTTATAGGCGAAGGGGCGATGTCAGAGGGGGAGCCAAGCTCCCTCACGTGGGCCCCGCGCGGCCAGGGGGCTGGCCGCGCCGCCCCTGCGTGTGGGGCCCTGGTGGCCCCCCTCCTACTCTCCTTCGGATCTCTGGAAGCTTCCGGGTAAAATAAGACTTCAGGATGTGGTTTCGTCCAATTCCGAGAATATTTCCTGTTATCATTCTGAAACAAAAAACAGCAGAAAATAGGGAACTGGCACTGTGGCAACTCGTTAATAGGTTAGTTCCGGAAAATGCATAAAAGTGCCACTAAGTGTAACAAAACAATAGGCAAATGGTGTAAAAACAAGCATGGAGCATCAAAAATTATAGATACGTTTGAGACGTATCACCGAGGGCCAGTAATTGCAATGAACGTCTCTCTTGTGGATCGAAAGGAGGCAAACCTCAATCACACCAATCATGGATGCTGCATGAATGATAAGCTTCATCTGTGGGTATTAATTAAATTGATGTTGCCTAAGTAATGAGAAATCAGCAATAAACCTAAATTAACAAGCTAATAGTGAGGGGCGTGAAGGAGGTTACACGTGCTTACAAAATGGAAGCCGTCGTCGACCTGCCGGAGCCAAACACGACGAGGACAAGAAGGTGATGGAGACGAAATGGACAAACTGGTGCCGAAGATCTGCGATATCTGCCGCTGCCAACACAAAACGTGGCCGCGTGCAAGCAACCAAACAACCAACTTTTAGCCACTCAACATGTTTTTAGATGCCGCGGCAGCCAAACACACCCATAGTTCATGATTCGACCCTAGTCCCCGACTCGACCCTGAGTTGACTAGAAATTAGCAAAACCGACAAAAAAACTTCTATATGAAACGGCTGACCTTGAGCACAGCGCTGAACATCCAGTATAGATTTCATGATATATCAGGTTTAGTGGTTTGAACCAGCTCATACTTCATTCCAAGTGCTTGCGTACACTTTCCTTAAATGGCTTAGTTTAATTAGTAGTGGTCCTATCACGGGTGTCACATTCATTTTGACCTATCCGGGAGACCCGATTTGGTTAAGAGATCATCGCGCCTGTTGGGTTGAAGCCGCTCTCGTCTTCCTGGCCCAAAGAGTAATGTGGCACGGGCGAAACACCTGACATGATCTAGTCCTGAGAGGGCTGCCCTCTCTGATGAGGGACAGTAGAGAAAATAAAATAAAATAAAGCATGAGTAAAATTTAGTACTAGTTTCTACACATTTCTACTATACTCTAGGTAATATGGTCCTTTAGTCACATGTGTGTAGTAGTTTCCAGAGTGTTCTACTATAAGTTGTATCTAGATATTTGTATTTCTTTCCTAGTTCTGAGTAGTATTCTCTAGAGCCTTCTAGTTATGAGTAGAGCTAAGTAGTAAAGGCTTATGTAGCCTACAAATAGAGGTCCTCACCTCTAACTATGTAACGAGACTATGTACCCACTACCTATCAATAAAAGGAACTTTGTGTTCTTATCTAAGATCTTGGATTAGATCTTGTGTGTTGAGAGTTTTGGACTAAGCTCTTGACAGCCCCGCCCCTAGAGCGATATCTAGCGCACCGCCCCTAGAGCGATATCTAGAGCAGCACGTTGAGGCGGTTCCCTCAACATTTGTGTTGTCCGCATTGTAGCAGCAAGGTGGAGTTGTTCCTCCATAACCTTGTGCTGCATCAGGTGGTATCAGAGCCTTGCTGATCCATTCCAACTCTTGGTGTTCTCTTTGAGAGGAAGCTGAACCAAACAATGGAAGAATTGGAAAAGAGAATGGATGCTACAGAACAACAAATCCAAGCACTACGTGAGGATCTTAATCGGAGATTTGATCAACTGGTTGGGATGATAAGAAAAGGTGTTCCTCCTGCTACCAATGAAGAATCGTCAAAGGAGGAAGATGATTGACGACGAAGAATGGGAGGTCGTTGATGTCTACGCACTTCTATTCTTGTAGACACTTGTTGGGCCTCCAAGTGCAGAGGTTTGTAGAACAGCAGCAAGTTTCCCTTAAGTGGATCACCCAAGGTTTATCGAACTCAGGGAGGTTAGAGGTCAAAGCTATCCCTCTCAAGCAACCCTGCAATTACGATACAGAAGGTCTCTTGTGTCCCCAACACACCCAATACACTTGTCAGATGTATAGGTGCACTAGTTCGGCGAAGAGATAGTGAAATACAAGTGGTATATATGATTATAAGTAGCAAACGTGGTATGAAATAAATATCGCTGCGAGCAAACAAGTAATAAAATAGCAAGTAAACGGTATGCAAAGCTTGGAAACAAGGCCTAGGGATCATACTTTCACTAGTGGACACACTCCCAACAATGTAACATGAATGAACAAGTAACTTCTCTTGCTAAGGTACTCTGAATTACTCTCCTATTGAATAACACTAATCACTGTGTAGTGGCTACAGAAGCACCCCTTAAAGTTCATCAAGTACTTGACAAACACCACTCATAGAGATATCCAAATCAGATCACAATTCAAGATAGAAATCATTGCAACTTAGACCAAGTACTAACACGGTGCACACACTCACACCTTTACACCATGAAAGGAGGAATAAATCACTCAAACTATCATAGCAATAATTATTCTCATAATCCACAAGGGATCACAATCGTATCCTAAACCAAGTACCACCATGATGCACGCACTGTCACCGTTACACCATAACAGGAGGAATAGATTACTTTAATAATATCACTAGAGTACACAAAATATCTGAATAATAACATGTACTTGTTCAACATGATACAAAGCTCACGATCACATAAAGATCACATCATGGGAGAGAGAGGTGAACCACATAGCTACCGGTAGAGCCCTCAGCCCCGGAGATGAACTACTCCCTCCTCATCATAGGAGACAGCAAGGTTGATGGAGATGGCGGTGAGGTCGATGGAGACAGCGGAGACGGCGATGGAGACCGATGGAGATGGCTCCGGGGGCACTTCCCCGTCCCGGCAGGGTGCCGGAACAGAGACTTCTGTCCCCCGAAATTCGTCGGTGGCGGCGGCGGAGCTACGGAACTCTTTCTGGAAATCTGATCAGGGGCTTAGGTTTTTCCGTCCCGAGGCTTCTTATAGGCGAAGGGGCGTCGCGAGAGGGCAGCCAGGGGCTCCTCACATAGGGGTGGCGCGGCCAGGGCCTGGGCCGCGCCAGCCCCTTGTGAGGGTGGCCTCTGGCCCCTCTCCTTCCTCTCTTCGGATGTCTGGATGCTCCCGAGAAAAATAGGACTTCTGGCTTTTGTTTCGTCCAATTCCGAGAATATTTCCTGTGTATCACTTCTGAAACACAAAAACAGCAGAAAACAGGAAACTGGCACTGTGGCACTTCGTTAATAGGTTAGTTCTGGAAAATGCATAAAAGTGCCACTAAGTGTAACGAAACAATATGCAAATGGTGTAAAAACAAGCATGGAGCATCAAAAATTATAGATACGTTTGAGACGTATCAAGCATCCCCAAGCTTAACTCCTGCTCGTCCTCGAGTAGGTAAGTGATAACAAAAGAATAATTTTTGAGGTGACATGCACCTACACAATCTTGATCATATATGTAAGCATTGATGAGCTGGGATCAATAGAACTTAAAACATGGGCATGAAAGATATAATCATGACAATAAGAACTTAGCAACCATGTTGTAAACATGCAAATGAACACAAACAAAAGATCATGATAATGAAACAATGAAAGTCAAATGTGTGTTCAAATCATAAGGAAAAACATACAAATGGTTTTCAGCTTGTCCTTCAAAGAGAGCAAAACATAAATGCATAGGACACCTCAAAGTTTAAGAGGGCGACTAGATACAAATAATTTATGAACAAGTGAAACCAACAATATGAGTCAATCAATGAACCTTGGGACAATGCATATCACACTAAGAATGACAACTATGCTCTCTTAATGGTGCATAAAGAAAGAAGGTGGTGACTCAACATAAAAGTAAAAGAAAGGCCCTTCGCAGAGGGAAGCAGTGATTGCAAGTTTTATAACCTTCAAAAATTATGGTACTTACCGGCTTTGAGCTCTCATTGCCCCCATCATAAGCATCTTGAATGGTTAAAGTTAATGCGAGAACAATTATGATGCATATGCTTGACAAATCATAAGTTGAAAACCTCATGTCCCGTGAATACGAGTACCCAAACCATGCTAGTTTACTTAGAGTCCCAAGCAAGGCTCTTGTCATTGTAAGTATATGCATATCATTGAGAACCGCCAATGGGGTACCTCCGTGCCCGATGACATGGAACAAGCCCACACCAAAATGACAGGACAAGCAGACAATGAACACCTCGACATCTCTTTTATTTGCTATATTGTTTAGCTTTTTATTGTGAGATGCGTCGTCGAATGTTCACCATGGGTATGCTGCAAATTTCCACCATGAATTATGCATGGCTTAGATTGGCGGCCCGGCGTTTCCCTAACACATATAAAAACTCCATGATCCTCACAAGATTCCCAATTCATTTCACACAGCGGGCATCCATAAACAAAAGATCACGATATCAACTCAAAAGGAAGTGCAATGTTGAAAGCTTGCCCCATGACAGCATGGCTGGGCTAGAATCCAACTTACAACTTGCAAGCATAACAACTCAACATAAAAGACCACAATGTCAAAATTTTAAGAACAGGAAAAAGTAAAGTGTGCCTTCCGGTTCGTGAGAGCTTTACTAACCGAGTTTCGCATAACACTGGTAAGAGTTTAATTTGAAGAGAATATAAAAGCAAGTCAAATTTACTTGGAATAGCAAATTGCTTGTAGGTATGTATGGTGGACACAATGGAAAACTTTGGCTTTTAGGAGTTGGATGCACGAGTAGAGCTCATACTCAGTACAAGGCGAGGGCTAGCAAAAGACTGGGAGCGACCAACTATGAGAGCAATAATGGCCATAATCATGCAAAGCGACAAAGCGACATTAAAAGAAGCATACGATGGCATCAAAAGTCAAAAACTAAATGATCATGAAGGCTAATGGCGACTTTGGAAGAGTCTAACATGTGTGAGCATGCGCCAAGTCAACCCAAATAAAGCATCAAGGAGAAAACCAAAATAATGCTTCCATACAATAAAAACAACGCATGATTTTTTCAAAGGCTCATTAAGCAATCTCAGTTATTTGAGACAAGTCATGCTACAGCAAAACTACTAAGCATACTATCAAAAAGACATCAAGCATGACATGAAAAAGCCTAAGCCGCAGTCTACACAAGCTCCTTCTTGTACCACTATTTTGCACAAAGCTTTTTCTCTTTTCCAACACCATTTGAAATTTTTATAAACACCTCTTTTGATAAAAACCAATAAATACCAGAGGCAAAAATACACCTTGATGAAAAGATATGACAAGATCTGAACGCAAATTAAGGCGAAAACGAAATGCAAAAGCAGTAGCAGAAAAAGAATAACACTCGGTGAACGGTCAGAGTGAAAAACTGAGTGTTCTTGGCAAATGAAAAGCGAGTTCATCTCCCTCCAAAACAACATGATGTGATCAAACCATTTATTGCAGCAAACTAAACTAAACTAACTAAGAAAACTAAAACAACTGACGCTCCAAGAAAAACACATAGTGCATGAAGCAATAAAAATATAGTGTCTTGAAAGGTGACCTGATTTTTGCCGATGAAGAAGGGGTGCCTCGGGGGCATCCCCAAGCTTTGACGCTTGTACTTCTTGGATATTTCTTGGGGTTATGCATGGGCATCCCCAAGCTTGAGCTTTTGTTCATTCTTCATCTCATCTCATCATTCTCCAATCCCTACACTTGAAAACTTCCTTCATACAAAACTAAACACAAATCTATTAGCAACATTAGTGTAAGCATAAAATATATTCAACCCTTTTTGCTTCAGGTTTCAACACAAAACCACCACATATAAAGTATATACTACTGTAGCAACTTCCACAAGAGTTCTATGATAAAAAAGAACTCAAAAGAAAGCGATAAAGTGGCAAAAACAAATATTGGCAGAAATCTGTCAAAACTGAACAGCTGACAAAGGTCGAATTTTTGAGAGATTTTCTGTTGCTCAAATCAAAAAGTGTTCAACTAACGAAAGTTTGGATATAACCTGGGGCATATGAACAAGAAATCTCAGGTCCAAAAGATATACAGAGAATTTATACGAATTTTTACGGTGCAGCACCGAAAACAGTTTCAGGACAGCAACATCCCCAAATCTTTACCTCACTCAAATTAGAGGCTTCTCTTGGCACAACAACAAAATAAAAGGATGAGGAGCGGTCATTACAGTAGTAATGACTTCCAAGACTCAAATAAAAGAAAAAGTACTGAAAATAAAACATTGGGTTATCTCCCAAGAGTGCTTTTCTTTAACGCCTTTGAGCTAGGCGCAGTAATTTGCAAAGATGCTCATGTGGGCGCGCTTGAGGCAAAGGCGCCATATAGGAATTTAAAGCAATAGAGAGCATCAAAAAGCAAGTATGGACCACATTTAAATCTAAACCACTTCCTATGAAAAATAGTCTTGTAAAGAGACAAGTCATGAAAGTGCAAAGCAAAAAGCATAGGAAGGCAAAACAAGTATAACTTCAAGAATTGCAATATAAAGAGGGGAAACTCAATATTGTTGAGATCCATCAAACCATGTTTCCCTCTCTCATAGTAAATTTCAGTAGCATCATGAATAGAACTAACAATATAACTATCACATAAAGCATCCCTATCATGAGCCACATGCATAAAAGGATTAATACTCCCTACATGAACAATAGTAGTAGGAGCAGGAGCAGAATCAATAGAATAATTATTCTCATCACCATAATCATCAAAAACAGGAGGCATATTGCAATCATAACTAATTTTATCCTCAAAAGTAGGTGAACTGAAAATATTATACCCATCATCACAAGCTAGAGAACTACTATGTCACAAGGCATACTCATCAAACATATCATCATAAGAAGGAACATGGATAGCACTAATGGTACAACAATTATTAACCTTAGAATTGGTACCAAAAAGATTTTCAATATCAAAAGTAGAGTGCTTTTCCCAATCATGATCACTAACATAGGTAATAGGCATAGGAACATCATCCCAATCAGAATTATCATAATCTATAGCAGGATCATAAAGCTTAAGGGAAGATACCGTGTCCTCTCGCCTCTTACTCCTCTTCTTCTTCTTCTTCTTCTTCTTACTCTTCTTACTCTCTCCTTTAGGAGGGAGAGACTTGAAGGGCATCTTCTCCACATATTCTTTAGGAGGGAAAGGCATCTTCTCTACATAATCTGGCTTGCTGACAGAAACAATAGAAGAAACTTTGGAGGATTCCTCCTCTCTATTAATAAGATCGAAACATCTATTAGTCCTATCATAGCTTGGCAAATCATCATGTTTAATAAGATCTTGTAAGTAAGTATTTGCTAGGCAATCTTTAGCACAATAGAGATGACAACCACGAAGGGTGCTATTAATATCAACATCATTCATGTCAACCAAAGAAAGCTTTCTAGATATCTCTTCACAATTCAAAAACAAAGTAAGCTCATCATGTTGATTGAGAGTAATCTTATCATCACAGTACAAATCTGCGGTACTCGTTCGATTAATTGGGCATTGAAAATTAAAGTGACCTTTTTCACCGCAAAATTCACAAAGAAAAGGATAAAGCTCACAAACCCATTCGCCAAGCACATCTAGATCCTTGAGCCACATGCTGGTTTCTTCATTTGCGTGGGTGATGCAATAATCTTCCTTGTTGTAACTCTGTTCACAAGGTCTATGTATTCCGCAAAAATTAACATGCTTATAAGAAATAGTACTTTTAGAAGTTTGAGCATGTTTATTGCAATCATCAATAACAATATCACTTTCTATGCAAGTGTCCTTAAAAGGTTCATGATACACGTCCCCATTTCCTTTAGGAACATTCATATGGGAAGCAAAGGCTTTAAAGCAATCAACCATAATTTGAGGATCAAGACCATATTTAGCACTAAGCTCTTGAAAATTAGCAGTTTCAGCAAAAGACTTAATGCAATCAAACTCGTAATTCATACCTGATCCTTTACCTTTGTCGTTTTCCCATCCTTCAGCATTCTCTTGTATACGGTCAAGAAGTTTCCACTTAGCATCTTCCTTCATATGAGTGAATGATCCAAAGCAAGAAGCATCCAAATAATCCTTATCAGGAAGAGTAAGCCGTGCATAAAAATTATCAATAACAATATTACGGGGAAGATCATGAATAGGACATTTATGCATTAGTAACTTCAATATTCCCCAAGCTTGGGCAATGCTTTCTCCCTCATGCGGATGAAAATTATAAATGTAATTTCTATCTTTATAAACCTGACTAGAAGGATAGAATTTAGAATAAAAGAGATGCACAATTTCCTCCCAGTCAATAGATGGACCATCTTCAAGCAGGCGATACCACTCCTCAGCTCTGCCTTTCAATGAAAAAGAGAATAGCTTCTTCTTAACTTCATTCATTGAAATACCTGCACACTGGAACAACTCGCATAATTCATGTATAAAGAGCAAATGATCACCAGGATGGACAGTTCCATCTCCTAAATAGCAGTTATCCCTAACACGTTCAACAATCTTCGTAGGTATTTTAAAAGGATGAGGAGCACAAGCATCATTAGAAACATCACATATGGGAGATAAAATATCATCAGAGCAAACTTTCTCCACTAAAGCTGGGGGACTAAAAATATCATACTTAACAAAACCAGCTTCCCCAAGCTTAGACTTTTCTATAGCATTAGCATTAACGGTATTCAAAGCATTCGTACTAATAACATTGCTATGCGAAATAAGCTCCAAAGGATTTTCAATTTTCTCTTCAAATCTAAAATCAGGAAAAAGACTAAAGAACTCTTTGTTTTCCATTAAGCCTAACTAGTGAAAATAAAAACAAGAAACAAAAAGATGTAATTGCAGAATCTAAAGGAAATAACTCTGAGCACTCACACAAGAGGATGCGAGTACCTTTTACCTTACCTCCCCGGCAACGGCGCCAGAAAAGAGCTTGATGTCTACGCACTTCTATTATTGTAGACACTTGTTGGGCCTCCAAGTGCAGAGGTTTGTAGAACAGCAGCAAGTTTCCCTTAAGTGGATCACCCAAGGTTTATCGAACTCAGGGAGGTTAGAGGTCAAAGCTATCCCTCTCAAGCAACCCTGCAATTACGATACAGAAGGTCTCTTGTGTCCCCAACACACCCAATACACTTGTCAGATGTATAGGTGCACTAGTTCGGCGAAGAGATAGTGAAATACAAGTGGTATATATGATTATAAGTAGCAAACGTGGTATGAAATAAATATCGCTGCGAGCAAACAAGTAATAAAATAGCAAGTAAACGGTATGCAAAGCTTGAAAACAAGGCCTAGGGATCATACTTTCACTAGTGGACACACTCCCAACAATGTAACATGAATGAACAAGTAACTTCTCTTGCTAAGGTACTCTGAATTACTCTCCTATTGAATAACACTAATCACTGTGTAGTGGCTACAGAAGCACCCCTTAAAGTTCATCAAGTACTTGACAAACACCACTCATAGAGATATCCAAATCAGATCACAATTCAAGATAGAAATCATTGCAACTTAGACCAAGTACTAACACGGTGCACACACTCACACCTTTACACCATGAAAGGAGGAATAAATCACTCAAACTATCATAGCAATAATTATTCTCATAATCCACAAGGGATCACAATCATATCCTAAACCAAGTACCACCATGATGCACGCACTGTCACCGTTACACCATAACAGGAGGAATAGATTACTTTAATAATATCACTAGAGTACACAAAATATCTGAATAATAACATGTACTTGTTCAACATGATACAAAGCTCACGATCACATAAAGATCACATCATGGGAGAGAGAGGTGAACCACATAGCTACCGGTAGAGCCCTCAGCCCCGGAGATGAACTACTCCCTCCTCATCATAGGAGACAGCAAGGTCGATGGAGATGGCGGTGAGGTCGATGGAGACAGCGGAGACGGCGATGGAGACCGATGGAGATGGCTCCGGGGGCACTTCCCCGTCCCGGCAGGGTGCCGGAACAGAGACTTCTGTCCCCCGAAATTCGTCGGTGGCGGCGGCGGAGCTACGGAACTCTTTCTGGAAATCTGATCAGGGGCTTAGGTTTTTCCGTCCCGAGGCTTCTTATAGGCGAAGGGGCGTCGCGAGAGGGCAGCCAGGGGCTCCTCACATAGGGGTGGCGCGGCCAGGGCCTGGGCCGCGCCAGCCCCTTGTGAGGGTGGCCTCTGGCCCCTCTCCTTCCTCTCTTCGGATGTCTGGATGCTCCCGAGAAAAATAGGACTTCTGGCTTTTGTTTCGTCCAATTCCGAGAATATTTCCTGTGTATCACTTCTGAAACACAAAAACAGCAGAAAACAGGAAACTGGCACTGTGGCACTTCGTTAATAGGTTAGTTCTGGAAAATGCATAAAAGTGCCACTAAGTGTAACGAAACAATATGCAAATGGTGTAAAAACAAGCATGGAGCATCAAAAATTATAGATACGTTTGAGACGTATCAGTCGTCTTGAAGCAAAAACACCTCATCCCCATGTTGTTCAGCGTACTTCAAGGAGGCCAATGTATGTTGAAGCTTCTGAAGGTGATGGATATGATGAGGGCCTTGAAGAACCTGATCTCTATGCACATCCTAGAGTACCCAGTGCTACATATGGGAGAGATACATACAAGGTGAAGGCTGAGATTCCTACTTTCAATGGAAATGTTGATATTGAAGGGTGCCTTGATTGGTTATATGAGGTAGAGACTTTCTTTGAGGTCATGAATATTTCGGAAGACCGTAAAGTCTCTTTGGTCGCATACAAGCTGAAAGGAGGAGCCGGTGCATGGTGGAATCGTCTTCAAGAAGACCGCAGACTAAGAGGAGAACCTCGTGTGAGATCTTGGCGGCAGATGAAGAATCTTTTGAAAGGGAGATTTCTGCCTGCAGATTATGATCAAATCCTATTTACCCAGTTTCAGAATTGTGTCCAAGAAGATAGGACTATTTCAGAATACACCGAAGAGTTTTTAAGGCTACAAGTGAGGTGCAACCTTGCTGAAACTAAAGATCAACAAGTTGCAAGGTATGTCAATGGTCTCAATGACGTTATCCAGGATCGTTTGATGATGCAGCAAATTTGGTCCATTGATCAAGCACAAGCTCTAGCCTTAAAGGCTGAGAGGTTGGTGAGGACAAGAAGGGCAAGTAAGAATCCATATCCTCATACAGAAGGTTCATCCGGCAATTACTCCCATAGAGTTGAAGAAAAAGCCGTTCAACCTAAAGGAATACAACTTGTCCCAAAGCAAACCGGAGTAAAGAGTAGGGCAGAGCCAGTTATAAAATGCTACAAATGTGGTGATGATGGACATGTATCTAGCAACTGCCCATCAAGAAAACTTGTCAACACAACTATCCATGATGGTGAAGATGACAAAGAATATGAATCTGAAGAAATAGAAGCACAAGATGTTTGTGAAGAAGAGGGCGAAGAGGTGGTATGCATGACTCAGCGTCTCTTGTGCTCAACACCACAGGCCGACAACACACAACAAAAGAAGATATTTGAGGGCAAATGCACATTGAATGGCAAGGTATGCAAATTAATGATTGATAGTTGCAGTTGTGAGAATCTTATCTCTCAGAATTTGGTGAACCATTTAAAGCTTGAGACACATGATCATCCAAATCCCTACACTATAGGATGGATCAAGAAAGGGGTAAATATAAGGATCACCAAACAATGCAACCTACCACTCTCTTTGGGCAAATACTATCGCTCAAATGTGCTATGTGATGTTGTTGATATGGATGCTAGCCATGTTCTCCTTGGAAGACCTTGGCAATTTGATGTGGATACTACACACAAAGGGAAGGAAAATTCTTACTCTTTCACTTGGAACAAGCGGAAGATCACCATTCTACCCAACCAATCAAATCGTAATAGCTCCAAGGAGAAGGGGAAAAGTGACTCCAAACGGAGGATAAAATCATTCCAAGTTGCTGATAAGACTTGACACTTTATCATCCCGAACAAGCACTCTACGAAGATAACTCGAGGTCGAGTTCTAAACAACCAGGAGAGGATGATGAGGGACAGTAGAGAAAATAAAATAAAATAAAGCATGAGTAAAATTTAGTACTAGTTTCTACACACTTCTACTATACTCTAGGTAATATGGTCCTTTAGTCACATGTGTGTAGTAGTTTCCAGAGTGTTCTACTATAAGTTGTATCTAGATATTTGTATTTCTTTCCTAGTTCTGAGTAGTATTCTCTAGAGCCTTCTAGTTATGAGTAGAGCTAAGTAGTAAAGGCTTATGTAGCCTACAAATAGAGGTCCTCACCTCTAACTATGTAACGAGACTATGTACCCACTACCTATCAATAAAAGGAACTTTGTATTCTTATCCAAGATCTTGGATTAGATCTTGTGTGTTGAGAGTTTTGGACTAAGCTCTTGACAGCCCCGCCCCTAGAGCGATATCTAGCGCACCGCCCCTAGAGCGATATCTAGAGCAGCACGTTGAGGCGGTTCCCTCAACATTTGTGATGTCCGCATTGTAGCAGCAAGGTGGAGTTGTTCCTCCACAACCTTGTGCTGCATCACTCTCAACCCTAGGCCATGTGCCTTCTCCGAGCGAGCGGCTAGTGCCCCCACCATCTCACTCCCGCGTCGCTTAGAGACTCAGCAAGCTCCTCTTACAACGTTGGTGTCTCCTCGGTGGCAACCAGCTGGCACCCATGACCTCGCTAGCGACCGACTCCCACCCCATCCCACGCTCGCGCCCCAGCAGACCTGCAAAGGTGGAGGCCCTCTCGACTGGCATCCCACCTTACCCAACGGTCAGCCTAGAGTGGTGAGCCCCTTGTCCCTCATTCCTCGGGATTATCTCCTTTTTTGCACACCGTCGCCTCCGAATTCGGGTAGCTCTTGGTCCGTGCCTTGGTTAAAATGGAAGAACATCCCCTTTCAAGCTCTAAATTTCATGTCTTAGATAGGAGAAGTTACAAGAAGATTGTAGATTGGGGAATTTAGTTGACTATAGATTGTGAGCGATCATATATAAGGTACTTCTTTCGTGTTTCAGACTTTTACTATTTTTCATTTAGCGCTAGCATATTATATGTAAAGAGATATGCATTGCATTTATTGCAATCATGTTTGGGATATGTGTTGCCATTTTCAAAAAAAAAAGTGTTGAATCCTTCGACACGTTTTATAGCACCAAAATTTGTCCTTTTACACAGCTCAAACGAAAGTCTTTTTATGGAAGCACTTTGTGCGCACGTAGCATGTGACGATCAGAATGTTTCGTTTAGAATTTTTGAAATTTTATAATGTGCCAAAAATGTATTTCAATTATCTTGTTGACTTCTTCCGGGCCGTTCTAAAACTTTACGTGGTCCCTAGGTGGACTCGAGGTCTATTCTCCAGGAAACGATCGGGACGGGCCTTGTCAATCAGAGAGTTGCAAGCCAATTTTGGCCGGATCAAATTCAAGAGTGGCTGCGTTCCTGACTCGTGGAAACCCTCGTCCCGAACCCTTGGCCGCTCACCTTCTCCCGTCGCGCCGCCGCTACAGCCGCCACAGCACCTCTCACGTCGCCGCCGGCCTGCCCGGGACCCATCCTTCTCCCAACCCCCACGATGGCAGCATCACAGAGCCCAATAGTGAGGGTACCATCGAGGTGTACCCCGGAGAAGGCACGGGCCACGCTCGCGTTCGAGGTCGTTGGCTACAGCCTGCACAAGGGTCTTGGCAGAGACAATTCACTACAGGAATGAAGGAAGACGCCGAGGGCCGACACCTACGCCGACGGCCAAATGTCGGTGCCGTCGGCGTAGGCCGCCTCCAGAATAGCCCACGAAGGAGACCGTCGGCGTAGGGTGGCCGTCGGCGTAGGAGGCCATACGCCGACGGCAGCCGTCGGCGTACTCCAGGCATTCTCTGTCGGTGGCTACGAATGGTGCATCCGCTACTATCCGGACGGAAACGAAAGCAAGAGCGAGACGAGCGAAGACTACGTCTCTATCTCCCTCGAGCTCTTGACCAAAAACGTTAAGGTTAAGGCGAATTTCACCATCAAGCTTGTGAAATCAGTTACGAGGCGGACGGGTGTGGTGCGCTCCAGCACACCGCCGGTACCGGTACTGTTCGACGGTTCAGGCTATTGGGGTGAAAACTTCATGAAGAGGATTGTTGAACTAGAGTCGGTGTATCTGCAGGACGACCGCCTCGTGTTCGATTGCGACATTGAGGTTATCAAGGAAATACTCGCGGTCCAGTTGCCGCCCTCCAATTTGTCGGATAATCTTGCAAAACTGTTGGTGGAGAAGAAAGGAGCCGACGTCACTTTCAATGTTCAAGGGGAACTTTTTCCTGCACATAGGATTGTTCTTGCAATGCGATCGCCAGTCTTCGATGCGGACTTATATGGCCCGATGGGGGACAAAGAGAGGCAGGACATAATCGTTGATGACATGCAGCCTGCTGTTTTCAAGGCATTTCTTCACTTCATCTACACGGATTCGATGCCGTCCATGGATGACCTCGTTGATAGTGACAAAACAGAGATGGTTAAGCACTTGCTCGTGGCTGCAGACAAGTATGGGATTGAAAGGATGAAGATGATATGTGAAGGCATGCTTTGCGAGATTCTTGATGTTGAGACTGTGGCAACCTTGTTAGCTCTAGCTGACCAGCATCACTGCAGCAACCTCAAAGATGCTTGCATTGAATTTATGCTGTCCTCGAATAGAATGGGTGATGTGGTTGCAAGCCAAGGGTACGTACACCTCAAAAGATCTTGTCCTGATGTAATTGTAGATGTGTTTGAGAGGGCAGCTAAGTCCCGTAAAATTTAGTATGCCAACCTGATATGATCTAGACCAATCCTTCGGTTATGAGTGGTATCAGGAGGTGGCTGCCTTATGTTGGGTTACGAAGAACAGTTTAATCTAGGTGATTTAGCATGTTCATCTTGGGCTAGCCTCTATCTAGTTACGTTTTGATTATATCCACCTGACGTGAGGTTCTTGTGCCTTTTAGTTTTTGGGATCTTTTGGAGGAGACAAGTTGGGTTTACAAAAACTATGTCTACGGTGTAATGGTTGGCCCGTCCTCTATATGTATATATATGAATCTATGTCGGCTAACTAGCTATCTTATTTTATCTGCTCACTTTAGTTTCAGGCTTATTTGAAGAATGATAAACTTTGTGTTCTTAGCTTTCACTTTTGAGATGATATGTTCTGTATGAAAGACTTAGACTTGAATGTTAGCTTTAGATCTTATAATTCCAAAGGTATGTTACATATGGCTTCTTGACACGGTTGGCTGCACAAAAAAGATGGAATTAACAATCAGATTTATGTGCCACTTTGAAGGACACAGTATATCTGTAAACTCTTATATGCAATTGGTTTCTGTTCATGAATTTTGATCGTAAAGGGGTAATTTGGGAATGGAATGTTTGAGTGAATCGGATTGAAAGTTTGAAACAGGCAGGGCCAGATGCTAAAGTCAGTGATGCAGCACCTCTGAGGCAAATCACAATAGCGTGTCTCAGTTGTTTTCCTGAGGTCGCATGAGTGCAGAAAAAAATCCCCTAAGTTGATGATGTGTGGCCTTGATATGTTTCGGCAATTTGAGGTACATGGGGAAAATTTTGATGTTGGCAAAAATTTTCTGTTTGCGAAAAAATCATCATTGAGATTTTTTGTGTGGGTAGAATCATCAATGAGATTAGCTCTATTCAGATCATTATATTTTGCTAGCTTAACTTGTGTTTCTCGGTTTTCTCTTCAGTTCTGTTTTATTACTCTGTGCCATCGTTTGTTGCGCTTTCCAGTGCTTTCTTCTAGCAAAAAACAATGCGCTTTTAGAAGTGTATTCTAGATAAAAGAGGCATCGCCACATTATAGGTCCGTATGTTCATGGTTATCTCTGACATGCTACCGGTTTGTACTTGCCGTTTCTGCAACAGCAGGATTAGTGATGCCAGAATACTGTACCAGATCCGGCAACCACACGATCTGAACAAAAACCGGCATCAGAGTTAATCTTTACCCACGTCAGGCCAGCCTCCAGGAAGGTACTGATACGGCCACCAAAGCCTCCAAAGTATAGTGATTAGCGAAGAAATGCTTCGTAGGAAAGGCATGGCCACAGTGAGTTCTTCCGCTATCTGCTGGGGTACCAGGCCACAATAATATTCGTATTTCCTACTACCATGCCCTGGTATCGCGTCCATATATTGATGCCATCGTATGAGGAGCTATGCCTAAGAATGGCCCCTTCCCATAAAAGAGAAATAGTGGATATTTCTCAATGTCTTGTGGAGATCAGAGTGATGATCCTCAATGTGACGCATATAGGCTATACCGCAGGTCCGCAGCTCCTCTATGCTACATGTAGCTCATTATTTTCTCTTATTTCAAATTTGTATATTAAAGTTTTAAAAAATTCAAAACAAAATTCTAGATGTAGCCAATGTTGAATACTATAAATCGTGCAAAGTCTTAACATGAAATATTTTATATTCTAGGCTACATAAAAAAGACAAAATCTGACATATATTATATTATAAATAGTACACATTTCAACACTATAATTTTGTCAGATTTTATCATTTTAGTGTAACCTAGTATACAAAGTATCTCATATTAAAACTTTGCATTGTTTGTAGTATTCAACGTTGGCTACATCTAGAAATTTTTTTGGGATTTTTTTGAAACACAAATTTTGAATGTTTGGAAATAAAGAGGTACGTGTAGCTCGGTCTATGTTTCAAGTTTCCCCCTGTTGCATGACTACATATGCAACTAGCTCTTGTCGATGGTGTTGATTCAATGGAAAAATCCAAGGTATCGATCAAGGGCAAGCAACCGATATGCTTTCCTTGAAAAGAAATAAATACTTCCTCCGACCAATATTACTTGTACATAATATAGATGTATCGGGGCACATTTTAGTATTTATATATATCCATATTAGCGATGAGTAATAGTGGTTGAAAGAAATATAATGATTTATAAATTATTTTCAAACAAGCTAAAATCCCTGAATAGCCACTTATTTACTTTTGTCTTCCAATGCACATTCTAGCCAATTCTCTTGCCGTCTTCAATGCAACTAACTCAGAGTCATTCTTGGTGATATTGTTTCTCCAAAATCCAAATTGATATCTGAAATCATCTGTGCAAATCCTAGATATCATAGTCCGGAACCCAGAGTACCTGACTCGATACGAACAAGACTATCGGTGCGCTCGCTGTTGCGGCGGATCGCGGTACGCCAAAAGACTCCGTGTTCCGTTCAAAAAAGGACTCCGTGTTCCGTAGGTCTCTTCCGAGTCGATCACGTTGATTGGCTTATGCGTTTAACTTATAGCTGATCGAGTCCTCTTCAACTCCCAGTCCTCGATCAAACCCTGTTATTAGCCGCCGTCGCCACCGCCGCAGACCTAATTTTACCTCCGCGGATACCGGCAATGGCAGCACTGATGAGGCCGAGAACGGCTACGGCTACGGCGTCGACGTGCATCCAGGACACGGCGCGGGGCACACACGTGTTCACCATCACCGGCTACAGGATGCACAAGGGCATCGGCGTCGGGAAGTTCATACGGTCAGGCACCTTCACCGTCGGCGGCTACGACTGGTGCGTCCTCTACTACCCCGACGGAGACGACAGATCCGATGCCAAGGACTACGTTTCACTGCTCGTCGAGCTCCAGAGCAAGAAATCTGTGGTGAGGGCGCTCTACGACCTGAGGCTCACAAACAAGGCCATCGGGCTCTCGTCACCGGTCTTCTCACGGCCGTCGTCCTTACCGCCGTTCAACTCCTGCAATAGGAACGAGCACCTCAGGGCCCCTTCCAAGTTCATGAAGAGGGACCTCTTGGAGGCATCGTACCTGCATGCATTAGTGGAAAACAGGGCATCAGTCCCGGTTCGTTTGGGCTTCAGTCCCGGTTGCGCAACCGGGACTAACCAACCGAGACTGATGCCCAATCTTTAGTCCCGGTTGCTATACGAACCGGGACTAAAGAGAGACCACATGGCAAGGGCCGGGCGCTTGTGGGCGTAGGACCTTTAGTCCCGGTTCTGGGACTAAAGTGTCCACACGTGGCAGCGTCTGCTGCTTTTTTATTTTTCTGGATTTCAATTGTTATTTATGGGTTTAGGGTTTAGGGTATATTTGTATTTTGCTCCATTCAATTGTTTGATTCATTTCAAACAAGTTTTCTTATATACTTATTCATACAGCATTACAACATAATATATAAGCCGATACATATATAATATATTTGGTTCACCGAGCATATACATATAAGTATATATACAACTTGTTCACACACATAAGATCACGACTTGTGTTTAATTATACACATTGTCTAATCGAAACTGACATGAAATTCACCCTTTGGGTTAATGACATGGTCAAGCAGAAATCCGGCTATTTCCTCTTGAATTCCTACTATGCGTTCAGTCGGTGAGAGCCGATTCCGCTTTGCTTTGAACTACGAAGAAGAAGATCAATATGAATATGAATCATCATAACAAAATTGATGCCAATAAAATGAATTTGTCAGTATATTGTTTACTTACTGTTTGAAAATCAATTCCTTCAGTGACCTGCGCACGAAGGTTCTCGCAAGCGTAGTATGCACATAGATTAGTCCCCGATGGCTGCCTCGCACACTTTATGAGAATAGATTTTAGTCAGTGACATATCAAGATTGATATACTTAATGGTATTTGAAACTAGAATTAAAGGGATGTGTGGACCTAGCTCGTACGACTTACCTCGATCTGACGGTAAATCAGCTCATTTTTCCATTCACCTTTTACTATGCGTATAAACCGTTTCCAAACACTGCCGAGCAAACAAAATGAATAGATGAGTTATAGATGAACGAAAGAGACCGATATAATGCCGTAATGATTGAAATTACCTATCCATCATATCAATGATGCTTTAGTATTCATTAAGTGGTTTATTCAACGAGTCAAAGATTTGAACCTTTCCATAGTCAGGTTCAATCTTTAGCAAAATCCAGTGGTAACTGCGTGCAAGTTTAATTATATAAGTTAATAAACTCATCAATTACACTTATAACATCGAGTAAGGAAAAGTAACTGTGTATAAGATAGTCACACTCACCTGCAGTTGTACGAAAACAGTATTCTAGCTCGGTATTCCTGCGTAAGTAGGAACTCTAGCAAGATATCCTCCGTCTCCTTGCGTTTCCTCTGTATCATCGCCCCGTTAACTCGATTTGGATCAATGAATCCAAGTTGGAGGTCATTCCTTTTCTTACATTCCATACTCTTCATTCTGCATAATAAACAGCGTAGTGAGGATAATTACATGCAAAGAACGAGTTGAGCTAGAGACTTATAGAAATAATGAATCACTTACAGAACATAGGCACTGACGAGATATTTGTCGAGCGCGTCTTGATTGAATAGCTGAAAGAATTCATCAAACTCAATATGCACCAAGTCTTCACCTAAGAAATGGTCCTTTGTGATTTTCATAAGGAGAAAATCTTGCGTGCCCTTTGCGGCTTGCAGGTACCACTTATGCAATTTTCGCATTTGTGTTGGTAGATTTATTTCAATCTCAGGTGGAACCAGACTCTTCCCCTTTTCATATTGCCGTGCTATAGACGCCTTTGGGATATCTTCATGTATCAATTGAGAAAGAGTCAAACCAGCTTCTTTAGCAAAGTCAGCGGGATTGGGTTGAGCAACACTCCCACCAGCATCACTAGCAAAGACCTTTAGCGAGGAGGCGGCACCGCCTTAGCTGTCTTGGCCCGTTTCTTCGGAGAGACATTGCTAGTGGACATAGCAGCGGACTTGCCATAACTCTGGGACTTACGAGTGGGCTGATGCGGCGGAGGTGGCGGAGGCGGCTGACATTGAGGTGGAGATCGATGTGGACTCGGGGTATGGTGGTAGTCGTCCCTGTCGTCGTCGGGAGGTGGTGAATTGCGAGGACTCGGAGGAGAGGGTGGACGCCTTGGCGCCGAGCCTGGAAACACGATGTGTTTCTTATCCCAAAGAATTATACCACCCAATACTTCTCCCAGTGTTTCCTCCTCTTCAGGTCCAACGACGTCAAGATTGAGGGACTCATACCCCCTTTCAATTGCATCCACCCCGACCTTAGCATAGCCAGCTCGAATCTCACGGCCATGCCAGGTTTATCCAGGTCCAGATGGCAACACATAGCCAACCGCCACCTTCATCGATATGTTCTTCATGGGAACATGCAGCTCACAGTCTATCTTCTTGGTGATATTATCCACGGGGTAGTGATCCATCGGTACCTCCGTGGAAGCCACGCTGCTTCTCCGCTGAGATCGGTCGCCTGATGCATGTTCTAGGTGTTGCTGATGCTGAGTTGCCCCTTGCGACTTTAATTCCTCCAGTGCCTTCTGCTGCAGTAAATACAACTCTCTCAGCTTAGCCTGTTGCATTTCTATGCTCTCTATCCGTGAGGCCTCCTCCTGCGCCTTTTGCTTCTTCGCTCTCTCTCGGCTTCTATAAGTCTGGCTCTCTTCGGTGAACCCAGACCTCCACGGAATGGCAGAACCCAGACCCCGTGTTCGTCCTGTGTGTTCTTTGTTCCCGAGGGCCTTTGTCAGCTCGTCATTCTCTCTGTCCGGCTTGAACGTCCCCTCTTGAACCTCGGCGATTGTCTTGACAAGTGCTCCCAGGGGTTCAGCAATTTGTTTCTTCTCTTCGACTAATTTCCCTGTTCTCTCATCATAGACAGCCCCATGGGCAAGTGCCCAATTTCTTGACCTTCTGGGACATTGTTCTGTTTCTGGTTCGATGCCTTTTTCTCGTAGGGCGGCCTCTTGCATATCCCACTTAGGCTCGGCCCTTTTGTAGCCACCTGGACCCAACTTATGGTGATATTTCTTTTTCGCGACATTTAACTGATTTTTCTTACTCCTTAGCTTACCCAGCTCTGACTCCTTGTACTCCACAAATGCGTCCCAGTGATCCCGCAGGAACTCATTGGGGCCAGTAAATTCTGGAGCTTGTCGATCGGCGTTGACATAGGCGTTCCATAACCTCTTCTTGTGGTTATTGAACTGTGCAGCCATCTTCTTGAGAGCCCACTCCTTGACTTTCTCCTTCTGTTTCTCTGCTTCTTCCAGGGACTCGGTGACCGGCAGATTGAAATGTGGAATGAGGGAATCCCAAAGTCTGTCTTTCAAGACCTTGGTGACATAATTAACTGCTGCACCCTCTTCTGGCTCTGGCTGTGCTGGCTCTCCCTTTGCCGCCTTGGGCTTATACCAATATTGAATGCTTATCGGCACCATCTCCCTAACAAGACATCCACATTGATGTGTGAACGCATTTGCGACACTCTTGGGTTCCAACGGTTCGCCTTCATTTGAGAGACGCCCAATCGTGTAATGCTGATTCGATGCCAGCCGTTTGGCCGGGCCTCGCTTCTTTCTAGAAGATTCAGAGGTCTAAAATAAGAAAACACTCGTTAATATATATACCACATAATGCATCGTTATCTACTGATTCATGAATAGAGCTAGTCTTCATATATATATACCTCGCCGGTCCGTGTTATTAAGTCACGTCCAGTCCCTTGTGAGCCGTCCTCGCAATCATCATTTTCCGATTCATGCGGCTGCTCCTCCTCTATTCCCTCACCCGACTCGTTCAAAAATTCTGAGCCGTCTCCTTCTGCACGGGTGGTACCCTCTCCTTGTGCACGGGTACCCTCTCCTATAATATTCAATATCCCTTCTTCACCTTCTCTTCCGACGCCGAAATCCATAACTGAAATAACATTTCTATTACTATTCATTTTTAACATATCTATATATCTAACATAAATAGCATTTCTATTACTATTCATTTTTAACATATCTACATATCTAACATATATATATTATCTAACCCTAAATTTGCATTTTACTAACTAGCATTTTACTAATAGTAATAGCATTTATATTACTATTCATTTTTATTACTATTACTAATAGTAATAGCATTTCTATTTCTATTACTATTCATTTTTAACATTTTACATTTCTATTATCTAACCTAAATAGCATTTCTATTATCTAACCCTAAATTTGCATTTTACTAACTAGCATTTTACTAACTAGCATTTTACTAACTAGTATTGCTAACTAGCTAGTATTTTAACACTAAATTCTAACTACTAGCATATTAACTAACTAGCATTTCTATTATCTAACCCTAAATTCTAACTAATATATATTCTAAGTACTCTAATACTAACTAATATTTTCTAACTACTCTAATTCTAATTAACTAATAATTCTAACAAATGAATTTCTAACTATTTCTAACTATGAACTATTTCTAGGGTTTTGTTAATTAGTTAATTAACTAATTAACTAATAATTCTAACATATGAACCCTATATAGCATTTCAAATAAAATCTATATAGCATTTCTAATAAAATCTAACCTAAATAAAATCTAACTACTTTTCTAATTATTTTCTATATATCTATTTTTATATTACTATTTCTATATAGCATTTCTATATATCTATTTTTTCTAACTACATTTGCTAACACATTTTTCTTTCTATTTTTCTTTCTTTTTTGGGAGGTGAGCGGCGGCCGGCCGTGCTTACCTGCGCGGGGGCGTCGACTCGGAGGGCGGCGCGGGGCGATGCGGCGGCGCGGCGGGCGCGGGGACGTCGACGTTGGAGGGCGGGGGCGTCGACGTTGGAGGGCGGCGCGGCGGCGGGGCCGGGCTCGGCCTCGGGCTCGATCGGGCGGGCGGCGGCGCGGGCTCTGGCGGCGCGGCGGCGCGGAGGGCGCGGTGGGCAATGCGGTCGGTGGCGGCGGATCGGCGGTCACGGATTCGACCGGCCGCAACGCTCCCGACGATGCTCCTCCTCACGCGGTGTCGAAACTGCTAAGTGTCGAGTGGAGAAAGAAGAGGAGGGGCGGCGGGTTATATACCCCCCCTTTAGTCCCGGTTGGTGGCTCCAACCGGGACTAAAGGGGGGGTCTTTAGTCCCGGTTGGAGCCACCAACCGGGACTAAAGGGTCTTTAGTCCCGGTTGGTGCCTCCAACCGGGACTAAAGACTTTCCGGCGGTTCGCGCCCGAGTCCCAGACCTTTAGTCCCGGTTGGTTAAACGAACCGGGACTAAAGGTGTAATAAATGGGCGCCAATGCACAGATTTTTTCAGATTTCATTTGAAAATATGAATTTTGAATTTCAAATTGAATAACTTCTGCATATTTTAGAATTTGATAAAACTTTAAATATGAAAAGTGTTTGAAATTGAATAACTAATTCAAAACTATTTTCTATTTTCAAAATCAATTATTCTAACTATTTAAACAATTAACTATTTTGCTATTTTCAATTAAAACAATATTGATTAAAATTCTTTTTGCATATTTTAGAATTTGATAAAACTTTGAATATGAAAAGTGTTTGAAATTGAATAACTAATTCAAAACTATTTTCTATTTTAAAAATCAATTATTCTAACTATTTAAACAATTAACTATTTTGCCATTTTCAATTAAAACAATATTGATTAAAATTCTTTTTGCATATTTTAGAATTTGATAAAACTTTGAATATGAAAAGTGTTTGAAATTGAATAACTAATTCAAAACTATTTTATATTTTTAAAATCAATTATTCTAACTATTCAAACAATTAACTATTTTGCCATTTTCAATTAAAACAATATTGATTAAAATTCTTTTTGCATATTTTAGAATTTGATAAAACTTTGAATATGAAAAGTGTTTGAAATTGAATAACTAATTCAAAACTATTTTCTATTTTCAAAATCAATTATTCTAACTATTAAAAACTATTGATTAATTTTTTTTTGCATATTTTAGAATCTGACAAAACTTGGAATATAAAAAGTGTTCGAATTTGAATAACTAACCCAAAATCATACATTTACATCAAAGGTTTAATACATTATTACACATCACCAACATCCCCATCTAGTGTTGGGGTTTCCTTCTGCACCGTAACCATGGAGTATCTTCTTTGTTTAAGAGGAGGGTTGGGTCAGTGTTCACTCTGAAGGGCAGAATTTTATCAAACTTGTTATAATCTTCTGACATATCTGTCTTGTCCTCCACTCCCACGATGATTCTTTTCCCTGAGAGAACAATGTGTCGCTTCGTGTGATGTATTCATTTTCTTATCTTTTCTCTTTCTCAGTTTTGTAGACATGTCCTTCACATAGAAAACCTGAGCGACATCGTTGGCTAGGACGAATGGTTCGTCCATGTACGCAAGATTGTTGAGATCCACTGTTGTCATGCCGTACTTTTGGTCTACAACTACCCCGCCTCCTGTCAGCTTGACCCATTTGCACCGAAACAAAGGGACCTTAAAAGACGGTCCATAGTCAAGTTCCCATATCTCCTCTATGTAACCATAATATGTGTCCTTTGTCCCATTGTCGTGTAATGCATCAAAGTGGACACCACTGTTTTGATTGGTGCTCTTTTTATCTTGGGCGACCGTGTAAAATGTATTCCCATTTATCTCGTAACCCTGGAAAGTCAATATAGTTGAAGATGGTTTCTTGGCCAACATGGACAGCTCATATCCAACAGTGGCGTCATTTATGAGAAGTGTTTGCAACCAACCACCAAAAGTCGCCATGTGCAACTTTGTAATCCAGGAGTTAGACTGCCTAGGGTTTTTTCGAGCGTACAATATTCTTGTGTCGCTCCATATACGGCTCCACCAACGTGGAATTTCGTAAAACTGTGTAGTGTGCTTCACTCAAAGAATGTCCGTCCATACAGTATGCTGATTTCATTCCTAGCGTGCCTTTTCCACTTAGTCTCCCCTCATGCCGCGATTGAGGAAGACCAATCGGGTTCAGGTCAGGAACAAAGTCAACACAAAACTCAATGACCTCCTCTGTTAGATAGCCCTTGGAGATGCTTCCTTCTGGCCTAGCACGGTTATGCACGTATTTCTTTAAGACTCCCATGAACCTCTCAAAGGGGAACATATTGTGCAGAAATACTGGACCGAGAATGGTAATCTCTTCGACTAGGTGAACTAAGAGATGCGTCATAATATTGAATAAGGACGGTGGGAACACCAACTCGAAGCTGACAAGACATTGGGCCACATCATTCTGTAACCGTTGTAGATCTTCTGGATTGATTACCTTCTGCGAAATTGCATTGAGGAATGCACATAGCTTCACAATCGGTACTCGAACATTTTCCGGTAGAATCCCCCTCAGTGCAACCGGAAGCAATTGAGTCATAAGCACGTGGCAGTCATGAGACTTTAGGTTTTGGAATTTTTTCTCTGCCATATTTATTATTCCCTTTATATTTGACGAGAATCCAGATGGGACCTTGATACTGCTCAGGCATTCAAAAAAGATTTCCTTCTCTTCTTTGGTAAGAGCGTAGCTCGCAGGACCCTTAGAATCCTCCGGATGCATGTCGTCTCTTCTTTTCATTCGGTGCTGGTCCTCACGTGCTTCTGGTGTATCTTTTGTCTTCCCATACAAGCCCAAGAATCCTAGTAGGTTCACGCAAACATTCTTCGTCACGTGCATCACGTCGATTGCAGAGCGGACCTCTAGGAATTTCCAATACTCAAGCTCCCAAAATATAGATTTCTTCTTCCACATGGGTGCATGTCCGCTAGCGTCATTCGAACAGACAGACTGCCAGGACCCTTTCCAAAGATTACTTCTAAATCTTTGACCATATCAAATATATCATCACCAGTATGACGTTTAGGCTTGCCCCAGACTTCTGCCTCACCCTTGAAATGCTTGCCTTTTTTCTTCAATTGATGTTTGGGCTGAAAGAAATCGACGATGCCCGAGATACACCACCTTCTTACTTTTATCCAAATATATACTATCGATCTCACCTAAACAGTGCATGCATGCATTGTATCCCTTGTTTGTCTGTCCTGAAAGGTTACTAAGAGCAGGCCAATCATTGATGGTCACGAACAGCAACGCTCGTAGATCAAATTCCTCTTGTTTGTACTCATCCCACACACAAACACCTTCAGTCTGCCACAGCTGTAAAAGTTCATCAACTAATGGCCTTAGATACACATCAATGTCATTGCCGGGTTGCTTTGGGCCTTGGATAAGCACTGGCATCATAATAAACTTTCGCTTCATGCACAACCAAGGAGGAAGGTTATAGATACATAGAGTCACGGGCCAGGTGCTATGACTGCAGCTCTGCTCCCCAAAAGGATTCATGCCATCTGTACTTAGACCAAACCTCAGGTTCCGTGCGTCTTCCGTAAACTCCGGGAAATCTCTGTCGATTTTTCTCCACTGCGACCCATCAGCGGGGTGTCTCAACATCTCGTCACTCTTACGGTCTTCTTTGTGCCACCTCAACAAATTGGCATGCTCTTTGTTTCTGAACAAATGTTTCAACCATGGTATTATAGGTGCATACCACATCACCTTGGCAGGAACCCTCTTCCTGGGGCGCTCGCCCTCAACATCACCAGGGTCATCTCGCCTGATCTTATACCGAAATGCACTGCACACCGGGCATGCATTCAAATTCTCATACTCACCGCGGTAGAGAATACAGTCATTAATGCATGCATGTATCTTCTGCACCTCCAATCCTAGAGGGCAGACAATCTTCTTTGCTTCATACGTACTGGCGGGCAATTCGTTATCCTTTGGAAGCATCTTCTTCATAATTTTCAGCAACTTTTCAAATCTCTTGTCAGATAAACCACTCTCTGCTTTCCATTGCAGCAATTCCAGCGTGCTTCCTAGCTTTTTCTGGCCGTCTTCGCAATTTGGGTACAAATCCTTTTTGTGATCATCTAACATGCGTTCCAACTTCTCCCTCTCCTTTTCACTTTCACAGTCAATCTGTGCATCAACAATGACCTGACCAAGATCATCAGCGGGCATATCTGATGCCCGTTCTTCACCTTCTTCTTCTTCATTATCTTCCATTGTGGTATCGGTGGTTTCAGGGAACTCAGGATAGTTGTCATCATTCTCTTCTTCATCGTTGTCTTCCATCATAACCCCTCTCTCCCCATGCTTGGTCCAACAATTATAGCCGGACATGAAACCGAACCGGAACAGGTGGATGTGAAGGGACTTTGTGGAGGGGTAATCCTTCTCATTTCGACAACCACTGCATGGACAACACATAAAACCATTCCGCTTGGTTGCCTCAGCCACCTTGAGAAAAGAATGCACGCCTTTAATGAAATCTCCAGAGCGTCGATCGGCGTACATCCATGCTCGGCTCATCTGCATTATATAAGTACATATCAAATGCAAATCAAATATACAATTTCTATTTATTTCTCTAATTTTAGTTTGATAAGTAAGAATAAGTTAACAAAACTTTAGTCCCGGCTGGTGGGTACAACCGGGACAAAAGGTGGTTTTTGTGTCATCTAACAAAACCGTCGGTGGGATAAGGACGTGTGGGTAACCTTTAGTCCCGGCTGGTGGGTACAACCGGGACTAAAGCTATTGGCAGGATAAGGATGCGTGGGTTGATGTATTGCTCGATGAGATAAAGCATGTAGCGCACGACGCCCCTGTCGGAGGAACAAGACACAAGTAGAAGCGACGCGTGCCTATAAAAGGAGCATCGATACGCCATGGCAAGCACAGCTCGAAGGCAGGGAGAGTTTCATCCCCATGGATGGAGGAAAGAGTTGGGAAATCTCCCGTGGCAGAGCTTCTCGAAGATGTCGTTGGTGCTCACGCCCTACGACATCTTCAGAAGCTCTGCCTCGGAAAAATTTCCCTGCAAGCCCGTGAAAGACTCCATCTCCTCTAACAGTTATGGAGTAAAGGGTTGGGAAATCTCCCATAGCGGAGCTTCTCGAAGATGTCGTTGGTGCTCACACCCTACGACATCTTCGGAAGCTCCGCCTCGGAAAAATTTCCCTGCAAGCCCGTGAAAGACTCCATCTCCTCTAACAGTGTTGCGTAAAGGGTTGGGAAATCTCCCGTGGCGGAGCTTCTCGAAGATGTCGTTGGTGCTCACACCCTACGGCATCTTCGGAAGCTCCGCCTCGGAAAAATTTCCCTGCAAGCCCGTGAAAGACTCCATCTCCTCTAACAGTGTTGCGTAAATGGTTGGGAAATCTCCCGTGGTGGAGCTTCTCGAAGATGTCGTTGGTGCTCATGCCCTACGGCATCTTCAGAAGCTCCGCCCTACGGCATCTATCTCTATTTCTATCGCTATTTCTATTTTTCTATCTCTATCTCTATTTCTATTTCTATGTTAGCTATGTCTACTTCTATTTTTATTTTTAATTCTAACATTTCTATTTCTAATAGCATTTCTATTTCTAATAAAATCTAACCTAAATAAAATCTAACATAAATAAAATCTATATAGCATTTCTATTTTTACCTCTATCTTCACCTATTTGTACACATAATCAAATGAACATCTAAATAATTGCTCCCATAAAAAAATCACAAATCTCTCTACTTCTAGAGCATTAAATGAGCTAAATTACCAATGAAAGACAAAAGCACAAAATTTCTCACCTTTTAGTCCACTTAGATTGAAGTGGGGACATCAATTTGTGACAAAAAATGGTGGTCAAAGAGGATGAACTCAAGCTAGGTTTGTTGCACGAAGAACACTTGAGAGTGGAGAGGGGGAGTGGCTGGCTCGGGAAGGAAGAATGAGCTGTTTTATACAGGGAAGTCATTAGTCCCGGTTTGTAATACCAACCGGGACTAAAGGCTTAATCTTTAGTCCCGGTTGGTGTTACCAGCCGGGACTAATGAGCCTGACAATGGCCGGATTCGATCCAGAGCCTTTAGTCCCGGTTCGTAATACGAACCGAGACTATAGGTTCAAAACAAACCGGGACTAATGAGTTCTGCGTTCCAGCGGCCGAAAAAGCGGTGAGGCCCGGGGCATCAGTCCCGGTTCAAACAGAAACCGAGACTAATGCCCTGAAATATTAGGCCGGTTTTCTAGGAGTGATGATGACTGCCTCGTGATCGAGTGCGACGTGACTGTTATCAAGGAAGTACGGGTCGTGCCCAGGACGCCCGAGATCCAGGTGCCGCCATCGGACTTGTCAAATAACCTTGCAAAACTCCTGGAAGGGAAGAAAGGAGCGGACGTGACCATAAAGGTTGGCGGGGAGGCCTTCTACGCGCACAGGATCGTGCTCGCCATGCGGTC
This sequence comes from Dactylis glomerata, assembly GCA_007115705.1. Lineage (NCBI taxonomy): Eukaryota > Viridiplantae > Streptophyta > Magnoliopsida > Poales > Poaceae > Dactylis > Dactylis glomerata. Next base: position 2,848,880 of record QXEO01000900.1, read on the forward strand.
GCCGGTCCTGGATGCGGAGCTCTTTGGGCCAATGGGGGATAAGGAGAAGCGGTGCATGGAGATTGAGGACATGCAGCCCGCTGTTTTCAGGGCACTTCTTCACTTCATATATACAGATTCATTGCCTGCCATGGACCATCTCGTCGGTGGTGACAAAACAGAGATGGCTAAGCACTTGCTCGTGGCTGCAGATAGGTATGCCATCGAAAGGATGAAGTTGATCTGCGAGAGCATCCTCTGCAAGACTCTGGATGCTAAGAGCCTCGTCGCGACGTTAGCTCTGTCTGACCAGCATCATTGCAGCAAGCTCAAAGCTGCTTGCATCGAGTATATCAAACACTTCGCATAGAACAGAGCAAAGCATACTATGTTAGTACCCAACAATCAACATGTACTGCTGTCTCTCTAGTTTTACATATGTTGGGCTCGGGAAGCAAGCAATAAAGTTTAGCTAGCTTTAAAATGAGTGATATCTGGAAGCGGCTGCAATCAAGTCTTGGTGATTTAGCATGCTCATCTTGGGCTAGCTTCTATCTAGTTACGTTTTGATTTGTATCCACCTGACGTGAGGTTGATGTGCCTTTTAGTTTGTGGGATCTTTTGGAGGAGACAAGTTGGGTTTACAAAAATTATGTCTGAAATGTAATGGTTGGCCCATCCTCTATAACATATATGAAGCTATATCAGCTCACTAGCTGTCTTTTTTATCTGCTCACTTTAATTTCTAGCTTAGTTGAAATATGATAAACTTTGAGTTCTTAGCTTTCACTTTTGAGAAGATATGTTTTGTATGAAAAACTTAGAATTGAATGTTATCTTTAGATCTTAATTCCAGACAAAGGTATGTTACATATGGCTTCTTGACATGGTGGTTGCACGAAAAAGAAGGAATTAACAGTCAGATTTATGTGCCACTTTGAAGGACACATTATATCTGTAATTCTTTTATGCAATTGTTTTCTGTTCTTGAATTTTGATCATAAAGGGTATTTTGGGAAGGAAATGTTTGAGTGAGTCAGATTGAATCAGGTAGGACCAGATATTTAAGTCAGTGATGCAGCACTTTGAGGCACATCACAATAGCATGTCTCAATTGTTTTTCTGAGGTAACATGTTTGCATAAAAAATCCCCTACTAAGGTGACGATGTGTGCCTCAATAGTTTTCCGTAATTTTAGGCACTTGGGTATAACAGTTTCCTACCTGCCAAAAAATCATCATTAGATTAGCCTATTTTTTTCAACAGGAGATTGGCCTAATTTATATCGGTAGATTTTGTTATCTTAACTTCTGTTTCTTGATTTTCCTCGGTTTGCACTTTAGTTTTTTTCCCTATGCCTTCAAGCTGGAGCTGGTTCCATCATCATATGAAAGAAGGAGAGCGATAGTGTGGAGAGCGGGCGCCCTTCATTATTGAAACGTGGACCTCAGCTGGTTCAGCTTGAGCCATTACCCATCATAACACCATCCAATGGGGAAACCAAAAGGCCTTACATTCCATCTTTGCATTTCCAGTTTTCTCAAGTGAGAGGAGATGTCTAATTCTTTAGTTAGTCTATTTTTCCTTGGGTCTATTAAGCTAAACAGTTCAAGTGGCATTTGCTTGATCCAAACTAGCCCACTTAACCAAACCACTGGGTCAACAAGATTTTCAATCACGTGACCTTATGATATGGTGTAAATCTCTTATGATAATCATTCAAATCTTTTCGGAAATTACTTCAACTCGCAAAATTAAAACCAGAGGAGATTCACATGCCCAATTGAGAACAGCAAGCACCCCTGCTGCTAGCTACTCCAGATGCGGCCGCCACCCAGACCTTGCCGGTCGCCACTCTGGTCCTAGCGACCACCCAGACCTCACCAGTCGCCACTCCGGCACCAGCGACCACCCCCTTCTTTCCTCTCCACTCGCTCCTCCTTTTCCTCCCCTCCCTCGTCATGTAATATTTGGTCAACGACGCGAGATCCGAGAGGTGGTCGGATGCGGTGACCTAGCACACCAATGCATGTTATAGTGCGCAATTCATTGGCATAACACTAAAAAAACACTAAAAAAAACACCATTCCATGAATATTATACCCAACAGAGTAGTACAACAGAAACATTGCGGATCCAAGTCCTTTCTATTCATAGCATAGATCTCTTTACAAAATATCCTTGAAACCTCTGTGACATAATAAGTTTTTAGGTAAGTTCCTAATCAAGTCAAAATCCAGAAGAAGCAACTTGTCGACTACTCCACGATAAGACCTAATCTCGAGTCATACTTGTCTTGCGATTGCTTGCGAAAGCAATTCTATACAAAGGTAAATTCTATTGTATGGGAATTAGTTCCCTTCTACGCTTCAACTGATATCCACTATCTTCAAGTCTGTTGTTGGCTATTATCCTCCTGTCAACACCTCCAGACTTATGAAGTATGCCTTCTGTCGTCCTCTAGTGCTGGTATATTGTTCCTGTCTTCTCCTAAGGTCTAGCAAGGGTTTAATTCCTACAACTATCACTACTAACAAAATAGCTATAGGTGGAAAATTACCCGCAGCGCATCTAAAAAGTGATGTTCTACGGGTATATATCTGTAGCGCACGGACCACCATGCGCAACGCCTAAAGAATTACCCGCAGCGCACCACTATTGGCCGTGCGTCACGGGTAAATGTGGGCCTAGAAGACAAGCATGCCTCACATTACCCGTAGCGCACGGGTTAGGCATGCGGTACGGGCAACTAAATTACCTGTAGCACATGGAATAGGTGGTGCACTACGGGTAATTCAGGCTGGAAAATTTTCATTATTTTTTCAAATTTTTGGACTTAACCCGTAGCGCACCACCTACTCCATGCGCTACGGGTAAGATTTTCAAAAAAAATTCTGCCCCTCCCCGGATCGCCTTTCTAGTTTTGCAAAAAATAAAAGAAAATGATAAAAAATTGAAAAAATTTCAAATTTTGAGACGTAGTTATGTTCCATGATCTAGTTATTAGAAAAAATAATTTTTGCATACGAAGTCAGATAAAAAAGTTTTTTATATGAAAAAATATTTATACGAAAAGTTACATCCGATTTCAACAACCGAAGGTCGTTTGGACAATTTTTAGAATCCTCAAATTCAAAAGGAAAAATAGAGTTTTTCTCACTTTTATATTTTCATTTTTTATTAAAATTGGATTAAACTTCTATATTTATTTTATTTGAATTTTTTTAAGAATTTTTCATTCTTAATGATTTTTTTGTTTTTGAATTTTTTAAAATTGATTTGTTTTATTTTATATTTTATTTTATTTTTCATTTTTTGAAGTTTCTTAATTTTTGAAAAAAATAAAAAATTAAACACACATAGACACACATATCCCTCTAATACTATGGTAATCACGTCCAAACATAGAGATGAAGCAACATTTCCCTCTAATACTCCAATAAAAAGGGAAAACTCCACATGTTATATTTAAGAATCAACAGAGTATTGCATTAAGAACTTGACATGATGTTGAACAACACTATACTACCTTGAGCAAACAAGGTCATCTTTTCTATCACAAGATGAATAGTAGCATACACATTCTCCCTAACAATGGAAAGGTAAAACCTTGGCAGCACACGGAAAATTGTCACTATCACATGCAACCCACCAGATTACTCCATCTAACACACACATCCCCCTCGCAGGTTATACAAGCTTGATCAGAATAAAGCATACATGAACATGGTGACTTCAAGCACATACTAAAAATTTGCATCTCATAACTTCAACAGAATAACAAAAATACACCATAGGGGTAATACAAATATGACCACAATCATTTAAACCATCTCTGGCTCTAATTAGTGCAGTACATGGAAAGAGATGATACACGTTACTTCCAACAACCTATAGTCTAGGGGATGGACTACTCCCTCTTATCATGGAGACAAAGGTGTTGATATTGTTGGAGGCGAAGGAGCAATTGTAGGTGGCTCTCATGGCATTTCCCCCTCCAATCTTTACATGTTCTATCTCTATTTTCATGTTTCTCTATTTGTGGCCGCCTCCTCTCGATCTCGGTGAAGGGTTCCTTTTTTATCATCGATTTTGGTCAAACAAAGGTCGAACCAAAAGGGACCACAGGGTGGCAGGTGGGCCCCATAGCGCAAGAAGAAGTCGAGCCGTGCCATGTGCCCTCCTTGTCAACCTAGGCGGCCTCAAGTCTACATCTTCTTCTCACGATTTTTAATTTCCCAAAAAATGATTCTTGAAAATGTTGGGGTTCATTTGATGTCTGGAATGTTCATGGAACTTAAAAGTATAAAACGCACGGTTTCCGTGTTCTGCAAGATTAGATACAATATAAATGGGACATTATGGAAAACCCCCAAAGTCAATTAAAGACATGTTTGGAACCTCAAATAAGATGCAATTATGAAAAATAAAGTACAATAAACAAAAAAGTTCATAGATGCAGTTTACATGCATTGACTGTGGTGTTCTATTCCAGAGCACGCCGAGACAAGGTGGCGGATGCTGATCATCTTTACAGCAGTGATTTCTCGCTGTGGTTCAGCCCATGGAACGATAGTTCCAAGGTACCCTGACACATGTTTTGCTACCATTTTCACCTCGAGGTTGTGGGAATGCCACCGATCACCTAGTCCATGGCAATAGTGAAATCGCTTACGTGTTAATCGGTTTGGGCAAAGATGTCGGGCACTGACACGGCGAGTCGCACAGATCTGGAGAGCTTCTGAATCACGGGCTAAAGGGACGCTTGTGCTTCGATCCCACGCACCAAGCAGCTCCAGCTTGCCGAGCCGGAGCTGTTCAGCGATGGTGGTGATGACCTGATCATCCAGCAAGAGGCGTTGATCCCTGAGGAGGTGGCACTCAAGAGTTTAATGTTATGGTGCAGCAGGTGGGAGGCACGACCGTAGCCCTCGGGTGCTCTCTGACTCGCAAAGGCCGCGACAACGATGGCGGGAGGGGCGGCAACATGGGCGGCTGCCTTTGGAGGTGGTTCATCGGTGGTGGGCGATTATCGTTCACACTACCCCGGCTCCCATTTTCCTTTTTTATTCTGGCATATGTAATTCCAAACAGCATAATAGTTTTAGGTAATTCAAATCATGTTTTAGGTTTTTGGGTTCTTTTTAAATCAGCTATATATATGCTTTTATATGTGCTATATTATGCTAGTTCGTTTCCTAGTTATTTTTTGTTATTCGGATAGGGTGTCTCAATTAGACTTGCAAGCCCATATCGGTCGGATCAAATTCAAGATTGGCCCTTTCCCCTCCTGGGCCGCCTCGCGCGGGGCGGCCCTGGGGGAACCTCAAACCCTAGACGAACGCTTGTGGTTTGATCCCACACACCAAGTAGCTCCGGCTTGCCTAGCCGTCAAAGGCGGCGGGTGAGGAAAGCGTGCCCTTAAGGCCCCTCTACACGTGGAGGCGGGGTGTCACAGGTGCGGTGGCTTGTGTGTCCGGTGGCACGAGCTTGGAAGAGGACGTGGTGGCGAGGAGGCGCCCGACAGGGAGCTTTGGAGTGTGGATGCGCATGTTGGTGCATCAGCGAGGCTAGGTTGCGACGGCGGGTCCGAAGCATCGAGGTGGCGGCGATGAGGCTTGGCCAGGACGGGTCCTGGCTAGCAGCGGCCGACCACCTTCGCATTGAGGGCACTCGTTGCTCCCAGTGGATGCCTCGTGGGAGAAGGAGGAGTAGGCGCGCCTGATCTGGGCCTTTGTCCTAGGACCCTGCAGCGCATGGAGGTCGCCCGGAGTTGGTGACGTGCAGCTGGTCCCGGTCCTGCCGGAGGTGTTCCATGGTCATTCCCCGTCTAGGTTAGAGGAGGTAGTTGGACCACGTTTGTCAGCATTGTGGAGTATCGGAGTTTTGCGTCTCTGCTACTACAAGGGTGAGGCACTATGGTGACAACGATGCGAAGCTTTCTTGGACTGTACTGCCTCAATTTTGGGTGTGTGCGAGTTGTGCGATGTTATAGACGAAATTGTGCCTGACATTTTTGGGCCGACAGCAACGCTGCCCGTGGGCGTCGTTCCCCTCCTTGGAGGCGCTGCCAAGGTGCGTCGACATCTCCCTCACCGCTTGGAGTTGGTTGATGTCTTTGGGCAAAAGCCTTGATTCAGAGAAGGATCGGCATGATGGCGGCGTCCTCGACGTTGTACATTTGTTGGGAGCATCGTGCTTGAAGACATAGCCTAGAGGTCCTACTTTGCCTTCCTTCACTGTTCATCGCTGTCCAAGGCTAACCTTTAGGGGTGCTATGCACCCCATGGCTAGTGAGTCCAAGACGACGTCTTCTCGGGACTGATCAAGTTCCACCATCTTCTCTTCAAATGGTGTGTCAACAAGGGGAGTTCTTTTGAAGTTGTTGTTTTTTTGGAGACGTCCAACGTTGGTCGAGACGCGGCTATGTCGTTTAGTTTGGGTCACACGGTTCCTGTTGTGTTTGCTTTATCTGTGTTGGCTGTCTTTAGAGTTTGGACTAACCGGTGTAAAGTTTGTGCTAATTGTTTGTAGCGAGTGGTAACTTCTTGTGTTACCTTTTAAAGAAAATATGGTATGCCTTTAATCGTACTCTCCAAAAAAAAAAAGATTGGCAGGGTAAAAAAAAAAATTAAGACAGGCCGCCCTCGTGACTCGTTGAAAGTTGAAACCCTCGTCCCGAACCCTTGTCAGCTCACCTTCTCCCGTCGCGCCGCCGCTTCCCAGTTCCCCTCGGAGGCTACAGCCGCCGCCCCACCTCTCACGTCGCTGCCGTTCTTCTGCTTCTCACCTCCCGCCCTCGTTGATCCCCAACTCTCCCGATCTGGGAATAGAACACGCCGGCCTGCCCGTGCCCCCATCCTTCTCCTAACTCACAAGATGTCAGCATCGCAGAGTCCAATAGTGAGGGTACCATCGAGGTGCACCCCGGAGACGGCACGGGCCACGGTCGCATTCGAGGTCGTTGGCTACAGCTTGCACAAGGGCCTTGGCTGCCTCCGTTCCGTGGCATTCTCCATCGGCGGCTACGAATGGTACATCCGCTACTACCCGGACGGAAACACAAAAGAGACGAGCGAAGACTACGTCTCTGTCTGTCTCAGCCTCTTGACCAAAAACGTTGAGGTGAGGGCAAACTACAGCTTTAACCTTGTGAAATCAGTTACGGGGCGGTCGGTTGGGGTGTGCTCCTCGAAACTGTCAAAACTGTTCGACGGCTCGCATATTTGGGGCCAAAAGTTCAGGAAGAAGACTGTTGAACAGGAGTCGGTGTACCTGCGGGATGACCGCCTCGTAATCGAGTGCGACCTTGAGGTTATCGAGGGAACACTTGGAGTCCAGTTGCCGCCCTCCAACTTGTCCGATAATCTTGCAAAACTGTTGGTGGAGAAGAAAGGAGCCGATGTCACTTTCAGTGTTCAAGGGGAAGCTTTTCCTGCGCATAGGATTGTTCTTGCAATGCGATCGCCAGTCTTCGATGCGGAGTTATATGGCCCGATGGGGGACAAAGAGAGGCAGGACATAATCGTTGATGACATGCAGCCTGCTGTTTTCAAGGCATTTCTTCACTTCATCTACACGGATTCGATGCCGTCCATGGATGACCTCGTTGATAGTGACAAAACAGAGATGGTTAAGCACTTGCTCGTGGCTGCAGACAAGTATGGGATTGAAAGGATGAAGATGATATGTGAAGGCATGCTTTGCGAGATTCTTGATGTTGAGACTGTGGCAACCTTGTTAGCTCTAGCTGACCAGCATCATTGCAGCAACCTCAAAGATGCTTGCATTGAATTTATGCTGTCCTCGAATAGAATGGGTGATGTGGTTGCAAGCCAAGGGTACGTACACCTCAAAAGATCTTGTCCTGATGTAATTGTAGATGTGTTTGAGAGGGCAGCTAAGTCCCGTAAAATTTAGTATGCCAACCTGATATGATCTAGACCTATCCTTCGGTTATGAGTGTTATCAGGAGGTGGCTGCCTTATGTTGGGTTACGAAAAACAGTTTAATCTAGGTGATTTAGCATGTTCATCTTGGGCTAGCCTCTATCTAGTTACGTTTTGATTATATCCACCTGACGTGAGGTTGTTGTGCCTTTTAGTTTTTGGGATCTTTTGGAGGACACAAGTTGGGTTTACAAAAATTATGTCTATGATGTAATGGTTGGCCCGTCCTCTATATGTATATATATGAATCTATGTCAGCTAACTAGCTATCTTATTTTATCTGCTCACTTTAGTTTCAGGCTTATTTGAAGAATGATAAACTTTGAGTTCTTAGCTTTCACTTTTGAGATGATATGTTCTGTATGAAAGACTTAGACTTGAATGTTAGCTTTAGATCTTATAATTCCAAAGGTATGTTACATATGGCTTCTTGACACGGTTGGCTGCACAAAAAAGATGGAATTAACAATCAGATTTATGTGCCACTTTGAAGGACACAGTATATCTGTAAACTCTTATATGCAATTAGTTTCTGTTCATGAATTTTGATCGTAAAGGGGTAATTTGGGAATGGAATGTTTGAGTGAATCGGATTGAAAGTTTGAAACAGGCAGGGCCAGATGCTAAAGTCAGTGATGCAGCACCTCTGAGGCAAATCACAATAGCGTGTCTCAGTTGTTTTCCTGAGGTCGCATGAGTGCAGAAAAAAATCCCCTAAGTTGATGATGTGTGCCTTGATATGTTTCGGCAATTTGAGGTACATGGGGAAAATTTTGATGTTGGCAAAATTTTCCTGTTTGCGAAAAAATCATCATTGAGATTTTTTGTGTGGGTAGAATCATCAATGAGATTAGCTCTATTCAGATCATTATATTTTGCTAGCTTAACTTGTGTTTCTCGGTTTTCTCTTCAGTTCTGTTTTATTACTCTGTGCCATCGTTTGTTGCGCTTTCCAGTGCTTTCTTCTAGCAAAAAACAATGCGCTTTTAGAAGTGTATTCTGGATAAAAGAGGCATCGCCACATTATAGGTCCGTATGTTCATGGTTATCTCTGACATGCTACCGGTTTGTACTTGCCGTTTCTGCAACAGTAGGATTAGTGATGCCAGAATACTGTACCAGATCCGGCAACCACACGGTCTCCAGGAAAGGCATGGCCACAGTGAGTTCTTCCGCAACCACATGCTACCGGTTTGTACTTGCCGTTTCTGCAACATGATTTTTAAAATTTTGAGATGCAGATTCAAAATATAAATCAGTGTGGGTGCACAACCATGGTTATTTTAAAAATCATGTACAGCAAGAAAAACATAAAATGCTAAAGCAACATAGGAAAGCTTAAGCAAAACATTGCTTCAATGTTATTCTGCCACACAACAAAGAATACAAATCATGTAAGTTTATTGTACTTGGCACATTTTTTCACCAGCAAACTATTGTTCATGTCCATCTACAACTGAAGTGAAAAAGGTAATAAGAGAGTTGAGAAACATCTGGTTCGTGGTTACCAGCTGCACGTCATCGGCTGTGTTGGAGTTTAAGGAGAAGGCGACACACCCAGAACCCCACATAGCTTCATCCTCTTTACTGATTCATGTACTAAACTTAAATCACTGCTAGCCCTTCTCCTACCTCTCTAGCCTCCACAAGCCAACACCTTGACGCCAGAGATAATGTGTTAAATATTGGAAATTGGTAGAAACATGCACTGGGGGCAGCACGTACGAGGAAGGGTTAGTGTCGTGTTCGGTTGTTTCTTCTTCTCTGTTTCCCCACTGCATGTACGCGCACAGAGGACAATGGTAGTGATATTTGCAAAAAAATAAATCATTATCGAACTGCAAGCAAGACCCAAAATACAATATACTGAAAAGAACATATCCTATTGGCGAACGATAGACGTCTCCTCATGCAACATCACAGCCAGCCCCTGCGGTTCAGTTCCTTTCCGATGACACCACATTAACTTCCTATTCTGACAACACATTAATTCTAACCTCACCTCTCAGCGCAGTAGGCGATACAGATGGTACAAATTCCCAATGAGAAAATGAAGGTATTATACCAGTATACCACAACTGGATTGGAGTATCAGACTACCTGACATTGATGCTACAGGCCAATGATGCATCAACCTCAACAACCGGACAGGCTAGACAGCCAAAATCAACATGCAAAGCCTGATATGAGCTACCTATCGCACAAATCATACCCCATTTAGTCATTGGCGTTGTGGAGGTCATACTGGGCCATGGCCACTCCTTGGATCCATCAGCTAACCATATACACAGACATCATAAGTAAAATCATTGTTTGCACAATTTATTAAACAATAACTTTCAGTTAAATTCACTATGTCCTGATTCCGTACCAAAGTCATTTGTTATCCGATGATTAGTATGTCAACGGATGTCTAGCTTTTATTTATTTCTCAGGTTATAATCAGTTTGAACATATGTAAACAATTAGGAATACTAAAATTAGGACCGTGTGTGTATGTATCATAGTTCTCTGGTTACCGTATTGGCAAAACTAGATTGTTTTCCCTCACTCCCTGTTAATACGACTATCACTTCTGTAAAGAGACAATTTATCTTGAGAACAAATAACTGTATGTAAAGTAAGCTATACAGAACTACAGAAAATACACTCCGCGAGCAATAGTACAACCAGATGATGCAGTAGCGCTGCTCCTTAGGTTTGACAAATAAAAAAAGATAAGCATTTGATTATTGGAGTCTTGACATACCTAAACCACCTCATCACTTTGGCGTTCTGAAATTTGTTAATTCAAAAACATTCAGATACTTGCTCATACTCCCAATGATAGCAGATTAGAGACCCACACTTTAGCTGCAATAGATAAATCCGCAAGTGTCAGATCGTTTGGTATTTTGCATTGATTTACTTGAATATCAGATAATGCAATACCTTCGGAAGACAAGGTCTACCCGTTGAACCAATGTCTCAAATCAATAATACATACACCAATTGTTGACATGGGCCATATCAATGTCGAGTAGTAAGAAGAGTAAGTTCTCTGAGCCAATAACACAAACACGTAGAGTGCAGTACCCAGAGACTGAAAAAAGATGGGAAGTGAAAAAGAGATATCAGACATAGACATAGACATGAAAGGATACATGAATGCGATACTCGGAATGCAATCAGACCTTCGACAAAGCTTGGCGGCAACAGTAGTTTAGGCGAGCTGTTGCGGAGGCGGTGCCCTTGGACAGTGGCGTGCGGAGGAGCGGCCAGCCTGCGAACCTCCGAGGTGCAGGTGTAGACGCGTGGCCCATCGGTGACCAGGAGGAGACCTTGGCGGCGGAGGTCGAGCGCGGATCCCGTTCACGCGGAAGGAGAGGAGTTGACGACGGTCGCTTAAAAAGGTGGCCGAGCTGCTATTGTCGGCCATGGTTGAGGGCGGCGGAGAACGGCAGTGGCCGGGGCTGGGATGTGCGGCGGCGTGAGAGAGAGAGACGATGGGTTCGGTGAGGCGTCGGCGTACCGGCGGCGGCGGTTGGAGCAGGGGCGACAGGGATCGTGCGAGACAGGGGAGTTTTTTTTTGAACCAGATTGCAGGGGAGTAAATTTCTCCTCATCCCTCGGGGTGGACTGTGGGTGCGACGGAAGATTTTCGTCTGCCCTCCGCCAAAGTAATTGCTAAGTGTACGCACGTATTTGGATTAGATTAACGGGTGTCGTTAGATCTAACCAACTGGGATAATCTGGTGGTGCTAATCAGACGGAGTACAATTGCGGGGTGGACTTAGAAAAATTTATGTTTGCTTGTTTAATAGTATTAATTCAAAAACATTCAGATACTTGCTCATACTCCCAATGATAGCAGATTAGAGACCCACACTTTAGCTGCAATAGATAAATCCACAAGTGTCAGATCGTTTGGTATTTTGCATTGATTTACTTGAATATCAGATAATGCAATACCTTCGGAAGACAAGGTCTACCCGTTGAACCAATGTCTCAAATCAATAATACATACACCAATTGTTGACATGGGCCATATCAATGTCGAGTAGTAAGAAGAGTAAGTTCTCTGAGCCAATAACACAAACACGTAGAGTGCAGTACCCAGAGACTGAAAAAAGATGGGAAGTGAAAAAGAGATATCAGACATAGACATAGACATGAAAGGATACATGGATGCGATACTCGGAATGCAATCAGACCTTCGACAAAGCTTGGCGGCAACAGTAGTTTAGGCGAGCTGTTGCGGAGGCGGCGCCCTAGGACAGTGCCGTGCGGAGGAGCGGCCAGCCTGCGGACCTCCGAGGTGCAGGTGTAGACGCGTGGCCCATCGGTGACCAGGAGGAGACCTTGGCGGCGGAGGTCGAGCGCGGATCCCGTTCACGCGGAAGGAGAGGAGTTGACGACGGTCGCTTAAAAAGGTGGCCGAGCTGCTGTCGTCGGCCATGGTTGAGGGCGGCGGAGAACGGCAGTGGCCGGGGCTGGGATGTGCGGCGGCATGAGAGAGAGAGAGACGATGGGTTCGGTGAGGCGTCGGCGTACCGGCGGCGGCGGTTGGAGCAGGGGCGACAGGGATCGTGCGAGACAGGGGAGTTTTTTTTGAACCAGATTGCAGGGGAGTAAATTTCTCCTCATCCCTCGGGGTGGACTGTGGGTGCGACGGAATATTTTCGTCTGCCCTCCGCCAAAGTAATTGCTAAGTGTACGCACGTATTTGGATTAGATTAACGGGTATCGTTAGATCTAACCAACTGGGATAATCTGGTGATGCTAATCAGACGGAGTACAATTGCGGGGTGGACTTAGAAAAATTTATGTTTGCTTGTTTAATAGTATTAATTCAAAAACATTCAGATACTTGCTCATACTCCCAATGATAGCAGATTAGAGACCCACACTTTAGCTGCAATAGATAAATCCACAAGTGTCAGATCGTTTGGTATTTTGCATTGATTTACTTGAATATCAGATAATGCAATACCTTCGGAAGACAAGGTCTACCCGTTGAACCAATGTCTCAAATCAATAATGTTAGATGTATATTTGTACATGTGTATTTTCCCCACCTGTTAGGGGGTTTCCTGCTATTCTCACCTGTACATGTAACTATATGTTGTGGCCTTTGGCCCTCAGGGAATACAACTTGTCTATTCCTAACATGGTATCAGAGCGCTAGGTTTCGCTCCTCTCCTCGCTGCCGCAGCCGCCGCTCGCCCCGGCCTTCCGCCGCCGCCTCTCCCTTGCCATCGGCGAGCTCCGGCCATCGTTGCCGCTCCTCTTCCCCGGCCGCTCCGTCCGCCGCCGCTCCCGATCCGATCTCGTAGCCCGTTCTCGTCGATCGGATCGGATCCGCCAGACCTGCTCGTTCTGGTCGATAGTCTGCCAGACCTGCTCGTCCTCGTCGCCCGGATCCGCCCGACGTCCCGCCCGGTCGCCAGGGATCGCCCCGGCCTCGTCCTCAGCTACTAGCTCGCTCCTCCCGTCGCCAGGGATCGCCCCGGCCTCGTCCTCAGCTCGGCCTCATCCTCAGCTCGATCCCTGGACCTGCTTCCGCTGCCAGGGTCAACGCCCACCGCCCCCCCACCAGGCTTCACCCGATTCCGCCGCCGGTCGCCGGAAAAGGTTGCCGCCGGCGGGAATTAGCCTGTGCTGCCGGGAATCGGCCGGTGGTGCTGGGAATCGGCCGATTTCTGAAGGACATCGTCTTCCTGTTTCAGTTCGTGTAAAAAAAAACGAAAAAAAAACGATGTTGTCTCTGTCTCTTGCTGCTGTTTCTTCCGATGCTCCCGTCGTGCGCTCGGGTCTTCCTTCGTTACTTGGCCCTTGCCCGTCGACTTCATTGTCGGCGCGCCACTCTACGTCGGTCCTCGCGGATTCTTCCTGTGGTTATCCGACCTCGTCTCCGCTGCCTTGTTGCTCTTCACCAACTCTGTCTATGTCGGCTCGCCGCTCTACATCGACTCTCGCGGCTTCTTCACGCGGTTCTGCCCGCGTTTCGCCGACTTCGTCTTCGTCGGCCTGCCGCTCTACATCGACTCTTGCGGCCTCTTCACGTGGTTATGGCCGCGCTTCACCGATCTCGTCTACGTCGGCTCGCCGCTCGACATCGACTTTTGCGGCTTCTTTAGGCGGCTATGACCGCCCTTCGTTGACTTTGTCTACGTCGGCCTGCCGCTCTGCATCGTTTTTCACGGCCTCTTCACGTGGCTATGGCCGCGCTTCGCCGACCCCGTCTATGTCGGCTCGCCGCTCGACATCGACTCTTGCGGCTTCTTCAGGCGGCTGTGACCGTCCCTCGTCGACTCCGTCTTCATCGGCGTATTGCTCTCCGTCGTCACCTTTGGCGGCCTCTGTGTGTGTGGGTGACAGCTCCTCGTCGACACCTGATTGTACCTCGACCTCTCCAGTCGTGCCCCTTTCTGCGCATGAGATAGCGCAGCTTCGATGCCTGCTTGATGCTTGGGATTCTTCACCGACAGGTTCTGCTGGTTCTGCGACTGAGTTTTCTGGCATTGAGCGACCACCTTCTCCTTCTCCAGGTACATCCCCATGGCTTCTTGATACTGGAGCTTCTTTTCATATGACTCCTGATTCTTCCTCGTTGCATTCTGTTCGACCTGTCGACCCTCCTGTTCGTGTTCTTACTGCCGATGGTACCCCTCACCCAGTCATTAGTCGAGGCATTCTTAGTACTTCCTCGTTTTATGTTCCTTCTGTTGCGCATGTTCCTCAACTTAACATGCAACTCTTTTCTGGTAGTCAGATTGTTGACTCTCGTTGTAGCATCACTCTCGACTTTGATTCCTGTTCTGTTCAGGATCGTCGCACCGGCACTATGCTTGGTGCTGGCCCCCGCCGCCATGATGGCCTCTGGGAGCTTCACTGGCTTCGTCTTCCTTCTGATGCCACCGTCGCCAGTTCCTCGGCATCTGTAGCTGTCGCTACTAGCTCTTTTCAGTAGTGGCATCATCGTCTTGGACATTTATGTGGTTCTCGCCTCTCGTCTTTAGTTCATCGTGGTGTTCTGGGGTCTGTCTCCGGAAACGCTTCTTTGGATTGTCAGGGCTGTCGCCTTGGTAAGCAGATTCAGCTACCGTATCCTCACAGTGAGTCTGTGTCCGAGCGTCCTTTTGATCTTGTTCACTCTGATGTTTGGGGTCCAGCTCCTTTCCCCTCGAAAGGGGGTCATCGCTACTATGTTCTCTTTATTGATGATTTTTCTCGTCACACTTGGATATATTTCATGCGCTCTCGCAGTGAGGTGCTGTCCATTTATCAGCGTTTTGCGGCTATGGTCCGCACTCAGTATTCCTCGCCCATTCGTGTGTTCCGTGCTGATTCTGCTGGTGAGTATATCTCTCAGCACCTGCGTGGTGTTCTTGCTGAGCAGGGCACCCTTGCTCAGTTTTCTTGTCCCGGTGCACATGCGCAAAATGGTGTCGCCGAGCGTAAGCATCATCATATTCTTGAGACCACCCGTGCTATGATGATTGCTTCTTCTCTTCCGCCGCATTTCTGGGCTGAGGCTGTCGCTACGTCGACTTATCTAATTAACATCCAGCCTTCTGCTGCCCTCCAAGGTGGCATCCCTCTCGAGCGTCTCTCTGGTGGTTCTCCAGACTACTCGGCTCTTCGTTCGTTTGGTTGCGTTTGCTATGTTTTTCTTCCTCCTCGTGAACGCACCAAACTGACCGCTCAGTCTGTTGAGTGTGTATTTCTTGGCTACAGTGATGAGCATAAGGGCTATCGCTGTTGGGACCCTGTTGGTCGTCGGATGCGCATCTCTCGTGACGTCACGTTTGATGAGACGCGTCCCTTCTACCCTCGCCCCACCTCTGGTACCTACCCGGTGGATGATATATCCTTTCTTCTGTTTCCTGATGCACCTCCTTCTGTTCCTATTGTCCCTCCTCCTGGACCTCGTTCTGATGCGCCCTCTTCGTCCCCGGCGCCATCCTCTTCGACTCCGTTGTCCTCCTCCCCACCTAGTTCTCCACCTAGTTCTCCTCTTTCTTCTTCTGATCCTCCGCCCACCTCACCGTTGTCTCCTTTTCCCTTTCATTATTCTCGTCGCACTCATGTTCCAGATCCTTCTCCTGATGTCCCTTCTTCTTCTTCTTCTTCTGATATGTCTTCTTCTTCTTCTTCTGACGAGCTTCCCTCTCCTCTTCCGGCGACTCGTCCACTTCGTGCTCCAGACCGTTACTCTCCTAGTCAGTACGGTCTTTCTGTTGCCTCCGAGCCGACTTCTTATCGGGATGCTGAGCGTCATCCTGAATGGCAGCTTGCTATGGCTGAGGAGATTCCTGCGCTTGAGCGCACTGGCACCTGGGATCTTGTCTCTCCCCCTCCCGGTGTTCGTCCTATCACGTGTAAGTGGGTCTATAAAATTAAGACCCGCTCTGATGGATCTCTTGAGCGCTACAAAGCGCGTCTTGTGGCTCGTGGCTTTCAGCAGGAGCACGGCCGTGACTATGATGAGACTTTTGCCCCTGTGGCTCATATGACCACTGTGCGTACTCTTCTTGTTGTCGCTTCTGTTCGACACTGGTCTGTGTCTCAGCTTGATGTTCAGAACGCTTTTCTTAATGGCGAGTTGAGTGAGGAGGTCTACATGCAGCCTCCTCCCGGGTATTCTGTCCCTGATGGGATGGTCTGTCGCCTTCGGCGTTCTCTTTATGGCCTGAAACAGGCCCCTCGTGCTTGGTTTGAGCGTTTTGCTTCTGTGGTGACTGCTGCTGGTTTCTCTCCCAGCGCTCATGATCCAGCGCTGTTCGTCCACACTTCTCCTCGTGGACGCACTCTTCTCCTTCTCTATGTTGATGATATGATCATTACTGGTGATGATCCTGAGTATATTGCCTTTGTTAAGGCTCGTCTTCGTGAGCAGTTTCTTATGACCGATCTTGGTCCTCTCCGCTATTTTCTTGGGATCGAGGTTTCTTCCACTTCTGATGGCTTTTCTATCTCTCAGGAAAAGTATATTCAGGATCTTCTTGCTCGTGCTGCTCTTGGGGATGAGCGCACCGTTGAGACTCCTATGGAGCTTAATGTTAAGCTTCGTCCTACTGATGGTGATCCTCTCCCTGATCCGACGCGTTATCGCCATCTTGTTGGGAGTCTTGTTTATCTTGCTGTCACTCGTCCTGATATATCTTATCCTGTTCATATTCTGAGTCAGTTTGTCTCAGCTCCTACCACTGTCCACTATAGTCATCTCCTCCGTGTTCTTCGTTATCTTCGTGGCACGATTACTCGTCGCATTTTCTTTCCTCGTTCCAGCTCTCTCCAGCTCCAGTGCTACTCGGATGCTACTTGGGCGAGTGATCCTTCGGATCGTCGTTCACTTTCTGCTTACTGTGTGTTTCTTGGTGGTTCGCTTGTTGCTTGGAAGACGAAGAAACAGGTTGCAGTTTCCCGTTCGAGTGTAGAGGCTGAGTTGCGAGCTATGGCCTTGTTGATTACTGAGGTGACATGGTTACGGTGGTTGCTTGCCGATTTTGGGGTCTCTGTTACGACACCCACTCCACTTTTGTCTGACAGTACAGGTGCTATCAGTATTGCACGTGATCCGGTCAAGCATGAGCTTACCAAGCATATTGGTGTTGATGCTTTTTATACACGTGCTCAGGTGCAGGCTCAGATTGTTGCGCTTCACTATGTGCCTTCAGATTTGCAGTTGGCAGATTTCTTTACAAAGGCACAAACTAGAGCGCAACATGACTTCTTACTCTCCAAACTCAGTGTTGTTGATCCACCATGAGTTTGAGGGGGAGTGTTAGATGTATATTTGTACATGTAAATTTTCCCCACCTGTTAGGGGGTTTCCTGCTATTCTCACCTGTACATGTAACTATATGTTGTGGCCTTTGGCCCTCAGGGAATACAACTTGTCTATTCCTAACAAATAATACATACACCAATTGTTGACATGGGCCATATCAATGTCGAGTAGTAAGAAGAGTAAGTTCTCTGAGCCAATAACACAAACACGTAGAGTGCAGTACCCAGAGACTGAAAAAAGATGGGAAGTGAAAAAGAGATATCAGACATAGACATAGACATGAAAGGATACATGGATGCGATACTCGGAATGCAATCAGACCTTCGACAAAGCTTGGCGGCAACAGTAGTTTAGGCGAGCTGTTGCGGAGGCGGCGCCCTTGGACAGTGGCGTGTGGAGGAGCGGCCAGCCTGCGGACCTCCGAGGTGCAGGTGTAGACCCATGGCCCATCGGTGACCAGGAGGAGACCTTGGCGGCGGAGGTCGAGCGCGGATCCCGTTCACGCGGAAGGAGAGGAGTTGACGACGGTCGCTTAAAAAGGTGGCCGAGCTGCTGTCGTCGGCCATGATTGAGGGCGGCGGAGAACGGCAGTGGCCGGGGCTGGGATGTGCGGCGGCGTGAGAGAGAGAGAGACGATGGGTTCGGTGAGGCGTCGGCGTACCGGCGGCGGCGGTTGGAGCAGGGGCGACAGGGATCGTGCGAGACAGGGGAGTTTTTTTTTGAACCAGATTGCAGGGGAGTAAATTTCTCCTCATCCCTCGGGGTGGACTGTGGGTGCGACGGAAGATTTTCGTCTGCCCTCCGCCAAAGTAATTGCTAAGTGTACGCACGTATTTGGATTAGATTAACGGGTGTCGTTAGATCTAACCAACTGGGATAATCTGGTGATGCTAATCAGACGGAGTACACTTGCGGGGTGGACTTAGAAAAGTTTATGTTTGCTTGTTTAATAGTATTAATTCAAAAACATTCAGATACTTGCTCATACTCCCAATGATAGCAGATTAGAGACCCACACTTTAGCTGCAATAGATAAATCCACAAGTGTCAGATCGTTTGGTATTTTGCATTGATTTACTTGAATATCAGATAATGCAATACCTTCGGAAGACAAGGTCTACCCGTTGAACCAATGTCTCAAATCAATAATACATACACCAATTGTTGACATGGGCCATATCAATGTCGAGTAGTAAGAAGAGTAAGTTCTCTGAGCCAATAACACAAACACATAGAGTGCAGTACCCAGAGACTGAAAAAAGATGGGAAGTGAAAAAGAGATATCAGACATAGACATAGACATGAAAGGATACATGGATGCGATACTCGGAATGCAATCAGACCTTAGACAAAGCTTGGCGGCAACAGTAGTTTAGGCGAGCTGTTGCGGAGGCGGCGCCCTTGGACAGTGGCGTGCGGAGGAGCGGCCAGCCTGCGGACCTCCGAGGTGCAGGTGTAGATGCGTGGCCCATCGGTGACCAGGAGGAGACCTTGGCGGCGGAGGTCGAGCGCGGATCCCGTTCACGCGGAAGGAGAGGAGTTGACGACGGTCACTTAAAAAGTGGCCGAGCTGCTGTCGTCGGCCATGGTTGAGGGCGGCGGAGAACGGCAGTGGCCGGGGCTGGGATGTGCGGCGGCGTGAGAGAGAGAGACGATGGGTTCGGTGAGGCGTCGGCGTACCGGCGGCGGCGGTTGGAGCAGGGGCGACAGGGATCGTGCGAGACAGGGGAGTTTTTTTTTGAACCAGATTGCAGGGGAGTAAATTTCTCCTCATCCCTCGAGGTGGACTGTGGGTGCGACGGAAGATTTTCGTCTGCCCTCCGCCAAAGTAATTGCTAAGTGTACGCACATATTTGGATTAGATTAACGGGTGTCGTTAGATCTAACCAAGTGGGATAATCTGGTGGTGCTAATCAGACGGAGTACAATTGCGGGGTGGACTTAGAAAAGTTTATGTTTGCTTGTTTAATAGTTGTATAGATTTTCAAACAAGCTAAAATCCCTGAATAGCCACTTATTTACTTTTGTCTTCCAATGCACATTCTAGCCAATTCTCTTGCCGTCTTCAATGCAACTAACTCAGAGTCATTCTTTGATATTGTTTCTCCAAAATCCAAATTGATATCTGAAATCATCTGTGCAAATCCTAGATATCATAGTCCGGAACCCAGAGTACCTGACTCGATACGAACAAGACTATCGGTGCGCTCGCTGTTGCGGCAGGTCGCGGTACGCCAAAAGACTCCGTGTTCCGTTCAAAAAAGGACTCCGTGTTCCGTAGGTCTCTTCCGAATCGATCACGTTGATTGGCTTCCGCGTTTAACTTATAGCTGATCGAGTCCTCTTCAACTCCCAGTCCTCGATCAAACCCTGTTATTAGCCGCCGTCGCTACCGCCACCGCCGCAGACCTAATTTTACCTCCGCGGATACCGGCAATGGCAGCACTGATGAGGCCGAGAACGACTACGGCTACGGCGTCGACGTGCATCCCGGACACGGCGCGGGGCACGCACGTGTTCACCATTACCGGCTACAGGATGCACAAAGGCATCGGCGTCGGGAAGTTCATACGGTCAGGCACCTTCACCGTCGGCGGCTACGATTGGTGCGTCCTCTACTACCCCGACGGAGACGACAGATCCGATGCCAAGGACTACGTTTCACTGCTCGTCGAACTCCAGAGCAAGAAATCTGTGGTGAGGGCGCTCTACGACCTGAGGCTCACAAACAAGGCCATCGGGCTCTCGTCACCGGTCTTCTCACGGCCGTCGTCCTTACCGCCGTTCAACTCCTGCAATAGGAACGAGCACCTCAGGGGCCCTTCCAAGTTCATGAAGAGGGACCTCTTGGAGTCATCGTACCTGCATGATGACTGCCTCGTGATCGAGTGCGACGTCACTGTTATCAAGGAAGTACGGGTCGTGCCCAGGACGCCCGAGATCCAGGTGCCGCCATCGGATTTGTCGAATAA
Source organism: Dactylis glomerata (assembly GCA_007115705.1). Lineage (NCBI taxonomy): Eukaryota > Viridiplantae > Streptophyta > Magnoliopsida > Poales > Poaceae > Dactylis > Dactylis glomerata. Next base: position 2,869,555 of record QXEO01000900.1, read on the forward strand.
TCTCGCAAAACTCCTGGAAGGGAAGAAAGGAGCGGACGTGACCATAAAGGTTGGCGGGGAGGTCTTCTACGCGCACAGGATCGTGCTCGCCATGCGATCGCCGGTCCTGGATGCGGAGCTCTTCGGGCCAATGGGGGACAAGGAGAAGCGGTGCTTGGAGATTGAGGACATGCAGCCCGCTGTTTTCGGGGCACTTCTTCACTTCATATATACAGATGCATTGCCTGCTGCCATGGACCATCTCGTCGGTGGTGACAAAACAGAGATGGTCAAGCACTTGCTCGTGGCTGCAGATAGGTACGCCATGGAAAGGATGAAGTTGATCTGCGAGAGCACCCTCTGCAAGACTCTGGATGCTAAGAGCCTCGTCAAGACGTTGGCGCTGTCTGACCAGCATCATTGCGGCAAGCTCAAAGCTGCTTGCATCGAGTATATCAAACACTTCGCATAGAACACAACAAAGCATACTATGTTAGTACCCAACAATCAACATGTACTGCTGTCTATCTAGTTTTACACATGTACCCACCATCATAAGCAGTAAAGTTTACCTAGCTTTAAAATGTGGATCCATAGTTGATTTGCGATGAATATTTAGTTTGTTGACATTGCATACAAGTTCTCCTTAATTAGGTTGTCCTTTTGTTCTCAAGTTCTCAGAGATATGCAGCAGATTTGTCAGGAACTGCATGTATCTACCTTAGATCAGGTTGCATTGTCCTAAAGTTTTTAGAGATATTTTGGTGAAGATGAATAGGTTTATCAGAAATTCTGCCCTTTGGGTGATATTGGCTAGTCCTTAATTGTCTTGTAAATATAATGAATATGTTTATCACTAATTTCCCTTTTGTGTGCTATTTTTATTTCTCAAATATAATAAATGTATTATTAGCCAAGCTGATGTCATGATCAGCAACCGCCATAACTATGATCGTTGTAAACTGTGGTGAACATAAGCGCATGTAATACTGTATTAGCAAATTGGTATTGCAAACAATCATAGAATTGTTATGTTATCGTAGTGCTCATAACAGCCTATTTGCAAAAAATAGACACAGCATATTCGTTGCAATACCCAAGATAGTGTCCACGTATTTTGTTATAATAGGGGTATCTTGCTCAAAATGGGTGTCCATATGTTCTCTTATCTTCTTTTTAGATTTGCGGGTGGTTGAACTTTCAGTCATTTGGTTACAGCTTTGGAGTAATAAGAGCTTTGGGAATCATAACCTGTGCAGTTGGAACTCGAAACACAGTTACTAAATTAGTACTTCCTCCGATCGAAAATAAGTATCGGTGACTTAGTGTAAACTTTATACCAAGTTAGTACAAAATCACCGACTTTCCGATCGGAGGGAGTACTTGACTGCAAAGCATAAGATTTAAGTAGAGAAAGCTTAGCAAAAGTGACTTCAGACTTTGTGGAATTGATCAAATAATGTCAAGCTTATTAACAATGCAAGTAAGTCCACAATTTGATTATAACTGTTGTCTATAGTCGGGTCTGGTAACGAGCCTAGCTCAGCCTATAAAATCCAATTCCAAGGCCAGATAATTTCGGATGACATGCAGCTGATTTGGGAAGCCAAAATTCCCCTAAAGCAAGGATATTCAGCACAACCGAATTTGCCCTTGTCTGTAATTCCCAGCCTAACTCTTGACATCACCTTCTTGGCGAGGATATGGAAGCTCCCTTTCCCTGCCACCTGAAGAAACTTTGAGGAACCGATGGCGCTTGCAGAATAATCTTCTGAATTCTGAGCAAAAGATGGTGCTGAAGACAACAACAACAACTCCAACTTGGTGGATGATTGGGAAGAAATGACCAGGTTTTCAATAAAAGAGCTTGCTCGAACCAGCAGCTCCTTCACAAAATGATTGTGAGGCAGCCTCATGGCGAAGTGCAGATCCTTCTTTCTTTCAGTTGTCAGTTTTGTTTCTTTTCCTTCCTTTCTTTCTAGTTCTCTTGCATCCTCTGGCTTCTAATTCGTAATCTGTGACTCTCCTTTCTTCATAACGAAAATCAGATAGCCATTCTTTGGCATTTTCTTATAATATATTCGTGCAGTTCTCCTGCCACTACAGGAAACAGAATCTTTGCCTAGTACAAATTATACTAGGCAAAGGGCTAAAAACACCTAGCAAAGGCTTTGCCTAGTGTGGCACTCGGCAGAGAGGTGCCGGCAAAGAATGGCTCGGCAAAGTTTCTTTGCCGAGTGCAACGAAGATGACGCTCAGCAAAGGTACTTTACCGAGTACACTTTCTTTGCTGAGTAATTTTCTTTACCGAGTGTATTTTTATAATTTTGCCATGTGTTATTTCTATGCTGAGTGTTTGTACATGGCAAAGAAATAGTTTGCTGTGTATTTTACTTTGCCGTGTGTTTTTGCCTAGACACTTGGCAAAGTCCTTATTTGCCTAGTACCACGAGATATTACACTCGGCAAAGAACACTGGAGCCACCAAAGATCTGTTTTCCTGTAGTGTGCATGCCTTGAAAAACAAAATAACGGAAATCAGCAGCTTGCTGTGTTAATTTGCTAGTGAGTTCTAAGTTTATTAACCAAATTAATTTAAACCGAAGAACTCCCACTTAAACTAACATCCCTCCAAGTTTGTTTAGCAGACTCAAAATAAATTTCTATAAGAGTGAGTTATTTTGTTTTGGCGAGGCCCTTAACGAGGTCAATGCCTATGCTAACTTGCTTGACTGTAGGCAAGGCCAGTTTCCCATGAGGTATTTGGGAATTCCGAATCATTATCGGAGACTCACACTTGCCGGATGAAAACTTGTTGATGAGAGACTTCAAAAATGTCTTTCTAGTTGGAAAGGCAAGTTGTTGTCCCTAGAAGGGAGATTAGTACTAATTAATTTGGTATTATCGAACATGATACTGCATATAATCTCCTTCTTTCTTTTGCCTAAAGGAGTCCTTCAAAAACTGGATTACTACCAGTCTAGATTCTTTTGGCAAGGGGATAGTGAGAAAAAGAAAATCGATTGGCTAAATGGAGTTCTGTTTGCTGTCCTAAGATCAAGGATGGCTTGGTATTCATGACTTGTCGGTCAAGAATATGGCTTTTCTAGGTAAATGGTTGTTTAAGCTACTTACTGAGGAAGGAACTTGACAAACCATTCTAAAAAGGAAATATATTGGCTCAAAAGCATTATCCCAGGTTCTTTGGAAACCAGGTGATTCGCATTTCTAGGCTAGTCTAATGGCAACGAAGAAGCATTTCTTCGGCCTAGGGACTTTTTCCTTTAAGGATGGATCAGAGATAAGATTCTGGGAAGATAAATTCCTTGGTGCCACCTCCCTTCGGGAACAGTATCCGGCATTGTATAATATTATGTGTCACAAAGGCGATACCATCGCTAAGATTTTGGAGACTTCTCCTCCGAATGTGTCGTTCAGAAGGGATTTGTCTAGTCAGAGGCTTGTATCTTGGAATGTCTTACTGCTACGTTTGACAAATATCTAATTACAAACTGGACATGACGAGTTCCGTTGGAATCTACATGAAAATGATAAATTTTTGGTAGCATCCATGTATAATGCGCTAATTCAACCTGATTTGCCAATCGGTAAGATTAGTAATAATAGACTTTGGAAATTGAAACTTTCATTATGTTAAGGTATTCGGATGGTACCTACGTAAAGGAGTGATTTTAACCAAAGATAATCTTGCAAAACGGAACTGGAATGGAAATAGAACATGTGTTTTTTTATCATCAGGATGAAACAATTAAACACTTATTCTTCCAATGTTGTTTCACAAGGTCTATATGGTCAGTCATCCAAGTAGCTTCAACCTCATTTCCACCATGCAGTATTGCCAACATATTTAGGAATTGGCTTAATGGAATAGATCATAGGTTCAAAAAGCATATTAGGGTGGGAGCGATTGCCTTTATTTGATTGATATGGCTATGTAGAAACGAAAAAGTGTTTAACCATAAAAACTCTTCTATTTTGCATATTATCTACCAGGGTATAAGTACTCTTCATTTATGATCCTCTCTTCAAAGGGTGGAGGATTGCGACCTCTTTATGGAGGTTTGTGCACGTTTGGAGGCTACTGTTATAAAAGCGATAGGCAATAACGAAGAACGAAAAAGAAATCACAGCACGGAGATACAAGATTTTAACGTGGAAAACCCTCTCCAACAAAGAGAGGTAAAAACCACGGGCGCCGGCCAGCAAAACTTCACTATATCGGGTATATGTTTACAAAAGCCGTGGGCTATCTTATGATGCGATAAACCCTAGCCGGCGGCTTACAAGGAGTATAAATAGGCGGCAGCAACGATCCGTACCTTATAGAATTTGGCGACGGGCCCAAGCCTTCGGCGACGGGCCTCGCTTCGCTCGCCAGAAGTTGGCCTCTACTTTATAGAATTTGGATCAGAATATAACAAACTCCACCTTGAAACAAATTCCTTGTAGCATAAACTTCAACAATCACCTGAATTAACAAAGAAAACACTTGCTGGCGCCAAACAGCCACTTGGGCTAAATAGTTATACCAACTAAGCTTGAGCAAAGCTCAAACTTAGTAACAGGAACATGCTTTATCATCATATCAGCATGATTATTATGAGTACTAATCTTGCATACCTGCAGTTTACCTTGTGCAACCACGTGGCGAACATAGTGATACTTAATATCAATGTGCTTTGTCCTCTCATGGAACATCTGATCTTTAGTAAGATAAATAGCACTTTGACTGTCACAAAATAACTTAATGCAAGAATTATCTCCACAAAGCTCAGCAAACAGACCTTTCAGCCAAACAGCCTTTTTACATGCTTCATTGATAGCCATGTACTCAGCCTCAGTTGTAGATTATGCTGAAACATCCTGCAAGGTAGCCTTCCAGCTAACAGCACAACCACCAACAGTAAACACATAACCTGTGAGGGACCTCCTCTTATCCAAGTCGGCAGCATAATTTGAATCCACATAGCCTACGAGTCCCCCACCAGTCCTGCCAAACTTCAAGCAAGCTTTAGATATGCCGCGAAGGTACCTGAAAATCCACTGAACAGCATTCCAATGTTCTTTACCAGGATTAGCCATGTATCGACTGACCAAACTCATAGCATGTGACAAATCAGGCCGGGAACAAACCATGGCATACATCAAGGAACCAACAGCACTAGAATAAGGAACTCGTGACATGTACTCAATATCATCTTCAGAAGTAGGACATTGCAAAGCTGACAACTTGAAGTGAGAAGCAATAGGTGTACTAACAAACTTTGCATCATGCATGTTAAAACGATGAAGAACTTTCTCAATGTATTTTTCTTGACTAAGAAATAACAAACTAGACTTTCTGTCCCTCTTAATTTCCATGCCTAGTATTTTCTTAGCAGGACCAAGATCCTTCATCTCAAACTCACTACTTAACTGAGCCTTTAAAGTAGTGATCTCTTTCATGCTCTTGGCAGCAATCAACATATCATCAACATATAGCAGCAAATAAATAGGTGATCCATTAACAAACTTGATGTACACACAACTATTATACTGAGATCTCTTAAAACCATGTGCTAGCATAAATGAATCAAACCTTTTATACCATTGTTGTGGCGACTGTTTCAGACCATAAAGGGACCTCTTCAACTTGCAAACGAGACCCTCCTTACCAGGCACAATGAAACCTTCAGGCTGGTCCATGTATATCTCCTCCTCCAACTCACCATGCAGAAAAGCAGTCTTAATATCTAGCTGCTCAAGCTCAAGATCATGCATAGCAACAATACCAAAGAAAGCACGAATAGAAGTATGCTTCACAACTGGGGAGAAAACATCAGTATAATCAACACCTAGAATCTGACTGAAACCTTTTGCTACTAACCTTGCCTTAAACCTTGGAGGCTCATTAGGAGATAAACCTTCCTTCCTTTTAAATATCCACTTGCAACGGACAGCCTTCTTTTGTTTAGGCAAGTGCACAACATCCCATGTGCCATTTTTCTCAAGCGATTGCATCTCTTCTTGCATCGCACCTAGCCACTTTTCCTTATCAACCGAAGCAATGGCTTCAGTGTACGTGGCTGGTTCAGCATCATGCTCCACCTGTTCAGCACAACTCAAAGCATAACGAACAATATCACACTCTTCAATTAAACGATTAGGAGGTGCAATATTTCTCTTAGGATGGCCAGCTGCAATAGACCGTGATGGCTGCTGAACAATAGGTGGTGAAGGTGGAACATCATCATTATTGGTTTCAGGAACCACATTTTTGTTCTCCTTTGCGTGCTCCACCTGCACGCCAATTCTCTGTTGCTCATCATCAGAAACATTGGGAGAATCAATAGCATTAGAAATATCAGTAGACGGATTATCATAAAACATAACCGCCTCATTAAAAATGGCATTCCTGCTTAACAAAACTTTCTTGGTTTCAGGATTCCATAATTTATATGCCTTAACTCCTGAACCATAACCAAGGAAGATGCACTTAACAGCCCTTGGCTCTAACTTTCCATTATCAACGTGAGCATAAGCAGTGCAACCAAAAACTCTCAACTCAGAATAATCAGCTGGTGAACCAGACCATACCTCAATGGGAGTTTTCTTATCAAGTGGAACGGAAGGTGACCTGTTGATGAGATAGCATGCGGTGGAGGCTGCTTCAGCCCAAAAATGTCTATGCATCTTTGCATTAGACAACATGCAGCGAGCCCTCGAAATAATGGTCCTATTCATGCGTTCAGCCACGCCATTCTGCTGAGGGGTGTATGGGATGGTGTGATGTCTTACCATGCCATCATTGCTGCAAAACTCATCAAATTCATTTGAACAAAATTCCATACCATTATCAGTACGGAGTACCTTAACCTTCCTTTCAGTTTGTGTTTCTACCATAACTTTCCACTTCTTAAAAGCAGCAAAAACATCAGATTTATGTTTCAGAAAATATGGCCACACTTTTCTTGAGTAATCATCAATAATAGTATGCATGTAATTAGCACCACCATTAGAAGTTCTACGGGACGGACCCTAAACATCAGCATGCACATAATCTAAAATGCCTTTGGTGGTATAAACAGAAGCATTGAATTTAACTCTTTTATGCTTACCAAAAATGCAGTGCTCACAGAACTCAAACTTACTCAAGTCGCAACCATCAATTAGCTCACTCTTCGCCAATTCTGCCATGCCAAGCTCACTCATATGTCCAAGACACTTATGCCAAAGATTAGTCTTACTAGAATCATCAGAACTAATAGCAGCAGCAATACCAGGCAAAGTGCTACCTCTAAGGACATATAATTTTGCAAAATTCATATCACCAATCATAACAATGAGAGAGCCTGATGATACCTTCAGACGTTTGTCCCCACCTTTGTACTTGTACCCGTCACAATCCAGGGTACTAAGAGAGATTAAATTCCTCGCCATGGAGGGTATGTGTTTCACTGCAGTCAACGTGTGTGTCATCCCATCATGGGTCTTGATCTGAACAGAACCAACGCCAACAATGTCGCACTGGTTATCATTTCCCACACGCACAAAATCTCCAGTCTGCACAGACTCATAAGAACTGAACCAATCCTTGTTACAGCAAATATGAAACGAACATGCGGTATCAAGAATCCATTCATCATCACGTGAAACACATGCAGCAAAAACAGCTAAGCAATCACCATCAGAACTATCGCTACCAGCAACAACAGCAGCCTCACCTTTACCCGAGGCTATGGCAACCTTACCATTACCATCATTGTTTTTCGGTTGGTAAGTTCCGTTTCTTTTCTCCTTGTTCTGCAACTTCCAACAATCATCAATATTGTGGCTGGGTTTCTTACAATACCTGCAGAACTTTTCACGTCCCTTGGACTTTGAGCGACCTCTGTCGGTCTTACTCTTATCTCTATTGTTGTGGTGGTGGTAGTTATCCCGCTGCTCAGGCCTGTCTCGGACCTCTAACGCCTCCGCCTTGGAGGACGAACTTTCAGCCTGCACCATAGATTTCATCTTCTCCCTTTGATGGAGAGCCTCATAAACTTCGGTGAGGGTTAGTGTATCACGACTTATACATATGGTGTCACGGAAATTCGTAAAGGAACTAGGCAATGAGACTAATAGTAGAAGTGCTAGATCTTCATCCTCATATTTTACCTCCATGGACAGTAAGTCAGAAACGATCTCCCTGAAGATCGATAGGTGATTCATCACCGACTGACCTTCCTGCAACTTGTGCTGGAACAACTTCATCTTCACTTGCAATCTTCTGGTTAGATCCTTTGACATGCAGATCGATTCCAGTTTCAGCCATAGGGCCGCTGCAGATTTCTCTTGCAACACTTCCTGCAAAATATTATTGGATAGATGAAGTTGAATCAAAGACAAAGCCTTACGGTCTTTCCGCTTTTCCTCCTCTGTCCATGACGCAACCGGTTTCTTTCCAAAACCATCGAGCGCATCATCGAGATCTGAAGTTTGGGCGAGGATCACCCTCATCTTCAGTTGCCACAGGGAGAACCTTGTGGTGTAATCCAGCTGCGGCAGATCGAACTTCAAAGACGCCATCTCGCAAACCCTAGATTAGAAAACCTGGGGCTCTGATACCACTTGTTATAAAAGCGATATGAAATAACGAAGAACGAAAAAGAAATCACAGCACGGAGACACAAGATTTTAACATGGAAAACCATCTCCAACAAAGAGAGGTAAAAACTACAGGCGCCGGCTAGCAAAACTTCACTATATCGGGTGTATGTTTACAAAAGCCGTGGGCTATCTTATAATGCGATAAACCCTAGCCGACGGCTTACAAGGAGTATAAATAGGCGGCAGCAACGATCCGTACCGCGGGGGGATGTCGCCCCCCGCACCCCCCCCATAGGCGTCCCTGTTGGGCATGGAGTGGGCCAACTTCAGACTCCGCTCCACTCGGCCCAAGCCTCCGGCGACGGGCCTCGCTCCGCTCGTCAGAAGTTGGCCTCTACTTTATAGAATTTGGATCAGAATATAACTCGAGAAATACTTTTTCCCAACATGGCTGGCCGCATAGTCTTCACATTGGTCCCTCAGTTTAGGCTAATTGCTCATGATGATATATAATTTGGCTTTCTTTAAGATTGTCATATTAGGATATTGGCTGTGTGCATCTTACCTATGCAGAGATCGGGTGTATACTTAAAACTTCTAAGTAATAAAGTCGCTCTTTATCAAAAAAATCACTCATATGTTACCAGTCAAATCGGTGTTCAAAGTTTAATCATGAAATAGGAGGAAGACATACAAATAGGGACGAAGCGAGTCATTGGATGTATATGAACATAAACGATCGCATGACTTGACTGCCTACCTACTGATTAACCCTCACCATTTTTATAATGACAGGAAGACTTGATGTAGTCATTTTGGAGCACGAGCTCCCTGGAGCTCGTTTTTGTAAAATTCAAAAAATTCAAAATTTGAACTTTGGAAAAATTCAACAAAATTACCAGAGTGTAGCCTATCATTTGTTCTACATGTGTGTGAATTTGTTTTACGAAATACCTTGTATTCTTTTCTCAGCAAAAATGACAAAATTTCAGATCTGAGAACATATTTTCAGATCTGGGAACATGTTCTAAAATTTGTCTAATTTATCTTTTTTGCTGAGCCTATAATACAAGGTATTTCACAATAAGAATTTGCACAATCATAGTATACATAGTTGGCTATATCCACATATTTTATTTAGAATTTTTTACAACTTTAAAAATATGGTTTTAAAAAAAATCAAAAAAAGGGCTCCATGGTGCCTGGGTGCCAAAGCGATTTACTGGTCTCTACATCTCTATCTAATGTGCGTACTACATACATACATACATGCTATAATTGGGCATCTGATACTATACGTGCTAGATGCGTCGGCAATGTCCTTTTGACCCGGTAAAAGGCAGCACCCCACTTGGAACCGAACAGAGTTCATGCATCTACTCATTCTGCCTTAATATTTTACATCGCCTTGTTCGGCCTGCAATGGGGCCGGGCGTTGGAATGCTAGTACTAGTAAATTTGCACTGCGTATTCATTTCCCTGGGTTGCATTGCACACACTAGATAGACTACTTGCTTCAAAGAAGAGCAAAGGAGATGGATGCCCAGGGCGCCATCGACTCGCTCCTGGGCCGCCTCACCACCGTCCTCGTCAACGAGGCGCAGCTGCTGGGCGGCCTCCGCGGCGACGTCGAGTTCATCAACGACGAGATGGGGAGCATGAACGGCCTGCTATTGCACCTCACCGACTCCCACAACCGGGACAACCAGGTCAGGGCGTGGATGAAGCAAGTAGTCGGCCTCAGCCGTGAGTGCGAGGGAAACGTGGAGCTCTACGTCCAGTACGTCGGAGGTGCTGGCCCCGGCGCTAGGAAGGCCAGAGTCCTGGGCTACCTGCTCCGGACCCTCCGGTTCGTGCGGACCATGTCCGTCCGCCACCGTATCGCGACACGGATCCGGGAGCTCAAGGTCCGGGCCCGCGACGTTGGCGACAGGAGGATGAGGTATGGCGTCACTGTCCCGCCTGCACCAGTACTCCACAGCATCACCGATCATCCGGCTCCGCAACCAGTTGGACCGGAGGAGGAGGACGATCTGCGGCGACGTGAGTTGCTCTATGGTGAACCACCGGACACTATTGAGCAAGACACCAATTTTTTGCTTGAGCATATCCACGACCGCGCAGGCCACAACAGAGCATTAATTCGTATTGAAGGAGTGGGTCGCGTGGGGAAGACGACTATCGCACGGAAGGTGTACGAGCACCCTTCCGTGGCGAGCTCCTTCGACCACGCGGTCTGGATCAACCATGGAGGGCTGAACAGGGGGTATTGCGATGTGCGCAAGGAGATACTCCGACAAATACAAGTTCAACGCTGGATGGCCAATCCGACGGAGAATGACTATAAATTCTTTGATTTTTACCCTCTGTTGTTAGGTACAAGAACCTTGATCGTTATTGATGCTGTCAATGACCATGAACCAGATGATTACAGTAGTCAGCTCTTCCATGATTTATGGGAAGACACTCACAAATATCACCCCTGTGTTGAGTTTGTTCTCATGATGACGGGAGATTACTTCAGCTACTGTTCGGCTAAGTTTGGAAAAGTCGTTTCTATGAAGCTGCCAGGTGAAACTCATCCGAAATTTTTCAGAAGCAGAGCATTTGGCCTTGCCAGGTGTGAAAGTTCTCACTTACTGGCCGTTTTAGCCAAGTGCTACCATGATAACTTTGCAGCGCAGCTCTTTCTTCGACTGCTGTATTTCAATCCTCACCGGTCCACGACGCAAATGGAAACCATATGCCGCGCACTGGAGGAGAACAAAAACAACACAGCCAAGGCGATGCTCGTGTTCTCCTATAACGAGCTCCCTAGTCATTACAAGAGCTGCTTGATGTACCTATCAATCTTTCCCCAAGGACACATAACCATGAGAACTGATCTGCTGAGGAGATGGGCTGCTGAAGGACTGATAACCAAAATAAGCGCTGGGATGGCCACGGTGGATGACCAGGCTGAAAGCATCTTCGACTCGCTAGTCACTCGAGGGTTCATTTGTCCAGGAGAAACCAGCGCTGCGGGCAAGATCAAGAGCTTTACATTAAATCATGTCGTTCACGACTTCCTTGTTACGGATGTAGGCTTCGTTGATACACCGTCACGACCTGAGCTAGCTCACCGCTTTTCCATCAGCAGCGGGATAGCAATACAGGAAGATACTCTTTCAGAATCTGGTCCACCCGATCATGGTATCTTAGCTATCATTGAGTCTCTGCCTCAATCTGCTCACTGGGAGTTTCTGAAGATGCTGGACCTTCAAGGTTGCATAGGATTGAAGAACAAGCATCTCGACAATATTTGCAAGATGCTACTTCTCAAGTACCTGAGCCTCAGGAACACTGATGTCACTCAACTGCCAAAGCAAATTGAGAAGCTGCAGTGCCTGAAAATTTTGGATATCCGACAAACAATCATAAAAGCATTCGCCACAAAATCTGTTCTGCTTCCAATGCTAAAGCATCTGCTTTCTGGTAAGAAAGTATCTACGAGCAACAACTATGATGTGTTCGATGATACGTTCAAGAAGTCATTTGCTGCGGTGTGCCTTCCCAAGAGCATTCGAAGAATGGAAAAACTTGAGGTGCTCTGCCATGTTGAAGTTTCCAACAACGATGATCTGGTTGATCTTGGCAAGCTGCTACATCTGAGGAAGCTTGGTGTGATTCTCGAGGGTAAGAAAAATGATCTGGCTCTTTTGTTCCAGCAGATTGAAAAATTGCATGGTTGCCTCCGTTCCTTGTCAATCCAGATGAACCAACAGACGAAAAGTGAGGGTGAATTACCCCCACCTTCGAAACTTCTTCAGAGCCTAAACATCAGAGGCATCACAGGTGGCCTACACCTATGGGTTGCAGGGCAGGATCAGCTTACCAAGTTAACACTGAGCGAGACTGGCCTTGGGGAAGATGCTTTACGCATCCTTGGCAAGTTTAGGATCTTGCGCTGCCTCAGGCTTCGATACAAGTCTTACACTGAGAGCGAACTCAAGTTGAAGGAAGAAGAATTTAAGAGTCTAAGTCTCTAGTCGTCGAGGGTAGCAACATCACCAGCATTACCTTTGAAATTGGGGCAGCTCCTAAGCTCGAGATGATTGTCTGGTCATTTGACTACATGGAAACTCTTTCTGGAATCGACCGCCTTCCCAAGTTGAAAAAGATTGAGCTCGGTGGTGACAATGACAACTGTCACATCTACCCGGTGAGGAAAGCAATTGAAGAACATCCCAACCATCCTGATTTGAAGTACAATGGACAGCATTTGCGCTGAGAAGCTGGAACTGCCTCAACTCCGCGAGCAACGATCGATCAATTACTCGCCATCATCACGAAGCACCTGTTCGTGCACCGGGTACGTTTGTCCTTGAATAAGATGTAGCTGAAGAAGATCCTGGTCTTCTTCTTTCAGCAATCACATGCATCACTGAAGCTAAACTCTCCTGCTTGAGTTTGTATGCTTGCTATTCTGTATATATGTGTGTGTGTGTGTGTGTATGCGTGTTTGCTTTTAATTCTCTGTTCTCTCTGGACTCCTATTTAATTATGTTCATACCTCAGCAGTATGGGTATGGTTTATACTGTGGAATTGTATTGGAAGTGCGTGTAACTGTACTGGTATGGTTTATGTTGTGGTTTAGTATCGGAAGTGTGTGTCTAACTGTACTAGTATGGTTTATACCGTGGTATTGTATCTGAAGTGTGGGTAACTGTATTGGAATGGTTTATGTTGTGGCATTGTATCAGAAGTGTGTATGTAACTGGAAGTATGGTTTATACAGCGGTATTGTATCGGAAGTTGTGTGTAAATGTACTAATATTATATTTCATGAGGTGTGTCAAGAGCAGTAGAGCCAGTATGTATTACTTATTTGGTACTCGGGTGATGAAGAATCTGCATGCTGTGTGTACGAATTGATTGAAGAAAATATTGAAGCTATTTTTGGAGTGAAATTACTGTCTGACCTCCATGATGAGATCGTTCTCCCACATTCCGCCAAAGAAGCTAATGGCATACATGGAAACATCACAGTCCAGAACTCCAGATAAAATCTGCACTTGAAAAGTGCAGATCAAGGAACAGGGTATGTAGAGAGATGCTCCATCTCTTTATGAATATCCCTAACATTCGGAGTGTGAAACTCTTGTGGGCACCCAGTGTCAGCTCTGCCATGCAACTGGTTTTGTACTGAAAACCACATTTAGTGCCAATTTTATCAGTGTCTTTAAAAGTTTTCAGGGCACCTTGGTAAAGTGCACTTAAAATACATTTCTATAAGTACCACCAATTAGCTATTATCGCATTTTAGCAAATTACCTTGAAAAAAAATTTAGGGCACTTGGGCAAATTACCCCCAATAGTTATCATGTCACTTCAGCAAAGGGCCCCGGAATTTTTTTAGTACACTTTGGCAAAGTGCCCCAAAAAACATTTTAGGGCACTTTGGCAATGTGCCTTGATAAGTTTTTAGGGCACTTCGGCAATGTGCCCCAAAAACCTTTTAGGGCACAATGGCAACCACAAGAAAATACACTGTATATTGCATAAGTTACATCAGCCATGTATCCAGATTAAGTCAAGTAAATAACCACTAAGCAAGCATACCAAGCATTTGAGTGAACTTAAGCATTGATCTCAAATTCTGAGCTCAAGACTGTAGTAACACCACAGGCTACTGAAGCATTGCTACTGGATCTCTCTGATATCACAAATTTTAAAGCATTAACACCATATAAAAACAATTAACGTGAAGCTTGCACCGTGAGACAGGATGAACCGGACAGCCCGTGCACACACATACCCGCTAGTGATGAAACCGCCATAGCGGAAGCGGTAGCCGGAGATGCCAGTGAGCGAGGCATGGAAGACAATTATAAGTCGACATTTCAGCATGGCTAAACCCTACAAAGACAACCGTGAATATAAATGATCTGTGGTGTTACCATCTCCACAAATCTGACGAGTTATCTAGGGACGCTTAGAGTCCTAACAGAAACAATAGATCAACAGAAATATAGAGCTGAAAAAGTACGTGCAGGCAGGCAAGATAAATGAAGTATGATGACAATATCCGAAAAAGGAATTATCCCAGAACAGTTACTCATCAAGGATATGGTACATCAGGGTAAACATAACTAGTATATGGTTGCGAAGATCCAAACATGGAAGTACAAATTATATAAAAGTGGCCAACAATGTCTACAAAAGGTACACTGTAGTGCTGGGATAAAAAAGTTCAAACTGAGGGTGAAATACTAGAGGCTGAAGGTGTGCATATTCTGAATTAAAATTAACATCAGCTGGGCGCATATATACTACTGGATCGTATCAAATCATTAATGCAGTTGAGCGTGCATGCAGAATTAGTAAAGCAAGCAACAAGTTAATTAAAAAGGATGAAGATGCATGATTGAGGAAGCATACTGGTACATACTGACCGATGCAGAGGGTGATGATCCAGACTTAGATGATTCCTGTCATGCTTTCTCAGTCTAAGTGCACTGCACTCTAATAGAAGATTGGAACGCGAATGCTGGACAGATTAGCCACCAACAATTCCAAGTAACTGATCTTGCTCAAATGTACTCCCTTCTTCAGCAAAATAAGCCAAATCAGGCTCATATCCAGACAGTTTCATCTCATCAATCAAATAATGTAACATGTCATACAGCTCTCTCGATCTCGGATGGACATTATCTCCTACAAGGAAACCATGCATTTCACTTTGCACCTCAATCCAGCTACAGCCAGGTTCCTTCTTAAGCCTTCCATGCCTCATTAACTTTCTTGTCCTTGAAACATCAACCCATTTCCCTGATTCTGCGTATACATTTGACAGAAGAATGTAAACTGAAGAATCCTCAGGATCCAGTAGTAGAACATTACTGGCAGCAAATTCAGCCACCTCGACATCCCGATGGATCTTGCAAACGCTTAGGAGAGTCTTCCAAATGACTGCATCAGCTTCAAATGGCATGGTGCTGATAAATTCCCGAGCTTCTCGCGGGCCCTTTGACCTTCCTAGTATATCTACCATGCAAGCAAAGTGCTCCAGTTGTGGTTCCAGTTTGTAGCAGGTGGTCATCTGATGGAAGTAACGGCATCCATCATCCAACAGTCCAACATGGCTGCAAGCCCGGAGTACAGCAACGAAAGTTGCATGGTTTGGAACCACATTTTCCTTTTGCATCCTATGGAACATTTGGAGTGCTTCTACTCCTTGGCCATGCAGCGCGTAGCCACATATCATAGCATTCCATGACACAAAATCCCGTTTGTGCGCCTTCTCAAACATTAGCAGCGAGTCTTGCATGTACCCACACTTGGCATACATATCTATAAGAGTACTGGATATATATTCGTCTACCAGCATTTCTTGCTTGATTATCTGACCATGGATCTGTTTCCCAATCTCAATGGTAGCTAGATTAGCACAAGTATCAAGAACAGTGGCATACGTGAAATGATCAGGCTTTAGTCCCATATCTAACATCTGAGAGAAGAATTTCTGGGCATCCTCACTCTGTTTGTTCAGTGAAAATCCTGACATGATGGCATTCCATGAAACAAGTTCTTGCCTCCCAATTCTGTCATGAAGTTTCTGAGCATCCGCCATCATACCACATTTGCAGTACATGTCAACAACAGTGCTAGCTACAAAAGCATCTGAACCAAGTCCTGACTTGATAACCTTGTCATGAACCATCAATCCAAACTCCAAAGATTGTAAAGCTGCACAAGCCTTAAGCACGCTGCCAAATGTGAAATCATCTGGTTCCATACCAAAGCGTAGCATCTCATTAAAATGAACAACAGTGTCCTCGTAGCGTCCATTCTGCTCAAGAGCAGCAATAATAGCATTCCAAGAGATTGAATCTCGTTGCTCCATATCCTGGAAGATAAGGTATGCTTCTACCAATGCTTTGCACTTCCCATACAGATCGAGAATTGCATTTCGGACACAGATGTCCGCATCAAAACCAGATTTCATTGCTAAGCAGTGGATTTGCAGCCCTTGTGAATACCCCTTAATCTCTGCACAAGCACTGAAAACCCCCGATAAGCTGACTGCATCAAAACCAATGCCTGACCTGGTCATGAACTGAAAGAGCTCCATGCCCTCATTTCCTAGCCCCCCGCGCACAAGCCCAACCATCATGGCATTGCATGTCTCCACTGTATGGTTGGGCAAGCCGAAAAATGCCCTTTTAGCATCCACCAAGCTATTAGCCTTAGCGTAAACGTCGACGATGGCTGTCCCAACAATACGGTCAGTACTGAACTTATTCTTTATGGCATGTGCGTGTAACTGTCTACCAGTGCTCAGACATGACATTGCTGCGCAGGATCTAAAGACGCTGGCATAAGCTGGCTGGCTCACCCCCATCCCTGCCCTCTGCATCTCCATGAACAGCTCCAACGCACGCGTATAGTGATCATTTTGAACACATCCAGCAATAACTGCACCCCACGAGACCCAGTTCCTATCGGGCATTGCATAAAAGAAGAATAACGCATCCTCCAGACTTCTGCACTTGCCATACATGTCCACTAGAGCACTCCCAGTCCGCACATCACTCCCTAACCCCGTCTTTTCCGCCAATGCATGGATTTGAACACCAAGTGCTAAATCGTCCAAAGCACCGCACGACTTCAGAAGGACGGCAAACGTTGTCCGGTCAGAGGCAACACCAGAACGAGCCATCTCCAAGAACAGGGCTACCGACTCCCGGTACATGCCGCGCTGGCAATAGCTCGAGACGAGAGCGTTCCATGACACGACATCCGGGTTGGGCATCACGTCAAACAGCGATATGGCGGCCGTGATGTTGCCAGAATGCGAGTAGGCAGTGAGCATGGTGTTCCACGAGACGGTGTCCCTGTGGGGCATGGCGTCGAACACCGTCCGGGCATGGGCCGCGTCCGCGCAGCGGGCGTACATTTGCAGGAGGCAGTTCGAGACGAAGGCTGTGGGGAGGAACCCGGACACGAGCATGCGAGCGTGCGCGGCGCGGCCGGCGGCGAGGGCCGCACGGCCACCATGCGCGCACAGCTGGAAGAGGTGGGAGAACGTGGAGTTGGTCGGAGCCGCCAACGAGGGAGGCGCCACCATCAACAATTCTACAACAAAAATGTTAAAGCTATTTTAGTAGCTGGCTACAATTCATTGAACATCAAGGCCTAAACAACCAATCGGCTGCAAGTTGCAAACAAGTTGTGAAGTCTGTATAATTTGGGGTTAAAGTGTTTAAGTAGTACCTAGCTTGGAGAACGAAGTCACAAATGAATTGGAGCCTGCTGGCTGCTGCAGTACTTCTGGACTGCTCCCCGCTGGCGGCGACGGGCGGGAATGGACGGCAGTCACCAGGAGCCCGGGACTGTGCCGTGGGGCGCCGCCGGCCTCCCCTGCTCTGCCGCTGAGGTGAGGGGCAAGGCGGGCCCGCGCGGAACGGGCTAAGGCTGGACCGGGGATCGGCAAGGAGGGAGGAAGAGCGGCGGTAGAGGGGATTGTGGCAGGGAGAGGAGGCGGCGAGCGCCGGCGCCGGCGACGGGAGACAGACGACTCGACTCTCTCCTGTGGACCCTGAAACAGAAAGAATAGATGGGCTTTTTCCCTTGCTATGGCATATGGGCCGAGTTCAAATCCCAGGGATTGTTCATTTCGCTGAAGAATCTATAGGAAATCAGCTCGAACAGGATCAGTTGGGCTGGCCCAGTTTTGACAGCCAGCGTTGCCTCTAAACATCGAGCGTGTACTCTGTTACGATCATACATAGCATGTAGCCCGACCAGCTGTATATAAAGAATACTATCTCCATCCTAAAGGTTTAAGTTATTTTTTGAAAAGTCAAACTAAGTAAAGTTTGACTAAATTTTTAGAAGAATCTATTAATAACTATGATATTTTATAGATGCTATATGAAAATATATTTCACTATCTATTTATTAATATTAATTTTGTATTTTGTATGTTAATGATTTTTGATAAAAGCTTAGTTAAATTTGATATAGTTTGACATTTTAACAAAATAAGCCTTAAGCCTCAGAATGGAGGTAGTAGAAGAGAGCGGCTATTTAAATCAGTCCACACGTTACTAAGCGTGCGTTTAGTTCATGACCAGAGAAGGAACGGGATGGGATCATCCCTGTTTCAGATGTGTTTTGTTGTAAAGACTACAGGGGATGGACCATCCACCTAGCTGAATATTCCGCACAAAACTTGGATCAACTCGTCCACCGAAATCGGTCGAACCATCGATCCAACTTTTCTGATCCACCTTCTCTACTGCTAACCTCTCCCTGTATCTCATCACACGCCTCCGTGCAATCACCGCCGGTGCCCCTCAAGCCAGTAGCCTCGTCGTGTTCCTCGCCGGCGGATGGCCAGCTAACTCGTATTTGTGGGGCCCGTGGTCATCATGGCCGCGTTCGCCGGAGTAAGGGAGAACAAGAAGCAAACAAGGCTAGCGGCAGTCGCCCCTCCGCCATGCGCTCCATGGGCGAACACGAGATCCCGCTGCCGTCCGCCCAACGGTAAGGCCGGCGAGCTCCCCGCACGCAAAGACAGGTTCCTCCTCGGTCCACCGTTCCGTGGAGAGCCCTGCCACCATGGCTCCAGGGGATTCCGGTCGGCCACCGAGCTCTGGCCACTGTTCGCTCCATTGGCAAGGTTGTGGCAGTGAAGGTTGCTGAACGCAAGGTTGTGGCCGTGAAGGTCGCCAAACGCAAGGTCGCAGCCCTGCTGAAGCCTGCCTGCTCGTATTCCCCATTTGTGATAATTGTAGTTTAAACCTGCTAATCATGTCTTATGAAATTTTAGAAGCTAAACAAATTTAGTCCCATCCCTCAAATTCTTTGAACCAAACAAAACATAGGATCACCCTAATCTGGATCATCCATTCCACGAAAACCTGGATGGTCCATCCCATCCCTAACAAACCAGTAACCAGACACGCGCTAAACGCGGAAGCGGGTGCGGATCGCTGTTATCGGCATGCATGCACAGTGTGGTTACATACGCTGCATGCAGAAGCTGACCCGAGCGCTGTTAGCCTGTTAATCTGTTAGAGCATCTTCAGCAGTCGCGCTAAATTTTGGCGCTGTAAAAGCACTTCGCAGCGCGCTCCATCCGTGTTTCGCGCGTGAGGCCATATTCACCTCCACCAGAAGCTCTAAATGTTTGGGCTGTAAAAATGGGTAGTTGTTCCTGCGCGCAATTTGTGTCGTGCGCTCCATTCGGCGCGGTAGATATAATGCGCGAGATAGCGCTTTTGCCCCGCGCATCATTTTACAGCGCCGGTTGCAGCATCTGTTGGAACATCAATTTGTGCCTCTCGCGCGCTAAACTAGTCACTTTTTTGGATACAGCGCCGGTTACAGCGACTGTTGGAGATGCTCTTATGCATCCGCACAACCTAGCCTAAGAGGAATCATGGATGGAACAAAAATCGTTTAAACCCAGTGCGAGGATTTCCGAAATCCAATGAAAAAATACTGAAATATATTTTATATCCGGAACAAATCTTTATTACCGATGGAGCAAGATTTATACTAACTCTTGTCTACATAGGACGTAAAAATTAGCGTCTAAGGAATAAATCTAGCCTACTCAGAAACTAAATCTCATCTACATAGGAAATAAAAATATAGCGTTCGAGAAACAAACATCACTTACATAGGAAACAATAATGTATGGCCAAAACGAACAAGAAAGTCTCGTCTACAGAAGATACTAAAATATACTCCATCCATTTATAAATATAAGATGTTTAAGCTTTGTGAAATAAATGTATCTAGAAATCTTTCAGTGTGTATGTTCACTCGAATATACACACTAAAACTTGTCTAGATACATTTGCTTTACAAACCTAAAACATTTTATATTTATAAAGAGAGTGAGTAGTTTCCGAAAAACAAATCTTTTCTATACCGGGAGCAAAAAATTAGCTTCTAAGAAACAAATCTCGTCTACGTATGAACAAAAAATATTGCGTCAAGTAATACATCTCACCTACACAGAGAACAAAATGTAGAGTCCGAGTTTAAATAAATCTAGTCTATACAAGGAACACAAATATAGTGCCCGAGTGATGAGGGTTAACTCGAAAAATATCCAAGATGAAGGACTTAGGATCGGGGGAATAGGGCGTCGGATAAACGCGAAGGTAAAGGTTAGTCAAACAAGGCGTATATTGAGAATAAACATGGTGATAAACTTGGCTTAATCTCAATCTGTCCCTGGCCGGCCTCTCCTGCCTCCTATATATAGGTGGCCAGGACTCAAGGAACCGGTCGGGTTCGATACATATTACATTGTCTGTATACGATATTGACTCGTATTTCGACTATGACCATACTTGGGCCTAACGTAACAGGCCTCAGGGGTACATAAATAACGGGCTCTATTAGCTATACCCTTGTCAGTAGCCCCCGAGATTCTACCAGAATTGTAGATTTGGGTTGAATCTCAAATCTTCATATCTTCGACTTGATCAATCTTCGACTTCTTCTTTCTTCGACTGTTGCCTGTACTCAATGAATCAACTTTTATTATATTATTTCGCGAGGGAATTTTGGCTAACAAGCCTGGCGGCTCTGACGGATCAAGAGGCCAGTTAACCGCCGGTGCAGATACTTGTCACCTACTTCAAACTCAATCCCCTGGACTTGAGCTTGGTACCTGGTCTATCCCAATCTTTTGCCGCATTTAGGACTTACAAAGAAAGAGTTCCAGTATTTCTCAGGGTACCCAGTGCGTCCACCGGGATTTTCTTTGCGTCGTAGACACAGAAAGTTACTAGCAAAGCGCATTCAGATGCGTATACTAGGCCACACAGGACGGATCCTGGGGTCTTACCTCCATGATCTTTTATGACCACGACATTCAAGCTTCGTCGCGATTGTTTAGCCTGAGAATCATTAATTTTTCTTGCAAGCCTTGTTTGACTGTTGAAATGTGAAAAATCTTCGAGTTGTTTTTCCTTCAAATAATCACAAATAACTCCCGATGGGAGTAATCGATGTCATTTTGTCGACAATATAGTCGAAGATTTTTGTCGACAATATAGTCGAAGATTTTTGTCGACAAATTAGTCGATGATATTTCTGATCATTAACCAACGTTGTCCATTGTCATCGGGTGCATGACCAGTGCTCCCGATGGGAGTAGCCCCCGAGGCTATAGTCAAAAGTTTTTCGGGTATAGGCTCAAATATACTGTCTTCTCATCTTCCCAGCTGTAGTATTCTTGTGCTAATTCGTCGGGTGCGCGCCAAGTGCTCCCGATGGTAGTAGCCCCCGAGGCTATAAGGGGGTGCTTGCAACCTTTTATAGACTCAAATATTTTTCTTCTGCATCACTTTTTCCCTTTGAAGGATTGCGAAACTCTTCTCTTCTTCTCTTTTTTTATATATATTCCTCTGCTGTTCCTTTCTCTCTTTTGGGTGAAATATCAAAGCCCATAATTTAATTGGACCTGTAATTTGCAAAAGCCCACTAAGGGTAACTTATAAATAAGGTACGCCGGCTTGCTAGGGAAAAACCCTAATCCTTTCACTTTGAACCTTCTCCGCCGCATCGTCTTCCTCCTCTAAATCCCATCTAGGGTTTCTTTTTGCCAAGCAAACCTTCCAATGGCGGATGCCGGTGTTGTTGATCTGGACACCGGTGCCGTGATAGAGAAAAGGGGGCACGGTCGTCCACACGGTAGTAAGAACAAACCAAAGGGTGTTTCCCTGATGGCTTCATCGTCGTCCGCGTCCATGAAGCGGCGCCCCGGCCGCCCCTTGGGAAGTAAGAACAAGCCCAAGCCATCTTTCATTGTTGCCCAGGTTGCAAGCGCTGCTCCTCGCAATGCCTCTCCTCCTCCTCCAATCAAAATTTTCTCCTTTTTTGTTATCGCTGGTGCTCAATGCCGTGAGCAGCAGTGTGTTCCTCTGAAATTTACTCAGTTCTTGGACGGGTGCGAGCTTCGTGAGGCTATCCTCCGAGAAGAATCTGGAGGAGGAACTCCGTATGAAGTGGAGGTGTACTACGATGGCCGTGGTGAGATGTACTTTAGGGGCGGCTGGCCCCAATTTGCAGAGGACCATGAGCTGCATTAGGGTTTTTTCATGCTCTTCGACTACCATTGTGGTACGTCAAAGTTTGACGTCAAGATCATCGACAGGACACAGTGCCAGAGGAAGTATGAAGCCAAAGTGCACTTCCAGTAGATGTTGCTTTCCTCTTGATGTAATCCTTTTGACTTGTGCTCCTTCGGCCCACTTTATGTAATAAATATATGTGATGAACTTTGTTTTATGCTATCGTGTTCAGTAATAGACCAGAGGAGCTACCAGCGTTCCGAGGTGTGTTTTCTCTTAGAGTTGATGTGCTTTTGCGTTTCTGCTAGTCGCGTTTTTCTCGTCGAATATAGGGT
Organism: Dactylis glomerata; assembly: GCA_007115705.1. NCBI lineage: Eukaryota > Viridiplantae > Streptophyta > Magnoliopsida > Poales > Poaceae > Dactylis > Dactylis glomerata. The sequence goes on from QXEO01000900.1 coordinate 2,892,543, forward strand.
TGTGAACAACCTCGTAGTAACTCGTGAGAAGACATGAATACATGATCTCAGTAATATTTCTATTTCTTTATAATGACTCGAGGGTTGGAGCCCCCGAGCGGAAAATCATGACATATTCTACATATCGTCGAGTTGACCCAAGAAACCCGACCTGTGGCCTCATGTTCTGGGTTTATAGGGTCATAACTCGCAGTTTTCTATTGCTGTCATCATGCTTGCTTATCAGTGACGTCTTCTATGCGTAAAAATGCTGGAGCTGCTCTGTATTCCACGGGTTGCTCTCATCTTTACCCATCTTCTTGTCTTGTAGTCGATAAGTGATACGTCTAAAACGTATCTACTTTCCCGAACACTTTTGCTATTGTTTCTTCTCCAATTTGTGTGTTTTGAATACAACTAACACGGACTAATGCTGTTTTCAGCAGAATTACCCTGGTGTCTTGTTTTTGTGCAGAAATCCAACTTTCAGGAAAAATCCCAGAAAATATTGCAAAATTCCTATTTTACCAGAAGACCCATGGAGCCAGAAGACGAGACAGAGAAGGGCTGGGAGGCAGGCTCACCACCAGGGGGCGGGGCCCAGGTCTGGCCGCGCCGGGTGGTGGTGAGACCACCTCAGCCGCCTCCTCAAGCCCCCCTTTCGCCTACATATACCCTTCGACCTGAAACTATCGGGGGTTCAGCATTTTTCCCAGATAGAGTTCCGCTACACCGTCACCATCAGAAACCACGATTCGGAACCAGAAACTCCATTCTGGCACCCTGCCGGGACGGAGATTTGGAGGAGATCTTCATCACCATCATCACCGACGTCTCTCCATCAATCATCCATGATTCCCCCATCCATGTGTGAGCAATTCCCGCTGTAGGCGAAGGGGATGGTAGGGATTGGATGAGATCATTCATGTAATTTGCAATGAGATTGTTAGGGCATGGTGCCTAGTATCCATTATTAGTGCTTATGACATTGTTGCAACTTGTTGTGCTTAATGCTTGTCACTTTGGGCCCGAGTGTCATGATTTCAGATCTGAACTTGTTATTGTTATATGATGATACTTATTGTTTATGATCTTACCTACAAGTTGTATACACATATCGTTGTCTGGAACCCGAGGCCCCAAAGTGACAACAATTGGGATAACTGGAGGGGATGGCTGTGATGTGAGGATCACATGTGTTCACCGAGTGTTAATGCTTTGCTCCGGTACTCTATTAAAAGGAGTACCTTAATTACCAGTAGATTCCCTTGAGGCCCTGCTACAAACAGGCTGGTAGGATAAAAGATGTCGTGCAAGTTTCTCATTGCGAGCACGCATGACTATTTACGGAACACATGCCTATGGTTGTTTAGTACTAGGATGCTTTATCATTATTTATCTGCAACTGCCGATGTCTGACTGATTTCATGAATTATCTTATCCATGCAACGCCTGTTCATCCATCCCTATGCCTACAGTATTTAATCCTACTGTTTACTATTGCCACTATTACTGTCTTTACTTTATTATTGTTGCTACTATTTTACTATTATCACCACTATAAAACTATTGCTACTGATAAGACGCTGTGAGCAAGTCTGTTTCCAGGTGCAGCTGAATTGACAACTCATCTGTTAAGGTTTATAAATATCATTTGGCTCCCCTTGTGTTGAATCAATAAATTTGGGTTTTACTTCCCTCGAAGACTGTTGTGATCCCCTATACTTGTGGGTCATCAAGACTATTTTCTGGCGTCGTTGCTAGGGATCATAGCTTTATTTGTAAGTTCACTTGGGATTCATATTGTTCACTGCAATCCATTCATAATGGGTAAACCTCGTGATGGAAAAGTTCCTATATTTCCATCCACTACAAGAAGAGGTACGACTCTGAACACCTCTGTTGCTCTTGATTCGCCATCTGTTATGAGTAAGTTGCTTACACCACCTCATGCACATGCTACTACTTCTGCTGAGTTTGAAAATGCTACCGATAGTTTTGATGATGCTTCTACTGTGCTTGATGAGAGTGGTTCATTAGGTTCCTTTTTAGATGCTACCATTGCTAGAGCTAAGCAAATAGGGAACACTACTGTTACACCTGCTAGTTCACCCGACTCTAGGGAACACCCTAGTGATGATTTTGATGATGCTTATATTGAGCTAGATGATGCTTTTATTGATGAATGTCAAGCTACTAGTGATGCTGGTGCTATTACAGATCTTCTAGCAAGACGTGCTATTAGATACAAGTTATCTCCTGATGCTAAGTTTGCTGCTTCTCCCATAAATATTAGTGATAAGGATTATGATTTCTCTTTGGATTTATCTTACATATCTATTGTTGAGAAAGAACCTTTTTGTGGTACCGAAAGTAAGAGTGCTATGGAGCACATGAATGAGCTTTCTTCTTTGAGTAATTTGTTTCCTGATGATACTAAGTTGCGTATGTACTTTGTTGCTAAAAATTTTCCTTTTTCATTAAAAGGTGCAGCTAAAGCTTGGTTTAATAATTTGTCTCCTGGATCTATTGATAGTCCTATTGCTTTGGTTAACACTTTCTTTCAGAAATATTTTCCTGCTAGTGCTCAACATGCTATTTTGCAGAAAATCTTTGACTTTGAGCAGGTAAAGGGAGAGAAACTGCCAGAATCATGGGGAAGGTTTTGCTCTTTAATTAGAGTACTACCTGGAGAGCCATTGCCTAAAATTGAACTCCTTGATATATTTTATAATGGACTAACTGTTGAATCTAAGACATACTTGGATGGTTGCGCTGGTGGTGTTTTCAGGAATAAGACTCCAGCTGAAGCTGAAGAATTAATGGCTAAAATAAGCCAGAATTATGATGATTGGACTATGGTTGAGCCAACACCAACACCAGCACCAATGCCATCACCAACGCAAAAGAAGAGAGGAATGATTGAATTAAATGATGAAGTGATGAGAGAAGCCAAGAAATCTCTTAAGGAGAAGGGTATTAAATCTAAAGACATAAAGAATTTACCACCTATAGAAGAATTATGTAAGCCAATCCCTCGCTCATCTACTATTGAGGTACACTGTCTCCAACACTTTGATAATAGAGATATTCCTTACTCTAAACCTCCTGACCAATGCTTAGATGAGTTTGATAATTTTATTGTTAAGCAAGATAATTTTAACAAGAGAGTGCAGAATCATTTGTTGGAAAATTCTAGAGCTATTAACAAGTTGCAGGATATTGTGGAGAGAACCTCCAATGATGTGAAGATGCTTGTTAAACATTTTCAAATGGTTCAGACTCAAATTGATTAGCTTACCAAGGTGCAAAAATATTGCTAGTTAATGCTTCAAGAGAAAAACAAGCATGTGAAATACGCACCAGAGGAGGTGCTACTACTCAAGATCCCTTATATCCTAAAGGACATCCTAAGAGGATCGAGCAAGATTCTCAACGCACTTCAAGTGATGATATTCCTTCCAAGAAGAAGAAGAAGAAGCATAAAACAATTGCAGAATCTTCTGAAATAGGTAAAGATCCTAATAGTGTTTCTATTTCTGATGCTAAAACAGAAAGTGGTAATGCTTCCGATAAAGAAGAAGTTGAAGAGGAACCAGAAAAGCTTGCCAAGAATGCAAAGTACACTAAGGAGGACTTCATTGCCAACAAGCATGGTAATGAGAGAGAACCTTGGGTGCAGAAACCAATGCCTTTTCCTGGTAAGAAACACAAATCTAAGGAAGAAGAACATTACAACAGGTTTTGTGAATGGATGAGACCTTTATTTTTGCAAATTCCTTTGACTGATGCTATTAAAATGCCTCCTTATTCAAAGTATATGAAAGATATTCTTACTAACAAAAGGAAGATTCCTAGTGAGGAAATTTCCACTAATACTTGCTAATTACTCTTTTGATGGTAAAGTTCCAGAAAAGCTTGGAGATCTAGGTATACCAACTATTCCTTGCTCTATTAAAAATAACTATGTTAGAACTGCTTTATGTGATTTGGGAGCTGGAGTTAGTGTGATGCATTTTTCTCTCTATAAGAGACTTTATCTAGAAAAATTGATATCGACTGATATATCTTTGCAAATGGCTGATAAGTCTACTACTGTTCCTATTGGTATATGTGAGAATGTTCCTGTTCAGGTTGCTAATAATTGTTTGATATTGACTGACTTTGTTGTGTTGGAAATGCCTGAAGACGACAATATGTCTATTATTCTTGGGAGACCTTTTCTAAACAATGCAGGTGCTATTATTGATTGCAACCAAGGGAAAGTCACTTTTAATGTTAATGATAAAGAGCACATGGTTTATTTTCCCAAGAAGATTGATAGAAAATATGCTCTAAATTCAATCAAGAATGTTGAGACCATCAGAGTTGGTCAAATTATTTGTTCTGAGCCAAAGCCCAAAGAAGAATATCAAATTGTTATGATTGGAACAATGCCTATCAAGGTCGAGGTAACATAATCATTAAGTGAAATGCAAAGTTTTGCTTCATAGAAAAGTGGTTTGGTAACAAGACTTGATCAACCTTGTTAACAAAGCAGTTTTTGAATGGACAAAGCTATGTTTTCACTGCATTTACTTTTGTTTTTACCTTGTTCACTTTTCTTTCCACTATTTAGTTTCATATTAGAATATCTTAGAGCTGCTGTAAGTTTGGTTTGGGTTTGCTTTCTATTGTTTCATCTTTGTTTTCCTGAGTTTTATTCTCTTATCAATTTCTGAAAATTCCTCGAAAATAAAGTTTCTTGAAAAATTCTGGAAAATTCTTTTTAAATTTTTATGTCAAAAATGGGGTAGAGAGGCACCTGGGAGACCTTAGGGGGACCCACCATGCCACCTCACCACCAGGGGGCACGGCCCAAGCCTGTCCGCGTCGTGGCATGGTGTAATATCCCAGCACGTAGGACAACTCCGGGGTAGAATAGAGGGCTTTTGTGCATTGCATCTAAAATTACGAGATTTTTTCGCGCTTTTGTTACTAAAACCTAAGAGTGATCGAATCTCTCTTCGAGAGGGGATGGTGAACTCTCGGAGTGCTAAAGAAATCGACATGACCTCTTTTGATCTATTACTTGTGGGAAACAATGAAGTTGAATGACTAAGGCCTTGAAGATCATTTGCATTCAAAACTTGAATTTGAATTATGAATTTAAATGGAATTCAAAAGGCACATTTAGAAAGGATAAAAATTCAAATAAGAAAAACTTTGGACTTTATTAATTATCAACACAATATACATTGTCTTTACAAAGTTTGTGAATAAAAGAATATTACAATGGTGGACACTAACTGAATGTTACAATCTGAAGCTAAAAAGAAAATAAAGAAGAAAAGAAAATAAATACAAGTTAGAATATAAACTACATCCTAAACTATCTTGAACTTCAAATCTTTCTTTCCTTTCTTCTTCACTCTTCTTGTCACCTGCACACAAAGGAAATGCAAAGGGAAATGCCACCAAGGTAATACAAGTGGCAGTAACAGTTAAAATGGAAATACTATTGATAATCATCAAAGTGTTGATCTTATCAACATGACTCACACACAAAATATCTGCCAAGGACCAAGCTGGCCGGCCAAGCCACCTAGCTAGCAAGCAGCTGGTCATCAAATGCATGCAAGGAGGTGTCAAGACACCAGAACTTAGGGGGAGGTATAAAACAGAATAGTGTGTGTGAAACTGGTCGACCAGGAACCCTAGTCGACCAGCACCATAGCAACACCAGCACCATAGCACCCCAGCGCAGCACCACAGTACCAGCACCACAACACCAGCATAGAACACTCACCAAGTTCTCCCTACTCATGAGCTGAGCATCAGGGGGGAATTCACCTCACCAAATCAAAACCCATAGCCAAAGCCAATCAACATGGTTACTTAAGCAAGATCAGAAGCAGCAAGGAGCAGGCCAAGCACCAAGGAGGTGCAGGGCAGGCAAGGAGGGGAGCCAAGCACAAGGAGGTGCAGGGCAAGCCTCAGAGCAAGTACCAAGAGCAACTGATCAAGCTCAACCAAGAGCATCATCAAAATCACCACCAGCCACTCATAAATGCCAGCACAGGACCAAGGTACAATAAGACTTGCATATCCATGAATAAAACATTGCAAGCATCCAGGTTCTTGCATACACAAGATAAAATAGCAACAAAGAATCACTCACCAGCAAACCCTTCTACCAAGTGCAACACTTAGGAGGTTTTGGGGAGGTTTTTCTCCTTGGACCTATAGAGAAATGCTCTGTATAATCTTCATAGGAAGATTTAGTTAACTGGGAAGCAAATCAACATGCACCATCAAGAATAAAGGCCTCAGACCATGCATCATAGGCCAGGACTAAGATCATCATGTGAATCTGTTCTTATCAGTAATTTTAGTTGCCCAAAATGATGATTTAGCCACTGATGAGAAGCCACCAAGCATGTCTTAGCATCACAGAATAGCAGCCATTCAGTTAAATTATCAAGCAATCATTGTGCACCTCACATGGAGGAGACACAACTAAACTCAATAATAACAGTTACTTGCTATTAATTAGATAACATGCTATAGAAAGCAAACAAAGCCTCTAGCAGAATACAATTCAAGCATGAATTGCTTGATAGAAACAATCATCACTGAAACAAGTTTCAGTTCATATAAATCAATAGAAATATGTTATAACAAGCTTGATCTCAGCATGTTTATGCCATCATGAAAACAATCATCAGCATACACATCAACTAGCAACAGAAAACTAGTACTGTCTGCACACCATCACAGACAACCCAACAAGACAATCATTATATGAATTAACTGACAGCAATTTGCACTGCAAGACAGTGAGCATCACATAAACATTGGATGATAAGCACACCACCAGAGGGCAAGCTAACTAAATTCTGGAGATTCAGTTAAGAAACTCTTAACTGAATCTCATACTAAAACTAACAGTAGCAATAGTTGCACAGCACTTGATCAAGCTAGCAGCACAGGGGAAACATCCTAGTAAATCATACAAAATTCAGTTAAGAAACTCTTAACTGAATCTTGCACTGAACCTTGCACTAGAACTCACAGTAGCAGTAGACAATAGCTAGCAGAGGAGCTCTAGGATAGCAGTAGCAGCACAAGCTCGAGCAGGACAGCAGCAGCAGCATAGGCAAGCATGCATGGCTCGCTGGCCAAGACACCATAGCATGAGCACAGAAACAAGGGGAAGAGAAGGAACTCACAGGAGAGATCACAGAGGAGCAAGGCAGAGGGCCATGGAGGCGACACGTCGGTGCAGCCACGGTTGTGGTAGGGAGGCCACCATCCAGAGGCTGCGATGGCAAGAGGGGCGGCATCGTGCTCGTGGCCGAGCGGCCGAGCACAACACTGGAGGCGACGTCGGGGTTGCAGGCTGCCGTCCAACCAACAAGGCGACAAAGAGCCACCGCAAGCACTGAGGAGCTAGGGCGGAAGCTCCAGCAGAGCCAGCCGGAGTAGATCAAGCCGCAAGGGCGAGATCCACTAGGCGGAGCTCGGCGGCAATGGCGGCGATTGGAGGCGAGGTCGACGAATCCCTGTGGTTAGGAGGAAGCACACGGCAAGGCGGAGCAGATGCACCATAGGGCGGCGGCGGAGCTCGCCAGAGCTCGCCGGAATCGGGCGAGGAACTTGTTGGCGATTCGGAATCGCCAGAGGGGATTAGGGTTAGGAGCCGACCGAGTGGGGGAGAGAGTGAGGGGCGGCCAGCTGGGCCGAGCTGGTCCGATCAAGCCCACTTGGGTTGACTGACCGGTGGGCCCAGGCTGTCAGCCCAGCCCTTTTTATTTGATTTAATTCTAAAAACCTAAGAAAAACCCTAATCTACTTAAAATAAATCTAGAAAAATACCTAAAATAAACTAAAAATAGAAAGTAGCTATTTTTAGCTCTTCAAGAGTTTTTGAACTCATTTGGTAAATAAAATAATCTCTTGAGTCAATTGCATAAAAGAAAAAGAAGTTAATTGATTTTTCTGAAAATAATAAAAATAGTTATCCATTTAAGAAAAAATCTGGTACTTCTTAATTCTTTAAAATAAATTCCATTCAAGAATATTTGATGAATATCCTTGAATGAAATTACCCTTAACATATATTCTTTAAAGTCATAAAAAGAATATATCAAGCCTAGTAAATAAATAAATCACTTCTGGGGGGTATGAATTAAACACACCATAAAGCATGCATTTTTGAATCTTTAACCATTGCCCTTACCGGACAATGATGCTGTTTTCCAGAACCCGAGGTCCCGGATCACTTCAACAAATCTAATTGCACTACCTTGCAGTCTGCAGGCAAGGTCACTCTTGCTCATATCTCTTGATTACTTTTAGCAAATTACTTGCAAATATACCGGTGGTATGATTATTACTGCATCGAAAAGTAAAAGGTTCTCTTTTCATAATTAATATGATTAGCTGGTTATCGACCCGAGTGGTGGTAACCTAGGATGGCTGGCAAATGGAACCAGGGTATGATTGTTGTGGTGGAGGTTCCATTTGCTCGGGAAAGTGAACCCTAGGACTTAACAACCAATGTCGCTAGTGATTTTAGCGCCGTAAATAACGGTCAACCATGAGATCTGGAATGGGACGGAGAAGTCAGCTGTATCTTTTTCCTCTCGCATGCCAACGGATCAGTAGTCGAGGGTTGTCCTGTTCGGGCTACTATAGTGCAAAGGGGGGAAATGCGTTTCCTGTTCGGGTTGCCTATAGTATAGGGGGACAAACTGGCTAATTAATCTATGATGGATTGTAAGAGTCATCCGGGTCGGTCTACCCATATTGCATAGGCGCGGGCATCTGGGACCGGGCTGGTCTACCTATGGGAGCGTCCATAGTGTAAAGGGGAAGGACCAGTGCGCCAATCGGTCGGCATATGTGGTATAGGAGATGGATGGACTTACAAAAGGGTGGGTCTGCGGGGTCGTGGAGAAGAACGGTGATTGGCTTGGATCATCAACTGGGCCCCATACAAAAAGAAGTATGGATAGGAAAGTACGCCTAGTTGTGCAACAAAGTGTTGATCTCTCATGGGTACAAGTGACCACCTCTGCAGAGTGTACAAAAAGTATCAAGATACTCCCTGTTCCGGGAAGGAGCTACGAACGTGGCAGGAAAGGAGCCCATCGAAGCTCTAATCAACCTGTGAAGACTGACGGACATAGTTCTTTTAAATAAAAGCTATCTTTGAAGAAATGATTATAAAAACTGCATTTGACCTAAGACTCTTGAGTCGGTGGTCGTTGCTAGTGCATCAAACACCTCTATCCTGTTAAATGAACTTGTTGGGTAACGCTCGTTACTCACCCCATTCCCTCTTAACCCTTGCTTAGACTTGGAGGGCCAGAACGAGGAAACTGAAGGAGCATCGGAGGACTACGAGGAAGTCTTCTATGAAGAGCCAAACCTTTCCGGTGGAGTCGAAGGCGTGGATTACACCATCGCCTACGGAAACAACGAAGGAACCGAGGAGGAGGCCGACAACTAGTAGTATAGGGCAGTAGTTTAAGTCACAGGAACCTTATAGAATAAAGTGACTTAAGCCAGTTATCATGTTTAGTCTACTTCTATCAATCCTAGTTAAAGTTGGTAGCATCAAAGTAGAACCTACTAATATTCCTCTTTGGACCGAGGAGGAACTGGAGTCCTTTGTAAGTTTGTGGCTTGTAATACTAAGTGCTTGAATAAAGACCGCTATGTTTCTGTTGTACCACTCTGAGGGATGTAATATTTGTGAAATGGTACTTCACGAGTGTTATGTCAACGACTTGCATACTATAACATGCAGTGGTATGCTGGGTCACCATAGTTGGTATCAGAGCAAAAGCTTTGACCTTAGGTTGGACGCCTAGTTAACGGGAATGACCTGTAGGAGTCAAATAGGAATAGTAAAGAGTTCTCTAAAATGGTCATGACGTTATTCACTTGAGAATAACAAAGTCATACTTTTTAGTGTTACAATTCTTTATTGTTACTATGATGATGCATCATATACTAATTTTTCTTTATATTTTATATATACTGCCAGGATGGCACGCACCAATCCGTCAAGGACCGTGCAAGTTCGAGATGTGACATTGGATGAGTATGATGGGAACCTATCCGATCTGCTACAGGGCATCCTACAGGAGTGCGGGTGTGAAACCCGTATCCCTATCAAGAAGTATGCTTATTATGAGGGTAGAGTCTTTCAGAAGTGCATGGTAGGGATCATGCTTCCTGCCAAATTGGGCATGAGCGTGGTCATGCCAGCTGGAGAAGCACGCACGGTTAGTACCGCATATAAGATAGCAGTCATGAAAGCCATCACTAATATCCGTGAACACAAAATGGAGAAGTTGTTAGGTACTAAGTTCACGCACATCCCACACGACGAGGAAGGAGAAGATCCTTGTCTGGATAGTTACAAGTTTGCGAAGAGACACCCACATGCCGTAGCAGAGCACATGGACAGGTGTAAGCATCTGCTTAGTATGTTCTATCACGTCCACGGAGCTCTAGTTGGTGAGATACAGAGTCTAGTAGAGGAGATCACCGAGCCGACACCTACTCCATGGCATACGGGGGAGACTTTTGGACCACCACGAGCACCTACTCCAGCCTTCTCCACTGGAGACTTTATCAATCTAGATGAGGTGATCGATCCCGAGGGGCGGGAGTTCGAGCTCGAGGCTGAACCGGAGATGCCACCAGCACATTTTGCACACGGCTCGACTGGAGCCGGATATGAGGCAGGTTTGGAGTCATGGGGAATGCCCCATAACGACAGTGTTGGGGGAAACTCCATGGGCTGGTGTTTTGGTGAGTACATGGGAACGGCCGGAGATCCGATTCCGTGTGACTCGGAGCATGAGGTCACGAGTCAGTTTAGGGTTGTTCACCGCGCCGGAGACGTGGCGGGGAAGCCCATAGAGATAGAGTCGGATGATGAGGGGAAGTTACCGAGCTATATGGAGCATGGAGAATGCTCGAGACCCAAGATGGAGAGAGGTGCCACTGAGGTTGTATACCCATCGTTGAGCGGTTATCAGGGGATGACTGACTTCAACTTAGGCCCTACACCCGATCTCGACTATATACCGACAGAGTCATCTTATACCCCTACTTCAGTCAGGAGGACATCCCGGGCAACTGGATGGACACTGGGGATGTATCGGGAGTTTGACTACCCGTAGAAGACCACCATCGATAAGGAGGCAATATGTGTGTAACATATGTACCATATGTGTATTATGTAGTATTTGCTTTCGCAATGGAAATAAGTGAGTGTAGCTACTCACGGGGCAGTGTGTATCACTATGTTGCTTTTACCCATGTATATACATGGTATATGTTTGGCGTGATTTGGCCATGTTTTATTTGTATTTCATTGTATGACTAACACTGTGCATAAAGTTGAGCTCAGAAAGCATGGGCATGGTGTAACTATGAGTTTCACTTGATGTAACAAGGTTAGGGGGATAAAATGGCGATGGTAGTTGATGAGGAATCCGAGCAACAGAGGATGGAGACCAAAGCCAAGGCAAAGGAGGCAGCCGATGCAGCGGCAAGGGAACCATTACCACCACCACCACCATTTCTCACACAGCAAGATTTTGCCCAATATATGATGATGGCAGATGAAAGGCAACGGATGCTCATTGAGTGTCAGTCGAAGATGATGCAGGATGTGATAGATCATAACCGTGAAGGATGGAATGATGGTGTACATGGAGTCTCACTGGCAGACTTTCTAAATACAAGGCCACTTCCATTTGTATCAGCACCAGAACCAATGGACACCGAGGACTGGTTATTGGATACCGAGAGAAAGCTCAACACTGTGAATTGCAGCGATAGCGAGAAGCTTAGGTATGCCACTCATCTGTTATGTGGACCCACAGTAGCCTGGTAGGACAATATTGTGGCAATACATCCTCCAGGAAGGGTATTCACCTGGGAGGAATTCAAATGGAAGTTCAGAGAGGCGAATGTGCCAGAAAGTATCATGGAGTTAAAGAGGAGAGAGTTTGACAACTTAGAACAGAGGGACAAGACCATCATGAGGTATGTCAAGGAATTCACTCTTCTATCATGCTATGCTACGGATGCAGTAAACACGAATGAGAAGAGGAAGAAGCGGTTTATGAGGGGTTTGCACCCAATGGCCAAGATGCAGCTTAGAATGTTAAAGGCATCAGATTTCCAAGAACTTGTTGATGCAGCTATCACCATGGAGGATGATTTCAAGCAGGTTCAGGAGGAACGCCGGAAGAAAGCCAAGGTGGAACCCAGAAGATATTCGGTCAACAAACCAACTGCAGATCTTAGCTTCAAACCACGACCGCCAAGTCGGGGAATGTTACCTCGGGGAGGCGAGGGAGGAAATCCTAGAGGAGGAATCACCTGTCATGAGTGCGGAGCTAGAGGACATCTGGCAAGGGATTGCCCAAGGCCCAAGGTAATCTGTTATGGTTGTAACCAACCGGGACACATGAAGAATCAATGTCCCAATAGAGCTGCATGGGAAAGAAGGCAACCAGAGGAGGATTTAACCGAGGTGGTAATTCAGGAGGAAATAGTGCAGGCAAAAGATCTCGACCTTATGGGAAATTAAATTGCACCAACTTGGAGGAAGTGAATGATTTGGAGAAAACCGTGATAGGTACGCTTCAAATCCTATCTCACCCTGGCAAAGTACTTTTCAATACTAGTGCAACTACTTCATTCATTTCACAAGAGTTTGTTGATCTTTATGGACTCACTTGCAATAAGTTAGAATACCCCATCACTGTTTTATCTGCGGGGGGAACGATTCTAGTCACACACCTCAAGAAAGAGCAGGTCATTATGATCAGCGATTGCATCTATCTAGCCGATCTTTTTCTTATCCCTATGAAGGATATGGCTGTGATCCTTGAAATGGATTGGTTAGAAGAGAATGGAGCCTAGATAGATTGCAAGGAGAAAACTGTGTCACTTAGATGTCCAGGAGGAGGAAGGATAGTTTATCAAGGTGACCGTCATACACATATTGAAGTTCAACTACAGCTCAATACTTTGAAGGAAGCTAAACTTGAAGACATTCCAGTGGTCAATGAATTCCAAGATGTGTTTCCAAAGGAATTACCAGGTATGCCACCAGATAGAGAAATTGAATTCACTATTGATTTGATCCCTGGAACAGCACCTATAGCACATGCACCATATAAGATGGGACCTAAGGAGTTAGTTGAGTTAAAGGAACAATTGGATGAATTAGAGCAGAAAGGATTCATACAAGAAAGCATTTCACCTTGGGGTACACCCGTGATATTTGTGGATAAGCGGGATGGAGGACGCAGAATGTGTGGAGATTACAGGAACCTTAATAATGTTACTATCAAGAACAAGTATCCACTACCTAGAATTCAGGACTTATTTGATCAAGTCAGGGGAGCCGGAGTATTTTCCAAAATAGATCTTCGATCCGGATACCACCAGATTAAGATCAAGAAGGAAGACGTTCCAAAAACAGCTTTTGTGTCTAGGTACGGACATCATGAGTATTTGGTCGTGCCTTTTGGATTGACTAATGCACCAGCCATTTTCATGAATCTCATGAACAAGATCTTTATGCCTTACTTGGACAAGTTTGTGATAGTCTTCATCGATGACATCTTGATTTATTCAAAGGACAAGGAAGAGCATGCCAAACATTTGAGGATTGCTCTACAGATTCTCAGAGAACACCAGTTGTATGCCAAGTTTAGTAAGTGTGAATTTTGGTTGGACCAAGTAGAGTTTCTCGGGCATGTGATCAGCAAGGAGGGCATAGCAGTAAATCCAAGTAAAGTAGCATCTGTTTTAGAATGGGAAGCACCAAAGAATGTCAAGCAGATTAGAGGATTTCTGGGAATGGCAGGCTACTACAGAAGGTTCATAGAAGGATTTTCCAAGATTGCAGGACGAATGACAAAATTGCTCCGAAAGAATACACCATTTGTTTGGTCAGAAGAGTGTGAGGTCAGTTTCCAGACACTTAAAGATAAATTGACCACAGCACCTGCGTTAGCCGTACCAGAAATCGGCAAAGATTACACGGTATATTGTGATGCGTCCAAGAATGGACTTGGATGTGTGTTGATGCAAGATAGAAAGGTTATTGCTTATGGGTCTAGGCAATTAAGACAGCATGAAGTTAACTACCCAACACATGATCTTGAATTAGCAGCTGTGGTGTTTACTTTGAAAGAATGGAGGCATTTTCTGTATGGAGCTAAGTGTGAACTCTATACAGACCATAAGAGTCTCAAATACTTCTTTACTCAGAAAGAACTGAATATGAGGCAACAACGATGGTTAGAACTGATCAAGGATTATGATTTGAACATCAACTACACTCCCGGGGAGGCTAATGTGGTAGCCGATGCGTTGAGTAGGAAAAGCACGGATACTCAGCCAATGAGCCAGGAACTTCCTAAAGAATTGCTTATGGATCTGGAAAGGTTAGAAATTCAATGTCTAGAAGTGGAATCTTTGGGCAGTTTGTCTACTATGAAGGTAATGGAGGAAAGGCAAAGTGATCTAAAGTATATAATTTTCCGCCGACAAAGTGAAGATCCATTCATTGAGGAAGAAATCTGAAGGATTGATGAGGGAAGACCGTCTGTGTTTCATTTAGGCGATTTCATTTCGCTCTGGTTTCATAATAGGATATGTGTGCCAGACATACCTGAAATCAAACAGTTGATACTCAAAGAAGCACATGAAACTCCATATTCAATACATCCGGGAAGTACCAAGATGTACATGGATCTTAAGGAACTGTTTTGGTGGAACAACATGAAGAGAGAAATAGCCAAGTTCGTGTCCGAATGCCATACTTGTCAAAGAGTGAAAGCGGAACATCAAAGTCCCGCTGGACTCATGCAACCGTTGGATATACCCGAGTGGAAATGGGAAGAGATTGGAATGGATTTTATCACAGGATTACCATTGACACCAAAGAAGAAGGACATGATTTGGGTTATCGTGTATAGGTTAACAAAAAGTGCACATTTCTTGGCTGTTAATCAAAAGGATTCCGGAGAGAAGTTAGTAAACTTATATGTTTAGGAAATAGTGAGCAAGCATGGAGTACCAAAGACAATAGTATCAGGACCGAGGGTCCGTATTCACTTCAGCTTTCTAGAAACAGTTGCATGAAGCTCTAGGATCCAGGTTAGACTTCAGCACTGCTTATCACCCACAGACAGGAGGACAAACAGAAAGAACCAATCAGATTTTGGAGGATATGCTTAGAGCATGTGCGTTGGATTTTGGAGGATCATGGGAAGAACATCTACCATTGGCAGAATTTTTATACAACAACAGTTACCAAAGTAGCATCCAAATGGCACCATTTGAAGCACTCTATGGAAGAAAGTGCCGATCACCCATCTGCTGGTATGAAATGGGAGCCAGTAAGGAATTTCATCCGGACTATGTTAAGGAAAGGCAGCATGCCATCGACATCATCCGAGATCGATTAAAAATTGCTCAAAGTAGGCAGAAGAGTTATGCAGACGCAAAGAGGACGACATGGGAACCTCAATTTGGAGACATGGTTTATCTCCGAGTTAGCCCAATGAAAGGAGTACATCGTTTTGGAGTCAAAGGAAAACTCAGTCCAAGATACACTGGACCTTTCAAGATTCTAAGTCAAAAGCAAGGAGTAGCCTTTGAATTGGAGCTACCAAAGCAGCTATCCAAGATTCATAATGTGTTTCATTCTTCACAACTTTGAAAGTGTATGAAGATACCAGAGGAAACTGTATCCTATGAAGACGTGGAATTGCAAGCAGATTTGACCTATGTTGAGGAGCCGTCAAAGATTCTAGCAGAAAACTGGAAGCAACTTCGCAATAGAGCCGTCAAGTATTGCAAGGTGCAATGGAAACATCACCCAGATAGAGAAGTGACCTAGGAAAAGGAAGAAGATCTAAGGACAGCCTATCCCAAATTCTTCAGGTACACCTTACCCCAAACTTCGGGACGAAGTTTTTGTTAAGGGGGGAAGTCTGTAATATTCCAGCACGTAGGACAACTCTAGGGTAGAATAGAGGGCTTTTGTGCATTGCATCTAAAATTACGGGATTTTTTCGCGCTTTTGTTACTAAAACCTAAGAGTGATCGAATCTCTCTTCGAGAGGGGATGGTGAACTCTCGGAGTGCTAAAGAAATCGACATGACCTCTTTTGATCTATTACTTGTGGGAAACAATGAAGTTGAATGACTAAGGCCTAGAAGATCATTTGCATTCAAAACTTGAATTTGAATTATGAATTTAAATGGAATTCAAAAGGCACATTTAGAAAGGATAAAAATTCAAATAAGAAAAACTTTGGACTTTATTAATTATCAACACAATATACATTGTCTTTACAAAGTTTGTGAATAAAAGAATATTACAATGGTGGACACTAACTGAATGTTACAATCTGAAGCTAAAAAGAAAATAAAGAAGAAAAGAAAATAAATACAAGTTAGAATATAAACTACATCCTAAACTATCTTGAACTTCAAATCTTTCTTTCCTTTCTTCTTCACTCTTCTTGTCACCTGCACACAAAGGAAATGCAAAGGGAAATGCCACCAAGGTAATACAAGTGGCAGTAACAGTTAAAATGGAAATAATGTTGATAATCATCAAAGTGTTGATCTTATCAATATGACTCACACACAAAATATCTGCCAAGGACCAAGCTGGCCGGCCAAGCCACCCAGCTAGCAAGCAGCTGGTCATCAAATGCATGCAAGGAGGTGTCAAGACACCAGAATTTAGGGGGAGGTATAAAACATAATAGTTTGTGTGAAACTGGTTGACCAGGAACCCTAGTCGACCAGTACCACAGCAACACCAGCTCCACAGCACCCCAGCACAGCACCACAGTACCGGCACCATAGCACTAGCACAGAACACTCACAAAGTTCTCCCTGCTCATGAGCTGAGCATCAGGGGGGAATTCACCTCACCAAATCAAAACCCATAGCCAAAGCCAATCAACATGGTTACTTAAGCAAGATCAGAAGCAGCAAGGAGCAGGCCAAGCACCAAGGAGGTGCAGGGCAGGCAAGGAGGGGAGCTAAGCACAAGGAGGTGCAGGGCAAGCCACCTGGGAGGAGCAGAGCAAGTACCAAGAGCAACTGATCAAGCTCAACCAAGAGCATCATCAACATCACCACCAGCCACTCATAAAAGCCAGCATAGGACCAAGGTACAATAAGACTTGCATATCCATGAATAAAACATTGCAAGCATCCAGGTTCTTGCATACACAAGATAAAATAGCAACAAAGAATAACTCACCACCAAACCCTTCTACCAAGTGCAACACTTAGGAGGTTTTGGGGAGGTTTTTCTCCTCAGACCTACAGAGAAATGCCCTGTATAATCTTCATAGGAAGATTTAGTTAACTGGGAAGCAAATCAACATGCACCATCAAGAATAAAGGCCTCAAACCATGCATCATAGGCCAGGACTAAGATCATCATGTGAATCTGTTCTTATCAGTAATTTTAGTTGCACAAAATGATGATTTAGCCACTGATGAAAAGCCACCATGCATGTCTTAGCATCACAGAACAGCAGCCATCCAGTTAAATTATCAAGCAATCATTGTGCACCTAACATGGAGGAGACACAACTAAACTCAATAATAACAGTTACTTGTTATTAATTAGATAACATGCTATAGGAGGCAAACAAAGCCTCTAGTAGAATACAATTCAAGCATGAATTGCTTGATAGAAACAATCATCACTGAAACAAGTTTCAGTTCATATAAATCAATAGAAATATGTTATAACAAGCTTAAGCTCAGCATGTTTATGCCATCATGAAAACAATCATCAGCATACACATCAACTAGCAACAGAAAACTAGTACTGTCTGCACACCATCACAGACAACCCAGCAAGACAATCATTATATGAATTAACTGACAGCAATTTGCACTGCAAGCCAGTGAGCATCACATAAACATTGGATGATAAGCACACCACCAGAGAGCAAGCTAACTGAATTCTGGAGATTCAGTTAAGAAACTCTTAACTGAATCTCATACTGAAACTAACAGTAGCAATAGTTGCATAGCACTTGATCAAGCTAGCAGCACAGGGGAAACATCCTATTAAATCATACAAAATTCAGTTAAGAAACTCTTAACTGAATCTTGCACTGAACCTTGCACTGGAACTCACAGTAGCAGTAGACAATAGCTAGCAGAGGAGCTCTAGGATAGCAGTAGTAGCACAAGCTCGAGCAGGACAGCAGCAACAGTATAGGCAAGCATGCCTGGCTCGCTGGCCAGGCAACCATAGCATGAGCACGGAAACAAGGGGAAGAGAAGGAACTCACAAGAGAGCTCACAGAGGAGCAACGTAGAGGGCCATGGCGGCGACACGTCAGCGTAGCCACGGTTGTGGCAGGGAGGCCACCATCTAGAGGCTGTGACGGCAAGAGGGGCGGCATCGTGCTCGCGGCCGAGCACAGCACTGGAGGCGACATCGGGGTTGCAGGCTGCCGTCCAACCGACAAGGCGATGAAGAGCCACTGCAAGCACCGAGGAGCTAGGGCGGAAGCTCCAGCAGAGCCAGCCAGAGCAGATCAAGCCGCAAGGGCGAGATCCACTAGGCAGAGCTCGACGGCGATGGCGGCGATTGGAGGCGAGGTCGATGAATCCCCATGGTCAGGAGGAAGCACACGGCGAGGCGGAGCAGATGCTCCATAGGGCGGCTCGCGGAGCTCGCCGAAGCTCGCCGGAATCGGGCGAGGAACTCATCGGCGATTCGGAATCACCAGAGGGGATTAGGGTTAGGAACCGACCGAGTGGGGGAGAGAGTGAGGGGCGACCAGCTGGGCCGAGCTGGTCCGGTCAAGCCCACTCAGGTTGACTGACCGGTGGGCCCAGGCTATCAGCCCAGCCCTTTTTTATTTAATTCTAAAAACCTAAGAAAAACCCTAATCTGCTTAAAATAAATCTAGAAAAATACCTAATATAAACTAAAAATAGAAAGTAGCTATTTTTAGCTCTTTAAGAGTATTTGAACTCATTTGGTAAATAAAATAATCTCTTGAGTCAATTGCATAAAAGAAAAAGAAGTTAATTGATTTTTCTGAAAATAATAAAAATAGTTATCCATTTAAGGAAAAATCTGGTACTTCTTAATTCTTTAAAATAAATTCCATTCAAGAATATTTGATGAATATCCTTGAATGAAATTACCCTTAACATATATTCTTTAAAGTCATAAAAAGAATATATCAAGCCTAGTAAATAAATAAATAAATCACTTCTGGGGGGTATGAATTAAACACACCATAAAGCATGCATTTTTTAATCTTTAACCATTGCCCTTACCGGACAATGATGCTGTTTTCCAGAACCCGAGGTCCCGGGTCACTTCAACAAATCCAATTGCACTACCTTGCAGTCTGCAGGCAAGTTCACTCTTGCTCATATCTCTTGATTACTTTTAGCAAATTACTTGCAAATATACCGGTGGTATCATTATTACTGCATCGAAAAGCAAAAGGTTCTCTTTTCATAATTAATATGATTAGCTGGTTATCGACCCGAGTGGTGGTAACCTAGGATGGCTGGCAAATGGAACCAGGGTATGATTGTTGTGGTGGAGGTTCCATTTGCTCGGGAAAGTGAACCCTAGGACTTAACAAACAATGTCGCCAGTGATTCTAGCGCCGTAAATAACGGTCAACCATGAGATCTGGAATGGGACGGAGAAGTCAGCTGTATCTTTTTCCTCTCGCATACCAACAGATCAGTAGTCGAGGGTTGTCCTGTTCGGGCTACTATAGTGCAAAGGGGGGAAATGCGTTTCCTGTTCGGGCTGCCTATAGTATAGGGAGGACAAACTGGCTAATTGATCTATGATGGATTGTAAGAGTCATCCGGGTCGGTCTACCCATATTGCATAGGAGCGGGCATCTGGGACTAGGCTGGTCTACCTATGGGAGCGTCCATAGTGTAAAGGGGAAGGACCAGTGCGCCAATCGGTCGGCATATGTGGTATAGGAGATGGATGGACTTACAAAAGGGTGGGTCTGCGGGGTCGCGAAGAAGAATGGTGATTGGCTTGGATCATCAACTGGGCCCCATACAAGAAGAAGTATGGACATGAAAGTATGCCCGGTTGTGCAGCAAAGTGTTGATCTCTCATGGGTACAAGTGACCACCTCTGCAGAGTGTACAAAAAGTATCAAGATACTCCGTGTTCCGGGAAGGAGCTACGAACACGGCAGGAAAGGAGCCCATCGAAGCTCTAATCAACCTGTGAAGACTGACGGACATAGTTCTTTTAAATAAAAGCAATCTTTGAAGAAATGATTATAAAAACTGCATTTAACCTAAGACTCTTGAGTCAGTGGTCGTAGCTAGTGCATCAAACACCTCTATCCTGTTAAATGAACTTGTTGGGTAACGCTCGTTACTCACCCCATTCCCTCTTAACCCTTGCTTAGACTTGG
The DNA here is from genome assembly GCA_007115705.1 of Dactylis glomerata. Lineage (NCBI taxonomy): Eukaryota > Viridiplantae > Streptophyta > Magnoliopsida > Poales > Poaceae > Dactylis > Dactylis glomerata. Next base: position 2,913,020 of record QXEO01000900.1, read on the forward strand.
AGGGCCAGAACGAGGAAACTGAAGGAGCATCGGAGGACTACAAGGAAGTCTTCTATGAAGAGCCAGACCTTTCCGGTGGAGTCGAAGGCGTGGATTACACCATCGCCTATGGAAATAATGAAGGAACCGAGGAGGAGGCCGACAACTAGTAGTATAGGGTAGTAGTTTAAGTCATAGGAACCTTATAGAATAAAGTGACTTAAGCCAGTTATCATGTTTAGTCTACTTCTATCAATCCTAGTTAAAGTTGGTAGCATCAAAGTAGAACCTACTAATGTTCCTCTTTGGACCGAGGAGGAACTGGAGTCCTTTGTAAGTTTGTGGCTTGTAATACTAAGTGCTTGAATAAAGACCGCTATGTTTCTGTTGTACCACTCTGAGGGATGTAATATTTGTGAAATGGTACTTCATGAGTGTTATGTCAACGACTTGCATACTACAACATGCAGTGGTATGCTGGGTCACCACACATGGTGAGGGGGGGTCCCTGGCCCTCCACTTACCTCTCCACCTCCACTTCCTTCTCTCTCCCGAAATATCTCCACACTTCATCTCAAACCCGTGTTCTTGCGGTTCTTCCTCATGATTTTTCGATCTCCTTGCTCAGCCCATATTTGCTGCTGAGATTTGGAGCATTTGCTCTCCGGTATGTGACTCCTTCGATTGTCCAAATAGAATTTTGTTTAGTGGAGTATTACTTGAGTATTTTAGCTCAATAGGTGATAGGTGAAATGAGTTTGCATGCTTGTTCTATTGCTTAGAAATGTTATTTTGATGCATGTTAACCCTCCCGTAACTCCCTATAGTAGTTTTCTACATTTGCTTGTCTCAAAATCATTTTTATGAGGTTTGCCTAATTTTTTTAGAAATGGAGGATAATGCATACCAACTCTTTCAACATGAACTTGAGGTGCATGAGATCATGAGAGTTCACCATGAAGAGAGGGTCTTTCCCTCAATCTATCCATGCTCTGAGTTCATGAATGCTGCTAGAATCATGCAGGACTTCCAAACTCTAATCTCTAATGCAGGATTGGAACATTTTATTGATGGTGAACCTCCCCAATATGCTAAACTAACAATGTCTGTGGTGCAGGATTTTAGATTCAGTTGGTCCACATCTAACCCCATGGTTCATTATAAAATTTATAACAAATCTGTGGACTTGCCCTTTGATGTTTTCTATGCAGCAATTAGAGTGCCACAATGGGGATCGCGTGAAAATATGAAGGAGCGGCCCAGGCCATTGATGGACCTATACGAGGAGATTTGTCAAGGAAGAAGCTTCACAGGAGAGAGTGGTAAAATTCAAAATATTCATTTCCCATCCATTCGATATTTTGCCTACTTTGTTACCAAGTGTGTTCTTGCAAGAAAAGTTGCAAATAAGTTATCCTCCTATGATCTAGCTTTTATTGCTGCTGCTTTGAGAAGTGATAGGACTTACAATTTGGGTGCTTTAATAGCTTTCCGTCTTGATGCTAACTGTGAGAAAGGGGGAGTCCGTGGAGGTCTTATTGCTTCACGCTTATTAGCTTTGCATGGTGTAGTGCCTCATGTTTTAGACCTTCAGTTCCCCGTAGAGAGGCTTGATTTTAATTCTATGCTACATCATAAGTTTGTTTCTCCTCATGCTTGTTTGGATAACTTGTCGTTTGAGATAACCTTTTTCAAGCAATCAACCTGGAAGGTAGTGAAGGCTGATCGATCAGTCCATTTGCCTATAGCTCTTTTGTTTAACCTTGATTGCAGGGATGGATGGTCACTCACAAAGGATGAGCTCGATGCATACATAGAGGAGCACCCTCCGCCCATGCATGATGAAGAGGCGAACGAGGAGTCAGGCCAGCCCTCCAACACTGGGGAGTTTTCATACCAGCAGCCTTATTATGATTATGCACCATCTACTTCATCTTCACGAGAGCCGGGCTATGACCATTTCTATGATGACCCACCAGCCTAGGGCAACTACCAGCGTTGGGATTGATCTCCACTTAGGCCAAAAGCCTAAGCTTGGGGGGAGGTACGCCGACGATACACTCATCTATATATCATAGTTTGTCAGTACTTTGTATATCCATGTTTGGCTTTCTTTTCTTTGTTGTTCTCGTTCTTATTGCTACTTTCCAAAACACAAAAATACCATAAATATTTCCGTTGTTTCTCTTTGTTTGTCTTTTTAGTTCTCTAGCTTTGGTTTGCTTTGTTCTCCATTTTCGGTTTGATATTTGAAAAATCCAAAAATATTTTGCTTTGTTTGCTGTTTCCTTCTGTTCTTGTTTCAAAATTCGAAAACCCAAAAATATTTGTTGTTCTTCTTCGGTTTTGTAAAGTTTGTTGCAGAGTTCAGTCTCCCGTGACTCCAATGGAGCTTGGTATTCACTTCATATTATTTAGGGATTTCTATTTTTGTGCCCTCAGGTCCTTAGTTGTACTCAGTTTTCCCCAGCTCCTTAGTTTTTCCTCAGTTTTTCCCAAGCCCTTGTCTGAAACCCTTAGAAGGAGTTCGGACGGGAGGATTTCTGTTTAGTTGACCATTCCGTGCTGACGTGTGGGGTCGCATCGCGTGGGGCTGGTAGAAAGGGACCGCGTGGGGCTGGTAGAAAGGGACCGCGTGGGACAGGACGTGACCGCGTCGCGTGAGGCTGGTAGAAAGGGACCGCGTGGGACAGGACGAGACCGCGTTTGGTTTGGTTGTATGTGAGAGCTCGGTTCTGTCTCTCTCGGCCCAAATTGGCATTTTTCAGAGCGCCTTTTTCCCCTCTCTCTCTGTAATAGTTCTCTCTCTTTTCACCAAATTAGTATCAAATCTAGAGAAGCTTCTATTTCTGTCTTTCTTCAATGATTGTTGCCTTTTGGCCCTCGTTTTTTACCCAATATGGTAACAAATCTAGTAGCAAATCTAGAAGCTAGTATAGGATAAATTCATAGTAGCATAATAAATCGAGAAAATATAGGATAAGCTGCATACATCAGCCAACATAACATATATATATTCATGACAGATCCAACAGTACTACCGATAGATCCAACATAAGCTACATTTTACATGGGGTTAAGCTTGGAGGCTGCGCAGGTGAATCTCAAGTTCTTTGTGTTTGGCCATGAACGCATGCACGTTCACGGTCATTCCAACTCTAGCGCCGCCAATGGCTCTGCCAATGGATTCAGCATGGTTCACCAGGCAGTTAAAGTCGGTGGTGTGGAGCCTCCTGTTGCAGAAGGGGCCCCTATAAACGCCTTGAGCAAAGTGGCCATCGTAATGGCCAGACTGCAGCCTCCTGAGGACGTGATGAGTCTTGGTGTGGAAGGCCTCGTCGTCGCTATCGGCGTCGCTGCTCTCCACCTGTCACGTAGCACCAAAGATTGAAAAACACAGAGTCAATTATAGCGATGATGGACTAGAGAGTGAACAAAAGATCATGCATGATAATATGGGCACAAAAAAAGAGGTAGCCTCAGTTACATTGGACACACTTATATCCAGGATTTGAGTCAGTGAACCAAAGATCATGAACAACAAATTTGTACACACCAATTGTTCACTGACCAAACCCTGAATCAATTTGTGCCCAAATATTCATCATCATCGGCACAAATTAACCGAATGGGATTGATTACTCACATAAGTTAACCGAATCTTAAACAAAAGCTAATCACAAACACTAATAATGCAAGATCTAGAACTAGGAACAGATGAACCCTAATAACGCAAGATCTAACACAAAAGGATTGAACTAGGAACAGACAAACCCTAATAACGCAAGATCTAACACAAAAGGATTGAACTAGGAACAGACGAACCGTAATAACGCAAGATCTAACACAAAAGGATTGAACTGGGAACAGACAAACCCTAATAACGCTAGATCTATCACAAAAGGATTGAAATGGGATAAAAACAAGGGAACAAAGGGTTACCTCTGGCTCGTCGTCGATGATGCTGGTGTCATAGGGGTTCTCCGGCGTGACGTACGGCACTGGTTCGTACGGGTCTTCATATGGGTCCCAATCAATGGGGGCCTGGACGGGGGCCTGGACAGGAGTGGTGGCCGATGCGCCGGTGGCTGATGCGCCGACGGCTACGTCGGAAGCAGCAACGGGGGCCTGGACGGGGACGGCGGCCAATGCGCCGGCGGCTGATGCGCCGGCGGCTACGTTGGAAGCAGCGACGGGGGCCTAGATGGGGGCGGCGGCCGATGTGCCGGCGGCTGATGCGCCGGCGGCTATGTCAGAAGCGCCGACAATGGGCATCTCATTCTTCTCCATCGTCGGGGTTTTTTCTTCGGTTGTGGAGAAGATGATGGGACAGGAGAGGCGGTTGCAGTGAGAATAAGAGAGTGGGCGAGCGTCGAGGGAGAGAAAGAGGGGCTCTATAAAGACAAACGTGGCATGTACCTGCAACACGCATCCGCTATGCATGGCTGCAGCGTGCACCGCGATACGAGGCTAACCCTGGGATGTTTGGTGTACTTAGTTCTAACCTCGGGCCTTATACAGAAATTTTATCTGTACTCAGTTTTCCCCTCGAGTACTTAGACTGGCAAGTGCAATATACTCAGTTCTACCCTCAAGTAGCTGGTCAACAGAGAGTCAACAAATGAGATTAACATAGCTAATTGAGTCATTTCATGCGCAAAAAAATCCAAAAAAAATAAAAACATAGTGGCACATACTCATGGAGTCTTCCTACGCAACCTGCCACCTAGGAAACCTTAACAAACATAGATAAATCAAGGGTTTACCACAAATTGCCACTTCTCAGAATCACTAGTAGCTATGAAGATGCATGGTTTTCCACTCAAACCCCTTTGCAAAACATCTTCCCCAAAACATAGGTTGTCTAAATGAGGCCATAACTGTCACGCTCATGTATATTTGAATTGTAAATAATTTGATGTAGCCCAATATGAATTATATTGTACAAAACACGCATTTTTCATTTTGTAATTCTTTTGTTTGAATCCCTTAGTCTATTTACTATTTACGTGCCCTTGGTTTCTTAGTACTACTCAGTTTTGCCCTCAAGTACTGTCACAAATGCTCACAGAAGCCCAAACTTATCCTGATTGGTTGAGCCGTTGTCACACGGATCGACTCCACCAACCATTGATCCACTGATCTAACGGGCAGTATACCCCTCTTCGTCTCTTTGTGGCCACCCCTCTCTCTCTTCGTGGCCACCCCTCTCTCTCTCTCTGTCGGTGGACAGTGCCACCCCTCTATTTATGTGCAATAACGAGTTTGTCACGTAACTATATTCCCTCTATTTATGCATTATTTTCCACGATCTAAAAATGTTAAACTAAAAAGTGGTATAATTTTGGTGTAAACAAGAGACATACATATTTGTGGATTTCGGTGAATGCATTATTTGTCACCCCTCTAACAATTATCAACTCTCTTTAGCATTCCTTTTCTTTTAGGAAATATAGTTTGGGATATAGTTTTGGTAATTTGAAATGGCCCAAAAGTGGTATAATTTTGGTATAAACATGAGGCATACATATTTGAGGGATTTCGGTGAATGGATTATTTATCACCCCTCTAACAATTATCAACTATCTTTAGCATTCCTTTTCTTTTAGGGAATATAATTTTGGTAATTTGAAACGCCCCAAAAGTGGTATAATTTTGGTAGAAACATGAGACATACATATTTGCATATTTGGGGGATTTCGGTGAATGGATTATTTATCACCCCTCTAACAATTATCAACTTTCTTTAGCATTCCTTTGATTTTAGGGAATATAGTTTTGGTAATTTGAAATGGCCCAAAAGTGGTATAATTTTGGTAGAAACATGAGACATACATATTTGGCATATTTGGGGGATTTCGGTGAATGGATTATTTATCACCCCTCTAACAATTATCAACTATCTTTAGCATTCCTTTTCTTTAAGGGAATATAGTTTTGGTAATTTTAAATGGCCCAAAAGTGGCATAATTTTGGTAGAAACATGAGACATACATATTTGACATATTTGGGGCATTTCGGTGAATGGATTATTTATCACCCCTCTAACAATTATCAACTTTCTTTAGCATTCCTTTTCTTTTAGGGAATATAGTTTTGGTTATTTGAAACGTCCCAAAAGTGGTATAATTTTGGTAGAAACATGAGAGATACATATTTGTGGGATTTTGGTGAATGCATTATTTGTCACCCCTCTAACAATTATCAACTATCTTTAGCATTCCTATATTCCCTAACACTTATTTTTTTTGGTAATTTCGGTGAATGCACACACTAACTTTGAAAACAACTACAAGTACATGTAACTAAATAATGGATTTGTAACAAGGGATCCCTTGTAACAACTTCTAGCGCCTGATGAGCAATGATAAGAATCCGATCGCAATTATACAACAAAAAAAACAACCAGCCATCAGATTAGCTTGCTTCTTCAACTCAATCAGCTGCCTTAACTGCTTGTTCATTTTCTTCAGTTCTCCCTTCACTTCCACCAGTTCTACATTGGGAGCATTAGGCATAATCAGAATGGCTCCTCTCACCGCCGCATTCTCTACAGCAAGTCTCCCTCACACCCAAATTGCGCTCCCCAATAGCGCCAATTGATTTCTGCAATTGAAGCCTCTGAACGTACACATCGATCCACTCGAAATACCTACATTTCTTCGGGATCTAAAAACAACAACATGAACCCTAAATCCCAAATTCGAGGGAATAACAAGAAAATCGAGAGAAAACAGAGCAATTGGAGCGAGATCTAACCTTATCCCCCTCTCTATATGGCAAGCTCTCGCATGCAAGGAACTCATGTCCACGATTGCCATTGTCGTTCGTCTTACAGATCGACCGCTTCAGAGGCTCCTGGCATGGGCAGTCAGGGCATCTTGTCAAAGGCACAGGTCCATACTGCGGCCATGAAGAACGGGAGGTCGAAGAGAAACTAGACATCACCCGCCTGCCGGAGAAGGGCTGCCGCTGGCGGAGAAGAAGAACAATGGGGCGCGGGGAAAGAAAGGGGAAGCAATGGCACGGGCACAGGCGCGGGGCTGGCTTGGGCTCCCATTTTGCAACAGGCACCTAGGTAAGCTGTGGGTCCGACATGCTAACGTGGACAAGTTGTGGGTCCCATGATGATCTGGATAAGTGGAGACGTGTCCACTGCGGGACACCAACAGCGGCCCCACTTGCCAGCACCAACCAACGGTCAACTAAACGGGATTCCTCCCGTTCGAGCTCCTTGTGAGGGTTTCAGACAAGGGCTTGGGCAAAACTGAGGAAAAACTAAGCGGCTGGGGAAAACTGAGCACAACTAAGGACCCGGGGGCACGAAAATAGAAATCCCTATTATTTAAGCCAGACAAGTGAAAGGCAATAATGACGACCTATGCGACTCGAGATGTGGTAAGAGGCTGGTATGAACTCTATTTGTTTTCATTTTTGTACATATACTCATCTATGTGGACATGCTTAGTCTGTTCATGTAAGGTATATGTCATCAAATGGATGCTTTGTAGTTCTTGCTCTCATATGATTAGTTCCAATCTACTAATAGTTTGTAGCATGTCATGTAGATGCTTGCTTGCATTGTTTTATTCATAATATGGTATGACATTGTGGTATCCTCCTCTGAAAGTTTCATTTGAATCGACTTGGCACATGCTCAAGCATGCATATGACTAAACAAAATTCAATTAAGGCTCGATGATTTACTTTGCCTCAGAGTTCTTGTATCATTTTTATGCCTATATTAATTTTGTTTGGTCGCAAGCATGATTATGACAGTTATTGCTCTCTCGATTGTCGCTTCCCAGCATTTTGCTAGCCTTCACTTGTACTGAGAGGGAATACTTCTCGTGCATCCAACTCCTGAAAACCAAGTAATTCCAAAGAGTTCACTATAAATTCCTATGCAGGGTATTTCAAAGCCATTTCAAGTAAATTTTCATGTGCTACCTTTCAAAACTTTCAAATACTTCTCATTTTGTGCCACTATTTTTAGCTCATGAGGATGTAGTGGTCGGACTTGCTATCTTCCATATTAAATTAAGTACCCCTCGACTTGCATGCTTCATCTGCTCATCATTAATTTTGCAAGGGAGCTGGTCAGACCATTGTAATCTAAATCTAAAAAAAGAGAAAAAAAGGCACTCCTCCATGGTATGTGAAAGTTGGTGGGCACCCGATGGAATCGGCAAGCCATGGTTTGAGAAAGGAAAAAAGGTGGAGAGGAGTGCCAAAGCTTTATAAAAGAGCACCAATGTGCCAATTTTTCAAAGAACTCGGAACTGCTCTCACTTGTTTAGTATGGAAGATAGCAAGACCCCATTGCCAGTTGTTGACAGGAAACAACAACCTCTCAAAATAAATTTTTATCTCTGTTTTACAAATAAAAAGCTCTAGCACATGTTAAATCACTGCTTCCCTCTGTGAAGGGCCTTTCTTTTATTTTTATGTTGAGTCTTCATCTTCTAACTTTAAGCACTTTCTTGAGAGCATAGCTGTTATTCTTAGTATAATGTGCTTGTCCCAGAACACGGTTAATTGTGGTATAACTTTGATGCTTGTATCTTTGATATTTTTACTTCTAGTCTTCCCTTGGATCTCAGATGTGCCTCAGCATTTATGTTTTGCTCCATAAATAAAGGCAAGCGGGATACCATTTTTCCATGTCATTTTATGAACATTACAATCTTGTAGCTTCTTATGCTCATGTTGCTTGCTATTAGTATATTGGCGCTCTTTCATAGCTTGCCTGACTATGAGGTAACATTATTTGCGTATTTCTTATAATGAATTGCCTAAGTACTTGATCATATAGTGGGAATATATACATCTTATGAAGCAAATGTGTTCATGAAAGTTTCTTTTATCGCTCTCAATTGTTAACTGAATTGCTTGAGGACAAGCAAATAGCTAAGCTTGGGGGAGTTGATACGTTTAAAACATATCTACTTTCCTGAACACTTTTGCTATTGTTTCTTCTCCAATTTGTGTGTTTTGAATACAACTAACACGGACTAACGCTGTCTTCAGCAGAATTGCCCTGGTGTCTTGTTTTTGTGCAGAAATCCAACTTTCAGGAAAAATCTCGGAAAATATTGCAAAATTCCTATTTTACCAGAAGACCCATGGAGCCAGAAGACGAGACGGAAAAAGGCTGGGAGGCAGGCTCACCACCAGGGGCGCGGCCTAGGCCTGGCCGCATCGGGTGGTGGTGAGACCACCTCAGCCGCCTCCTCGAGCCCCCCTTTCGCCTACATATACCCTTCGACCTGAAACTATTGGGGGTTCGGCGTTTTTCCCAGATAGAGTTCCGCTGCGCCGCCACCATCAGAAACCGCGATTCGGAACCAGAAACTCCATTCTGGCACCATGTCGGGATGGGGATTTGGAGGAGATCTTCATCACCATCATCACCGACGTCTCTCCATCAACCATCCATGATTCCCCATCTATGTGTGAGTAATTCCCGCTGTAGGCGAAGGGGATGGTAGGGATTGGATAAGATCATTCATGTAATTTGCTATGAGATTGTTAGGGCATGGTGCCTAGTATCCATTATTAGTGCTTATGACATTGTTGCAACTTGTTGTGCTTAATGCTTGTCACTTTGGGCCCGAGTGCCATGATTTCAGATCTGAACTTTTTATTATTATATGATGATACTTGTTGTTTATGATCTTACCTGCAAGTTGTATACACATATCGTTGTCCAAAACCCGACATCCCAAAGTGACAACAATTGAGATAACCGGAGGGGATGGCTGTGATGTGAGGATCACATGTGTTCACCGAGTGTTAATGCTTTGCTCCGGTACTATATTAAAAGGAGTACCTTAATTACCAGTAGATTCCCTTGAGGCCCTGCTGCAAACAGGCTGGTAGGACAAAAGATGTCGTGCAAGTTTCTCATTGCGAGCACGCACGACTATTTACGGAACACATGCCTATGGTTGTTTAGTACTAGGATGCTTTATCATTATTTATCTGCAATTGCCCATGTCTTACTGATTTCATGAATTATCTTATCCATGCAACGCCCGTTCATCCATCCATATGCCTACAGTATTTAATCCTACTGTTTAATATTGCCACTATTACTGTCTTTACTTTATTATTGTTGCTACTATTTTACTATTATCACCACTATAAAACTGTTGCTACTGATAAACCACTGTGATCAAGTCTGTTTCCAGGTGCAGCTGAATTGACAACTCATTTGTTAAGGTTTATAAATATCCTTTGGCTCCCCTTGTGTCGAATCAATAAATTTGGGTTTTACTTCTCTCGAAGACTGTTGCGATCCCCTATACTTGTGGGTCATCAATAAGCTCCTCCTGGTATGACTTCTGTGACAATGTAAGGTCCCACCCATGGGGACTCTAATTTGCCATGGACCATCCTGCTTGAGTCGTAGGACTAGATCCCCTACTACAAAAGATCGGGGGCGAACTCGACTACTATGATAGTTCCATAGACTCTACTGGTATTGTGTAGCTCTGGCTAGTGCTACATCTCTTGCTTCATCGAGTGCGTCGACATCATCTTGAAGTGCTTCTGTAGAATTCGTTTCGTCGTAAGCCACAATTCTTGGGGCTTCATGAATAATTTCGACTGGAAGCACGGCTTCTGCGCCATGGACCAGAAAGAAAGGTGTCTCTTGGGTAGCCACATTAGGCGTAGTTCTCAGACTCCAGAGCACGGAGGGTAACTCATCTACCCAAGCATGCTTGGCTTTCTCCAGGGGCGCTAATAGCCTCTATTTTATTTCATTGCATATTAAGCCGTTTGCTTTCTCGACCTGCCCGTTTGTTTTGGGATGTAAGACGGATGCGAACTTTAGTTTGATTCCCATACTTTCGCAATAACTTTTGAACTCTTTAGATGTGAAATTTGTTCCATTGTCTGTGACGATGCTGTGTGGTACTCCAAAGCGAAATACTATTGACTTGATGAAGTTGATTGCTGCTGTGGAATCCTGAGTTGTTACTGGGACTGCTTCTACCCACTTGGTGAATTTGTCTACTGCCACCAACATGTAGACGTGCCCTCCTGGCCATGACTTGTGTAGTTTTCCTACCATATCCAAACCCCATTGTGCAAAGGCCTAGGATAGTGGTATTGGTTGAAGTTCTGCTGCTAGTGCGTGCGGTCTAGACGCTAATGGCGCGGTGTTGAATGGTGCCAGAAAACTGTTGGCATGTAGTTGATGAAACCCCAAGAGAAGGTTTGATGAGTACAGCAGCAAGTTTTCCCTCAGTTATGAAACCAAGGTATATCAATCTAGTAGGAAAAAGCCAAACTCAAGAAGGTGATGCTTCCTAGCTTCGCGATAGCTCCGGACAATTTATAGGGCGCCTCGTCCAGGGCTTTGCTTTGCAGCAGCAACGTGGAACCTGCACACAACACAACCAAGAACTTTTCTCCCAACTTACGATGAGGTTGTCAATCTCACCGGTTTGCTATAAACAAAGGAATGATCGTATCGAGTGGAAAGCACAAGTAGTATGCGAGAAAGGTAAACAGTGCGAGTAAAGTAAACAGGTGATAGCAATGTACAGGAAATTGGACCAGGGTCCATAGTTCACTAGTGGTGTCTCTCTATAAGATAAATAACAACATAGTGGGTAAACAAATTACAGTTGGGCAATTGATAGAATAAAGATAATGTGCATATGTCAAGAGGATCACTATGAGATTTACTCTGGGCATTACAACAAGATACATAGACCGCCATCCAACTGCATCTATGACTAATAATCCACCCACGGGGAATCATCTGAGGACCCCGTGAATATTAAGTTGCGAACAACAGATAATTGCATTAAGCAAAGTGTGTAATGTAAACAAAGCATATGCCCTTGGACATAAGAATGTTGTTTTCTCCCTAGTGGCAACAACGCATCTACAACCTTAGAGGTTTCTGTCACTCCCCCAGATTAAATAGAGGCATGAACCCAACTATCGAGCATAAATACCCCCTCTTGGAGTCACTAGTATCTACTTGGCCAAGATAGCTACTAACAATGGAGAGCATGCAAGATCATAAACAATATAGAGATAACATAAGATAATATTTAGCACATCAACTCAATCATAACACCAATATTCATCGGATCCCAACAAACACAACATGTTGAATTACATAAAGGTAGTCTCGATCATGTAAGGCAGCTCACAAGATCTAAACATGAAGCACATGGTGGAGAAGACAACCAACTAGCTACTGCTATAGACCCATAGTCCAAGGTAGACTACTCACTCATCGCGCCGGAGGCAAGCATGGCGATGAATAAGACCTCCGGTGGCGATTACCCTCTCCGGCAGGGTGCTGGGAAGAGCTTCTGGACCCTCCCGATCTAGGGTCGATGATGGCAGCGGATTGCGATGTGTTTCTAGAAAATTGATCGGGTGTTTAGGTTTTTCCTGTCCGGGGGTCTTTATAGGCGAAGGGGCAGCGTCAGAAGTGGACCAGGGTGGTCTCACACATAGGGGGCGCGGCCAGGGGCTGGGCTGCGCTGCCCTATTGTGTGGCCAGCCCGTGGCTCATCTCCATCTCCTCTTCGGTCTTTTGGAAGCTTCGTTAAATATCTGGATGTTTGACTTTTGTTTCATCCAATTCCGAGAATATTTCCTGTGTAACTTTTCTGAAACACAAAAACAGCATAAAACAGGGAACTGCCACTGTGGCATCTTGTTAATAGGTTAGTTCCGTAAAATGCATAAAAACGCCACAAAGTGTAACGAAACACTAAGCAAATGGTGTAAAAACAAGCATGGAGCATCAAAAATTATAGATACGTTTGAGACGTATCAAGCATCCCCAAGCTTAACTCCTGCTCGTCCTCGAGTAGGTAAGTGATAACAAAGAAATAATTTTTGAGGTGACATGCACCTACACAATCTTGATCATCTATGTAAGCATTGTGTGCTGGGATCAAAAGAACTTAAAACATGGGCATGAAAGATATAATCTTGATAGAAGAAACTTAGCAACCATGTTATAGCATGAAGAAGAACACAAATGAAAGATCATGAAAATGAAACAATGAAAGTCAAACGTGTGTTCAAATCATATGGAAAAACATAGCAAATGGTTTTCAGCTTGTCCTTCATGGAATAGCACAATATAAATGCATAGGACACTGATACGTCTCCAACATATCCATAATTTCTGATGCTCCATGCTTGTTTTTACACCATTTGCCTAATGTTTCGTTACACTTCATGGCACTTTTATGCATTTTCCGGAACTAACCTATTAACAAGTCGCCATAGTGCCAGTTCCCTATTTTCTGCTATTTTTGTGTTTTAGAAAAGCTACACAGGAAATATTCTCGGAATTGGACAAAACCAAAGCCAGTCGCCCAGAATTTTACCGGAGCTTCCAGAGAACCGAAGAGGAGTTGGAGTGGGGCCACGAGGGGCCCACACACCAGGGCGGTGTAGCTTGGCCCTTGGACGCGCCCCCTATGTGTGAGACCGCCTCGGTCCACTTCTGATGTTGCCCCTTCGCCTATAAAGACCCCCTGATGGGAAAAACCTAAGAACCCGATCACTTTTCCAGAACACATCGCGATCCGCCACCGCCGTCGACCCGAAGATCGGGAGGGTCTAGAAGCTCTTCCCGGCACCCTACCGGAGAGGGGAATCGCCACCGGAGGTCTTCTTCATCGCCATGCTTGCCTCTGGAGCGATGAGTGAGTAGTCTACCTTGGACTATGGGTCCATAGCAGTAGCTAGATGGTTGTCTTCTCCACCATGTGCTTCATGTTTAGATCTCATGAGCTGCCCTACATGATTGAGATCACCATTATGTAATTCTACATGTTTGGTTTATTGAGATCCGATGAATATTGGTGTTATGCTTGAGTTGAAGTACTGAAATTTATCTTTTGTTATGTCTATGTTGTTTATGATCTTGCATGCTCTCCGTTGTTAGTAGCTATCTTGGCCGAGTAGTTGCTAGTGACTCCAAGAGGGGGTATTTATGCTCGATAGTGGGTTCATGCCTCTATTTAATCTGGGGGAGTGACAGAAACCTCTAAGGTTGTAGATGTGTTATTGCTACTAGGGGGAAAACAATATTCATATGCTCGAGGGTATATGCTTTGTTTACATTACACACTTTGCTTAATGCAGTTATCTGTTGTTCGCAACTTAATACTCATGGGGTGTTCAGACGATATCCCCGAGAGTGGATTATTAGTCATAGATGCAGTTGGATGGTGGTCTATGTATTTTGTTGTAATGCCCAGAGTAAATCTCATAGTGATCCTCTCATCATATGCACGTTGTCTTTATTCTATCAATTGCCCAACTGTAATTTGTTTACCCAGCATGTGTTATTTTATCTTATGGAGAGACACCGCTAGTGAACTGTGGACCCCGGTCCTATTTCATTTATATTGCTATCACCTGTTTACTTTATTTGCACTATTTACTTTACTCGCATACTATTATCACTTTCCACTCGATACGCTCATACCCTTCGTTTCAAGCAAACCGGTGAGATTGACAACCTCATCGTAAGTTGGGAACAAAGTATTTGGTTGTGTTGTGTGCAGATTCCATGTTGCTACTGGTTGAAGACGAGTCAACAAGTGTCGTAAACGGCGCCCTTGTTGAAGTGTTATTAGGCCAGTCAGCATCACCTTCAGTCATTTGTTTGCTCCTCTCCTGATCGACATACCTTGGTTTCTTAACTGAGGGAAAATCTTGCTGCTATATTCATCACACCTTCCTCTTGGGGTTCCCAACGGGCTGGTCATTTACCAGGCATCAAGCACATTTTTTGGGCGCCATCAACTAGCAATCAAGCTCTTTTCTAGCGCCATTGCCAGGGAGGAAGTAGAAGACTTCTTCAAGGGGAGTTTTTCGCACGCACATCCTTTACTTTGTTTTAAGTTTTGCTTTACTTTATTTATTTTACTTGCATCATTTTATCAAAAACCCAAAAAAATTAGAATCCTTTGTAGTTGTTTATTATGTCTAGTTTAGTTGCTACTACTATGTCTCCCGAGGATATGATTTTCACTTTTAAACAAAAGGATGAGGAAAGTTTTAAAGAAGCTTGGTCTAGAATTTATGATTGGCATGGAAAAACTGAACCGAAAATGACCTTGAGTTTGCTTCTTAGTTGCTTTTACTTTGGACTTGCTCTTCGTTATAGGTATGCTTTGGATGCTACTGCAGAAGGAGATTTCCTTCATTGTGATGGAGATCAAGCCTTCAATATTATAAAAAAGTTGATTACAATTTATAGCATGCCAACCTATTTTGATTCCTCTCTTGTGTGCATTTTTAATAGACTTGATACTCTTGAGACTCGCACTGCTAGTTTGAATACTTGCTACAATACTTTGTTCCAGCATTTTGATTATGTGCCAACAAATTCTGAACCTTCGAGTTGGTATCCTATGGTAAAAATCACCATTGATGGTAAAACTTTTCATGCTCGATGTGATATTATGTCTGAATTTTGTCTTATGCGAAAGGATGTTTATGAATCTTTGAGTCTTTGTAAGCTTTCTGAGGGGGGAGAAGGAATTTCTCTTACTAACAATGCCACTATATTTCCCATTGGAATAGCTGAAGGAGTTTTTTACAAAAGTCCTAGGAAGAATGATATCTACTGATTATCTTGTTATTGAATGTGTAGGAAAAGGATAAATCACACTTGGAAGATCCCTACTGAAGCTCCTGGGCGCCGTCATTGATGTGGGAAAAGGCAATATAAGATTTATCTCTCCACCTTACAATAGCCACGTCTTTCCTAGTGTCAAGAGCAAAGGTAAGAAAGGAAGATGTAAGGCACCCGCTGATCCTAGCACTTCATCACTTGATGTTACTTGATTCGCAATTTTCTGCGCCTAGCTCAAAGGCGTTAAAGAAAAGCACTCTTGGGAGATAACCCAATGTTTTTACTTTCATTTCTTTTTCTTTTATTTGAGTCTTGGAAGTTATTACTACTATAATGACCTCTCCTTATCCTTTTTATTTCGTTTTTGTGCCAAGAGAAGCCTCTAATTTGAGTGAGGTAAGATTTGGGGATGTTGCTGTCCTGAAACTGTTTTCGGTGCTGCACCGTAAAAATTCGTGAAAATTATCTGTATATCTTTTGGACCTGCGATTTATTGTGCATATGACCCAGGTTATATCCAAATTTTCATTAGTTGAACACTTTTTGATTTGAGCAACAGAAAACACCTTAAAAATTCGACCTTTATCAGCTGTTCTGTTTTGACAGATTTCTGCCAATATTTGTGTTTGCCGTTTTATCGCTTTCTTTTTGAGTTCTTTTGATCACAGAGCTTTTGGGGAAGTTGCTACAGTAGTATATGCTTAATATTTGGTGGTTTTAGGTTGAAACCTGAAGCAAAAAGGGGTTGATAATATGTTATGCTTAAACTAATGTTGCTAATAGATTTGTGTTTAGTTTTGTATGAAGGAAGTTTTCAAGTGTAGGGATCGGAGAGTGATGAGATGAGTTGAAGAATGGACAAAAGCTCAAGCTTGGGGATTCCCATGCATCACCCCAAGAAATATCCAAGAAGTACAAGCGTAAAAGCTTAGGGATGCCCCGGAGGCACCCCTTCTTCATCGGCAAAAATCAGGTCACCTTTCAAGACACTATATTTTTATTGCTTCATGCATTATGCGTTTTTCTTGGAGCGTCAGTTGTTTTTAGTTTTCAGTTTAGTTTTGTTTTGTTTGATGCAATAAATGGTTGGACACCAACAAATTTCTTTTGGAGAAGTTGCCTTGCTTTTCATTTGCCAAGAACACTCCGTTTTTCACTCTATTCGTTTCAACGAGTGTTCTCTTTTTCTAGAACTGCGTTTAGCTTTCGATTTTCGCCTTGATATGTGTTCAGATCTTGTTATATCTTTTCATCAAGGAGTATTTTTGCCTCTGGTCTTTATTGGTTTTCATCAAAAGAGGTGTTTATAAAAAGTTTGAATGGTGTTGGAAAAGAGAAAAAGCTTTATGCAAAAAAGTGGTACAAGAAGGAGCTTATGTAGACTGCGGCTTAGGCTTTTGCATGTCATGCTTGATGTCTTTTTGATAGTATGCTTAGTGGTTTTTCTGTAGCATGACTTGTCTCAAATAACTGAGATTGCTTAATGAGCCTTTGAAAGAATCATGCGTTGTTTTTATCGTTTGGAAGCATTATTTTGGTTTTCTCCTTGATGCTTTAATTGGGTTGACTTGGCGCATGCTCACACATGTTAGACTCTTACAAAGTCGCCAATAGCCTCTATGATCATTTAGTTTTTGACTTTTGATGCCATCTTATGCTTCTGTTAATGCCGCTTTGTCGCTTTGCATGATTATGGCCGTTATTGCTCTCTTAGTTGGTCGTTCCCAGTCTTTTGCTAGCCCTCGCCTTGTACTGAGTATGAGCTCTACTCGTGCATCCAACTCCTAAAAACCAAGTTTGCCAAAGTGTCCACCATACATACCTATTAGCAATTTGCTATTCCAAGTAAATTTGACTTGCTTTTATTTACTCTTCAAATTAAACTCTTACCAGTGTTATGCGAAAATTGGTCAGTAAAGCTCTCACGAACCAGAAGGCACACTTTACTTTTCTCGTTCTTAAAAATTTGACATTGTGGTCTCTTATGTTGAGTTGTTATGCTTGCAAGTTGTAAGTTGGGAACTAGCCCAGCCATGCCGTCATGGGGCAAGCTTTCAACATTGCACTTCTTATTTGAGTTGATATCGTGATCTTTTGTTTATGGATACTCGTGGTGTGAAATGAATTGGGAATCTTGCGGGATCATGGAGTTTGTATATGTGTTAGAGAAACACCTGGGCTGCCAATCTAAGCCATGCATAATTCATGGTGGAAATTTGCAGCATGCTCATAGTGGACATTCGACGACGCATCTCAAAATAAAAAGCTATACAAATGGTAAATAAAAGAGATGTCGAGCTGTTCATTGTCTGCTTGTCCTGTCATTTTGATGTGGGCTTGTTCCATGTCATCGGGCACGGAGGTACCCCGTTGGTGGTTCTCGATGATACGTGTATACTTATAATGACAAGAGCTTGCTTGGGACTCTAAGTAAAGTAGCATGAGGTTTGGGTACTCGTATTCACGGGACACGAGGTTTTCAACTTATGATTTGTCAAGCATATGCAGCATAAGTGTTCTCGCATTAACTTTAACCATTCAAGATGCTTATGATGGGGGCAATGAGAGCTCAAAGCCGGTAAGTACCATAATTTTTGAAGGTTATAAAACTTGCAATCACTGCTTCCCTCCGTGAAGGGCCTTTCTTTTATTTTTATGTTGAGTCACCACCTTCTATCTTTATGCACCATTAAGAGAGCATAGTTCTCATTCTTAGTATAATGTGCATTGTCCCAAAGTTTTCATTAATTGATTCATATTGTTGGTTTCACTTGTTCTTAAATTATTTGTATCTAGTCGCCATCTTAAACTTGAAGGTGTCCTATGCATTTATGTTTTGCTCTCCATTAAGGACAAGCTGAAAACCATTTGTATGTTTTTCCTTATGATTTGAATACATGTTTGACTTTCATTGTTTTATTATTCATGATCTTTTGTTTGTGTTTATTTTCATGTTATAACATGGTTGCTAAGTTTCTTCTATCAAGATTATGTCTTTCATGCCCATGTTTTAAGTTCTTTTGATCCCAGCTCACAACGCTTACATATGTGATCAAGATTGTGTAGGTGCATGTCACCTCAAAAATTATTTCTTTTGTTATCACTTACCTACTCGAGGACGAGCAGGAGTTAAGCTTGGGGATGCTGATACGTCTCCAACGTATCCATAATTTTTGATGCTCCATGCGTGTTTTTACACCATTTGCCTAATGTTTCGTTACACTTCGTGGCACTTTTATGCATTTTCCGGAACTAACCTATTAACAAGTCACCACAGTGTCAGTTCCCTATTTTCTGCTGTTTTTGTGTTTCAGAAAAGCTACACAGGAAATATTCTCGGAATTGGACGAAACCAAAGCCAGTCGCCCAGAATTTTACCGGAGCTTCCAGAGAACCGAAGAGGAGTTGGAGTGGGGCCACGAGGGGCCCACACACCAGGGCGGTGTGACCTGGCCCCTGGCCACGCCCCCTATGTGTGAGACCGCCTCGGTCCACTTCTGACGTTGCCCCTTCGCCTATAAAGACCCCCTGACGGGAAAAACCTAAGAACCTGATCACTTTTCCAGAACACATCGCGATCCACCGCCGCCATTGACCCGAAGATCGGGAGGGTCCAGAAGCTCTTCCCGGCACCCTATCAGAGAGGGGAATCGCCACCAGAGGTCTTCTTCATCGCCATGCTTGCCTCCAGAGCGATGAGTGAGTAGTCTACCTTGGACTATGGGTCCATACCAGTAGCTAGATGGTTGTCTTCTCCACCATGTGCTTCATGTTTAGATCTCATGAGCTGCCCTACATGATTGAGATCACCGTTATGTAATTCTACCTGTTTGGTTTGTTGGGATCCGATGAATATTGGTGTTATGCTTGAGTTGAAGTACTGAAATTTATCTTTTGTTATCTCTATGTTGTTTATGATCTTGCATGCTCTCCGTTGTTAGTAGCTATCTTGGCCGAGTAGTTGCTAGTGACTCCAAGAGGGGGTATTTATGCTCGATAGTGGGTTCATGCCTCTATTTAATCTGGGGGAGTGACAGAAACCTCTAAGGTTGTAGATGTGCTGTTGCTACTAGGGGGAAAACAACATTCATATGCTCGAGGGTATATGCTTTGTTTACATTACACACTTTGCTTAATACAGTTATCTGTTGTTCACAACTTAATACTCATGGGGTGTTCGGACGATATCCCCGAGAGTGGATTATTAGTCATAGATGCAGTTGGATGGCGGTCTATGTATTTTGTTGTAATGCCCAGAGTAAATCTCATAGTGTTCCTCTCATCATATGCACGTTGTCTTTATTCTATCAATTGCCCAACTGTAATTTGTTTACCCAGCATGTGTTATTTTATCTTATGGAGAGACACCGCTAGTGAACTGTGGACCCCGGTCCTATTTTATTTATATTGCTATCACCTGTTTACTTTATTCGCACTGTTTACTTTACTCGCATACTATTATCACTTTCCACTCGATACGCTCATACCCTTCGTTTCAAGCAAACCGGTGAGATTGACAACCTCATCGTAAGTTGGGAACAAAGTATTTGGTTGTGTTGTGTGCAGATTCCGCATTGCTACTGGTTGAAGACGAGTCAACAAGTCTCGTAAACGGCGCCCTTGTTGGAGTGTTATTAGGCCAGTCAGCATCACCTTCAGTCGTTTGTTTGCTCCTCTCCTGATCGACATACCTTGGTTTCTTAACTGAGGGAAAATCTTGTTGCTATATTCATCACACCTTTCTCTTGGGGTTCCCAACGGGCTGGTCATTTACCAGGCGTCAAGCACATTTTCTGGGCGCCATCAACCAGCAATCAGACACCTTCAAGTTTAAGAGGGCGACTAGATACAAATAATTTAAGAACAAGTGAAACCAACATCATGAATCAATCAATGAAAACTTTGGGACAATGCACATTCCACTAAGAATGACAACTATGCTCTCTTAGACAGTGCATAAAGGTAGAAGGTGGTGACTCAACATAAAAGTAAAAGAAAGGCCCTTCATAGAGGGAAGCAGTGATTGCAATTTTTATAAACCTTCAAAAATTATGGTACTTACTAGCTTTGAGCTATCATTGCCCCCATCATAAGCATCTTGAATGGTTAGAGTTAATGCGAGTACAATTATGAAGCATATGCTTGACAAATCATAAGTTGAAAACCTCGTGTCCCATGAAGTACGAATACCCAAACCTCATGCTACTCGACTTAGAGTCCCAAGCAGGCTCTTGTCATTGTAAATATATGTGTATCATCGAGAACCGCCAACGGGGTACCTCCTGACCGATGACATGGAACAAGCCCACATCAAAATGACAAGACAAATAGACAATGAACACCTCGATATTTCTTTTATTTACCATTGGTATAGCTTTTTATTATGAGATGCGTCGTCGAATGTCCACTATAGGCATGCTGTAAATTTCCACCATGAATTATGCATGGCTTAGATTAGCAGGCCAGGCGTTTCCCTAACACATATAAGAACTCCATGATCCCGCAAGATTCCCAACTTATTTCACATCGCGAGTATCCATAAACAAAAGATCACGATATCAACTCAAATGAAAGATAGTGCAATGTTGAAAGCTTGCCCCATGACGGCATGGCTGGGCTAATTTCCAACTTACAACTTGCAAGCATAACAACTCAACATAAGAGAGCCACAATGTCAAAATTTTAAAGAACGAGAAAAGTAAAGTGTGCCATCAGGTTCGTGAGAGCTTTACTGACCAATTTTCGCATAACACCAAAAAGAGTTTAATTTGAAGGATAGATAAAAGCAAGTCAAATATACTTTGGAATAGCAAATTGCTAATAGGTATGTATGGTGGACACATTGGGACAACTTGGTTTTTAGGAGTTGGATGCACGAGTAGAGCTCATACTCAGTACAAAATGAGGGCTAGCAAATGACTGGGAGCGACCAACTAAGAGAGCAATAACGGCCATAATCATGCAAAGCGATAAAGCAACATTAAAAGAAGCATAAGATGGCATCAAAAGTCAAAAACTAAATGATCATAGAGGCTTATGGCGACTTTGTATGAGTCTAACATGTGTAAGCATGCGCCAAGTCAACCCAAATAAAGCATCAAGGAGAAAACCAAAATAATGCTTCCAAATAATAAAAACAACGCATGATTTTTTTTCAAAGGCTCATTAAGCAATCTCAGTCATTTGAGACAAGTCATGCTACAGGAAAACCACTAAGCATACTATCAAAAATACATCAAGCATGACATGCAACAGCCTAAGCCGCAGTCTACACATGCTCCTTTTTGTACCACTTTTTTGCATGAAGCTTTTTCTCTTTTCCAACACCATTCGAACCTTTTTGAAATACTTTTCATGAACACCAACATGGACCAGAGGTCAAAATACACCTTGATTCAAAGATATAACAAGATCTGAACACAAATCGAGGCAAAAATCAAAAGCTAAACGCAGTAGCAGAAAAAGAGAACACTCATTGAATGATAAGAGTGAAAAATGGAGTGTTCTTGGCAAATAAAAAGCAAGGCAACTTCTCCAAAAGGAATTTATTGAGTTCCAACCATTTATTGTAGCAAAGAAAACTAAACAAAACTGAAAACTAAAACAACTGATGCTCCAAGAAAAACGCATAGTGCATGAAGCAATAAAAATATAGTGTGTTGAAAGGTGACCTGATTTTTGCCGATGAAGAAGGGGTGCCTCGGAGGCATCCCCAAGCTTTGACGCTTGTACCTCTTGGATATTTCTTGGGGTGCGTGAGCATCCCCAAGCTTGAGCTTTTGTCCATTCTTCAACTTATCTCATCATTCTCCAATCCCTACACTTGAAAACTTCCTTCATACAAAACTCAACACAATTCTATTAGCAACATTAGTGTAAGCATAACAATGAATCAACCCCTTTTTGCTTCTGGTTTCAACTCAAAACCACCACATATAAAGCATATACTACTGTAGCAACTTCCCCAAAAGTTCCGTGATCAAAAGAAAGCGATCGAGAGGCAAACACAAATAATGGCAGAAATCTATCAAAACAGAACAGCTGACAAAGGTCGAATTTTTAGAGGGTTTTTTGTTGCTTAAATCAGAAAGTGTTAAACTAATTAAAGTTTGGATATAACTTGGGGCATATGAACAAGAAATCGCAGGTCCAAAAGATATTTTGAGAATTTTCACAAATTTTTACGGTGTAGCACCAAAATCTGTTCCAGGACAGCAACATCCCCAAATCTTACCTCACTCAAATTAGAGGCTTCTCTTGGCACAAAAACGAAATAAAAATGATAAGGAGAGGTCATTACAGTAGTAATAACTTCCAAGACTCAAATAAAAGAAAAAGAACTGAAAGTAAAACATTGGGTTATCACCCAAAAGTGCTTTTCTTTAACGCCTTTGAGCTAGGCGCAGAAAGTGCGAATCAAGTAATATCGAAAGAGGCATTAAGATCAACTGCAGAAGTCTTTTCAATAAGGCATTGTATTTCATCCACATAAGTTTTTGAAGACCCCTTGTGATCACGCTTTGGTTCACTCAATTCACTAAAAAGATTTTTGGGACAGATCCAATCAAAATTATTTTCAAAAGCTTCATACAATCCCAAGAGTTTGCTAGGTATTGGTATTTGGGTTTCCTCATTGTTTGTACTAACAACCTTTATATGCGAGCCAAGCTTATTAAAATGCTTAAGAACTTTCCTAGCTTCAATGGCAACATCTCTAAATTCTCTACGCAAAGTTTCCAAGATAAAAGCTTTCTTTTTGGGGTCTTCAATATCATGAAGCTTAAGAAACATGTGTTGCATAAAAGGATTGAGGCTAGCAAACCTAGCTTCCAACATGTGAACTAAATAAGCAGAAGCAACTTTATAACTAGGAGCAAGCTCAGCCAAAGACTTATCCTCAACATCTTTATGCATAATAATATGATTAAAGAACTCCTCGATGTTACTTTTCCCAATAATAGAACCACTACCTACTGAGAGGTCTTCCAAAACGTACTTAGGGAACAACATAATGAACTAAAAGTTTTCCCTTAGTTATGAAACCAAGGTATATCAATCCAGTAGGAAAAAGTCAAACTCAAGAAGGTGATGCTTGCAAGCTTCACGACAGCTCCGGATAATTTATAGGGCGCCTCGTCCAGGGCTTTGCTTTGCAGCAGCAACGTGGAACCTGCACACAACACAACCAAGAACTTTGCTCCCAACTTACGATGAGGTTGTCAATCTCACCGGTTTGCTGTAAACAAAGGAATGAGCGTATCGAGTGGAAAGCAATAGTAGTATGCGAGAAAGGTAAACAGTGCGAGTAAAGTAAACAGGTGATAGCAATGTAAAGGAAATTGGACCGGGGTCCACAGTTCACTAGTGGTGTCTCTCCATAAGATAAATAACAACATGCTAGGTAAACAAATTACAGTTGGGCAATTGATAGAATAAAGATAACGTGCATATGTCGAGAGGATCACTATGAGATTTACTCTGGGCATTACAACAAGATACATAGACCGCCATCCAACTACATCTATGACTAATAATCCACCCACGGGGAATCATCCGAGGACTCCGTGAATATTAAGTTGCGAACAACAGATAATTGCATTAAGCAAAGTGTGTAATGTAAACAAAGCATATGCCCTTGGACATAAGAATGTTGTTTTCTCCCTAGTGGCAACAGCACATCTACAACCTTAGAGGTTTCTGTCACTCCCCCAGATTAAATAGAGGCATGAACACAACTATCGAGCATAAATACCCCCTCTTGGAGTCACTAGTATCTACTTGGCCAAGATAGCTACTAACAACGGAGAGCATGCTAGATCATAAACAACATAGAGATAACATAAGATAATATTCAGCACATCAACTCAATCATAACACCAATATTCATCGGATCCCAACAAACACAACATGTTGAATTACATAAAGGTAGTCTCGATCATGTAAGGCAGCTCACAAGATCTAAACATGAAGCACATGGTGGAGAAGACAACCAACTATGTACTGCTATGGACCCATAGTCCAAGGTAGACTACTCACTCATCGCGTTGGAGGCAAGCATGGTGATGAAGAAGACCTCCGATGGTGATTCCCCTCTCCGACAGGGTGTCGGGAAGAGCTTCTGGACCCTCCCGATCTCGGGTTGACGACGGTGATGGATCACGATGTGTTTCTGGAAAATTGATCGGTTGTTTAGGTTTTTCCCATCGGGGGGTCTTTATAGGCGAAGGGGCAGCGTCAGAAGTGGACCAGGGCGGTCTCACACATAGGGGGCGCGGTCAGGGGTTGGGCCGCGCTGCCCTGTTGTGTGGCCAGCCCGTGGCTCGTCTCCGTCTCCTCTTTGGTCTTCTGGAAGCTTTGTTAAATATCTGGATGTTTGGCTTTTGTTTCGTCCAATTCCGAGAATATTTCCTGTGTAACTTTTCTGAAACACAAAAACAGCAGAAAATAGGGAACTGGCATTGTGGCATCTTGTTAATAGGTTAGTTCCGGAAAATGCATAAAAACACCACGAAGTGTAACGAAACACTAAGCAAATGGTGTAAAAACAAGCATGGAGCATCAAAAATTATAGATACGTTTGAGACGTATCAGACGCGAATCATTGACAGGCCTCACACCTTTGGATTATGTATTTTGCATCTTCAATGGCTGTCAACCAGTAGAATCCTGCATGAAAAGCCTTGGCTGCTATGGCTCTACTGCTAGCATGATGTCCGCAAACTCCTGCATGGATGTCTTTTAATATGTCTTGCCCTTCTTGAGGGGTAATGCATCACTGCATTACGCCAGTTATACTTTTCTTGTATAACTTCCCTTGTAGTATGAAAAAAGCTTTGAATCGTCGTATTATCCTTTGTGCTTCGACTGTATCTTCGGGTAGTGTCTTATTCATCATGTACGCTAAGTATGGCTGCATCCAAGTTTCTTCGATCATCATGACTCCCTCTGGTTCTGTTGTGCTTTCTGTTCCTGGCTTGCCAGCCCCCGAGCCTATCATCGGATGCTGACTTGGTTCCCCTAGAGTCAAACTTTTGCTGCCTTTTATTGACCTCTCGATGATTTCCTCCCAAAAAACTCCTGGTGGTATAGGTAGGCATTGGGACCCGATGTTTGCTAGATTATCGGCTTCCTCGTTGTTGGCCCTACTGATGTGTGAAACTTCGCACCCATCGAAAGTTCCTTCTAGATAGTAGTACAAATTCCTATACGCCGTCATGTTATCGCTGATGGCATCACATCGATTCATTACTTATTGGATGACAAGGTTCGAGTCCCCGAATATTTTTAGTCGGGTTGCTCCACATGCTTTGGCCATCTTCATTCCATGAAGCAAGGCCTCATACTCGGCTTCATTGTTAGAAGCTTGTGGAAAACTCATCCTTAATACATAATTTAGCTTATCCCCTTGTGGTGATATTAAGACTACCCCTGCTCCTGCGCCTTGGACCCTTTTCGACCCATCGAAGTACATTGTCCATACACTCGACAGGTCAGGTGGTCCTGTGTTTTGTAGTTCGAGCCACTCTGCTGTGAAATCTGGCATCACCTAAGATTTGATCGCTTTCCTTTTCTCGTACATGATGTCCAGGGGAGATAGTTCGATTCCCCATAAGGAGATGCATCATGTTGCTTTAGGGTTGTTCAATATATTTGATAGTGGGGCTTCGTTAACCACTATGATTGGATGCACCGCGAATTATTGCCATAGTTTTCGTGCTATTGTGAACATGCTGTACGCAAGCTTCTGGTAATGCGGGTACCTCTGGTTTGTTGGTGACAAGACTTCACTGAGGAAATATACTGGCCACTGGACTCCGTGCGCCTTTCCTTCTTAACTTCGCTCAACTACTAGTACCGTGCTTACCACTTGATGTGTGGCCGTGATATATAGTAGTAGCGGCTCCCTTTCTTTCGGTGCGACCAACACTGGTGGTGTGGAAAGCACTTTTTTCAGCTACGTGAAGGTTGTATCTGCCTCTTCTGTCCACTCAAATTTGTTGTCTGGCTTTTTCATGAGTGCGTAAAAAGGGAGGGCTTTTTCTCCTAATCGTGCGACAAATCGACTTAGTGCCGCTATGCGTCCTGCAAGTTTCTGTACGTCATGTAGCTTTGCCAGTTTCCCCATTGTTAGTATTGCTTGCATTTTCTCTGGATTTGCCTCTATTACTCTTGTTGATACCAGGAATCCCAGAAGTTGCCCTGCGGATATGCCAAAATAGCATTTTGTCGGGTTAAGCTTGAGCTTATACCTATTGAGGTTATCGAAGGTTTCCTGTAGATCGCTGATTAAAGACTCCTCCTTTCTTGTAGTGATGACCTCGTCGTTGATGTAGACTTGGATTTTGTGGCCTATTTGACTTCTGAGGCAATTTTGCATCATCCGTTGATAGGTTGCTCCTGCATTCTTTAGGCCGAAGGGCATGACTTGATAAAAAATGCCATATGGTGTGATAAAAGCTGTTTTTTCTTCGTCTTCTTTCTTCAACTTGATCTGGCTGTAGCCAGAGTATGCGTCCAGAAAGGAAAGCCTCGCGCACCCTGCTGTTGAGTCAATTATCTGATCGATGTGAGGTAGCGGAAAGGGATCCTTAGGGCAACGCTTGTTGAGAGATGTGTAGTCGACACATACTCTTTGTACGTCTGTATTCTTCTTGGGGACAATTACTGGGTTAGACACCCAAGTTGATGCTTTGATTTCTCTGATCAAGCCTGCGTTTTCTAGCCTGTGTAGCTCGGCTGCTATTGCTTTTCTTTTGGGTTCATCAAACCGTCGGAGAGGTTGCTTGACTGGCTTTGCTTTTGGATCCACATTTAGTGCGTGCTCGACGAGTTCCCTGGGAACCCCAGGCATGTCTGAAGGACATCAGGCGAAGATTTCCTAGCGCTCACAGAGGAACTCGACGAGCACGCTTTCCTATGCAGGGTCCAAGTTTACCGCTATGGAAGTGGTTTTGTTTGGGTCCATAGGGTGAACCTAAATTTTCTTGGAATCTTGCGTTGTGTCGAAAGCCTGGTCTGGCAGGGATCGACCGACGTCGAGTAGTACATTGTGATTGGTTTCTCCTTTGAGTCTTGCATATTTGGCTGTCATGCCAAAGGTTTGCACCATCCTATTGAATTCCTTGTTGCAGGTATTGGATACTTCGAAGCTTCCTTGTACTATAATGACCCCCTTGGGTCCTGGAATTTTGAGTGTTAGATATGCGTAGTGAGGAACTGCCATGAACTTTGCAAATGCTGGTCGTCACAGGATTGCATGGTATTGTGAAGGCCAATCCATCACATCGAATTCCAGTTTCTCTTTGCGGAAATTGCCGCTGTCACCGAAATAAACATCGAGTTCAATTTTCCCGAGGGGGTGATTTGTGCTTGCTGGTACTATTCCATGAAAAGAGCAATCTGTTGGCTTCAACCATTCCAGGGAGATGCTCATTGCCTTCAGAGTCCTTGCGTATATCAGGTTTATGCCACTGCCTGCGTCCATAAATACTCAAGGAGGAGGTTTCCTCAATAGAATTTACCTTCTTACCTTGTGGAGCTCTCTCGGTGTGCCATTCAGAATAATTTACCATCATATTGTCGAGAAGCTTTGTTGCGGTGCCCAAGGTAAGGGACATAAAAGTGCCTCCAGCAGCTGAATCCAATAGGTTCCTTGAAGAAAAATTTAGTCTTGCATAAAAAGTTTGGACAATCATCCAAGTAGTCAGTCCATGAGTGGGACAATTCTTTATCATAGATTTCATTCTTTCCCAAGACTGAGCAACATGTTCATTATCAAACTGGCTAATCTTAATAATATCACTACGCAAAGCTATAATCTTAGTAGGAGGATAGTATTTTCCAATAAAAGCATCCTTACACTTAGCCCATGAATCAATACTATTTTTAGGCAAAGATAGCAACCAATCCTTAGATTTTCCTCTTAAAGAGAAAGGAAACAAGTTAAGCTTAATAATATCACCTTCTACATCCTTATATTTTTGCATCTCACATAGCTCAACAAAATTGTTGAGATGAGCTGCAACATCATCAGTACTAGCACCAGAAAATTGCTCTTTCATAACAAGGTTCAATAAAGCAGGCTTAATCTCATAAAAATTTGCAGCAGGAGCAGGTGGCGCAATAGGAGTGCAGATAAAATCACTATTATTAGTGCTAGTAAAATCACACAACTTGGTGTTCTCATGAGTACCCATTCTAGCAAAGCTAAAAGCAGACAAGTAAAAATAACAACTATAAGGAAACTATTTTTTTGTATTTTTGATAAAACGATGCAAGCAAAAAATAAATTAAAGCAAAACAAAAACAAAGTAAAGATTGTGCGTGTGAGACTCCCCTTGCAGAAATCTTCTTTTTCCCCGGCAACGGTGCCAGAAAAAGTGCTTGATGCGGGCAGATAACCACCCAGTTGGGAACCCCAAGAGGAAGGTATGATGAGCACAGTAGCAAGTCTTCCCTCAGTAAGAAATCGAGGTTTATCGAACCAGTAGGAAAAAGCCAAACTTCAGAAGGTGATGCCTGCTAGCTTCGCGACAGCTCCGGACAATTTATAGGGTGCCTCGTCCAGTGCTTTGCTTTGCACTAGCAGCAACGTGAAACCTGCACACAACACAAACAAATACTTTGCTCCCAACTTACGATGAGGTTGTCAATCTCACCAGTTTGCTGTAAACAAAGGAATGAGCGTATCGAGTGGAAAGCAATAGTAATATGCGAGAAAGTAAACAGTGCGAGTAAAAGTAAACGGAATAGCAATATAAAGGAAATTAGACCGGGGTCCACAGTTCACTAGTGGTGTCTCTCCATAAGATAAATAACGACATGCTGGGTAAACAAATTACAGTTGGGCAATTGATAGAATAAAGATAACATGCATATGTCAAGAGGATCACTATGAGATTTACTCTGGGCATTACAACAAGATACATACACCGCCATCCAACTGCATCTATGACTAATAATCCACTCGCGGGGAATCATCCGAGGACCCCTTGAGTATTAAGTTGCGAACAATAGATAACTGCATTAAGCAAAGTGTGTAATGTAAATAAAGCGAATGTCCTTAGACACAAGATTGTTGTTTTCTCCCTAGTGGCAACAGCACATCTACAACCTTAGAGGTTTCTGTCACTCCCCCAGATTAAATAGAGGCGTGAACCCAACTATCGAGCATAAATACCCCCTCTTGGAGTCACTAGTATCTACTTGGCCAAGATAGCTACTAACAACGGAGAGCATGCAAGATCATAAATAACATAGAGATAACATAAGATAAAATTTAGAACATCAACTTAATCATAACACCAATATTTATCGGATCCCAATAAACACAACATGTAGAATTACATAAAGATGATCTTGATCATGTAGGGAAGCTCACAAGATATAAACATGAAGCACATGGTGGAGAAGACAACCATCTAGCTACTGCTATGGACCCATAGTCCAAGGTAGACTACTCACTCATTGCACCGAAAGCAAGCATGTCGATGAAGAAGACCTCCGGTGGTGATTCCCCTCTCTGGCAGGGTGCCGGGAAGAGCTTCTAGACCCTCCCGATCTCAGATCAACGATGGTGGTGGATCGTAATGTATTTTTCGAAAATTGATCGGGCATCTAGGTTTTTCCCATCGGGAGAAATATATAGGCAGAAGGGAGGCGTCAGGAGGTGGGCCAGGTGGCCTCACCACCAGGGGGCGCTCAGGGTGCAAGTGGGACGCACCGCGGAAGTCCGCGTATGTGCCGCACATGTCTGCAATAATATGCAGTATGCCGCGTATAATCCGCGTTTCAGCCGCGTTTTGTCGCGGCGCCGTGCACGCCGCATCGCGGGTTGCCTGCCTAGCAAGCTACGCACCGCGCGTTGCATGTTCGCTCGCTAGCTCTGTTTAGCTCACTCTTAGCTAGCTAGCTCAAATAAAATAGTCAACAATTACAATACAAATACTCTATTATATTTTAGCATTAATACTTTATTAAATAACATTAAATAGTCAGCTTCCATCCAAAGGAACCAAAAGGACAAAAAATAAGACAATCTTCAATATCACAGTAGCAGATGTAATTTTTGCAACAAACGAAAGAAAGGTGACACGAGAGGAAGCTAGCAATCCGTGAACATGTCTGACCGGGCATGGTAGTCAAAGAAGAAGGATGTTTGCATGAAGCCTGACATGTCTGACTGGGCATGATAGTAGTAGATGCAATATAAGAAGATAAAAATACCAGTGGAGCCTCCACAAAGAACACATCTGCAAACATAAGCAAAAACTTTTAGGAAAATTACTACTTCTAGGTATATTACCACGTTTGATTGCAACAGGCATGAAAGAAAAACATAACATTGCGAAATATAGAAGTGACGTGGACAACATGACAGATTGGTACAGTCTAAGGATCACTTGTGAGCTCATACAAATACCCAATTGGCAATTGCTATGAATCGTTTTACCTAGATTTCAAAAGATTTTATCACTTGTGGCTTCATTCTACGCATCTCATATTCCTGACAAAACTTGTTTGATTCTTCTATCCCCTTAAAGTACTCATTATCAAAGTTTCCATCTGTAACGCATTATGCGGTAAGAAGGGGATAAAAAGGTTAAGCTAGTGACTTCAAAGGGACAAGAGAATTTTTTTAAAAGCATGTAAGACGTAATAGGCTCATGCTAGAGGTGACATGCATGCTCAATACAAATTTATAACAGTAACATATTATGTCAATCTAATGCTAACATCGAAATTACAGGTCAAATGCATTAATGCATAGCCTCCCCAACCGAAAGCAACACAAGATTGGATCGCATGTGTCAATCGTAGTACAATGCCTCCTATGCATTTGAAAAATGTCAAGCGGGTCTAGCTGATGGTTAGACCCAATATGGTTTATAGATGTCATATGAAGATGAAGGTTTATATTGGCCTAGATATCACACATACCAACAAGCAAATAATGTACATTGCAACGCACAAGACCGTCAATTTCTCCTTAATATGCTTAGAATTCCAGCTGTAAAATCAGCACGCAAACATCATCCTAACAATCCTATCAACATATATATTCCTCACCACAGTCTATTACTAGCTAGTCCACATCTCAGATATATTTTCCCTGGAAATTCTGCAAAGCATTCTAGTCCCAGCAATCCTAAACTCCACCAAGTTGCCCGCCTCCTAAATCCTACAGTCCAGGTGAGCTGCCGCTACTAGTAAACACAGATAGCAAGTCCTATTGTGACAGAAGTAGCAGAACTAGCGGAGCGGTGTAAGAGATCAGTGAACCTTCTTCACCGCGAGGCGCAGCAGCTTGGGCATGTCCTCCTCGATGAGCTTGGCCTTGGTGCACCGGATCTTGATGCGACCATAGCAGAGAGAGGAGCAAGATGCAACCGGCAAGAGGACTCCATTATTGGGATGGCGGGGAGGCGGCCGGGATTGAGGTAAGAAAGCAGCGTGGAGTCTGGCCTCGAGGCCCTCGACCTCGCGTTGATCTCGCGCTGGAGGAGAGCTGGAGGAGCAGCGACCCAAGCGGGACTGCGGGAGCGGCGCCAGCATCTGACGAGGACGAGGGGGCGGGCAGACTGAGCGGAGGGGAGGTAGTTAGGGCTAGTGAGTCGGCCGCGGCAGCCGCGGGCCGGGCCGCATATTCAACTTAAAACTTATCGAAATCGTGGGCCGCCACGGACAGAAATAAATGGGCCGACGAAGCGGCGCCACGGAAGTTCCGCTCCCGCTTGCACCCTGAGGGGGCGCGGGCCAGGGGCTGGCCGCGCCACCCTAGGGTGTGGCTGGACCGTGGCCCCCCTCCATCTCCTCTTTGGTCTTCTGGAAGCTTCGGTAAATATTAGGAGGTTTGGCTTTTGTTTCGTCCAATTCCGAGAATATTTCCTGTGTAACTTTTCTGAAACACAAAAATAGCAAAAAATAGGAAACTGACACTATGGCATCTCGTTAATAGGTTAGTTCCAGAAAATGCATAAAAAACGCCACGAAGTGTAACAAAACATAAAGCAAATGGTGTAAAAACAAGCATGGAGCATCAAAAATTATAGATACGTTTGAGATGTATCAATGGGCAACTGCAGATAAATAATGATAAAGCATCCTAGTACTAAACAACTATAGGCATGTGTTCCGTATATAGTCGTACATGTTCGCAATGAGAAACTTGCACATCTTCTGTCCTACCAGCCCGTTTGCAGCGGGGCCTTAAGGGAATCTACTAGTAATTAAGGTACTCCTTTTAATAGAGTACCGGAGCAAAGCATTAACACTCAGTGAACAGGCGTGATCCTCACATCACAGCCATCCCCTCCGGTTATCCCAATTGCTGTCACTTTGGGGCCTCAGGTTCCGGACATCAATATGTGTATACAACTTGTAGGTAAGATCATAAACAACAATTATCATCATAAAACAATAACAAGTTCAGATCTGAGATCATGGCACTCAGGCCCAAAGTGACAAGCATTAAGCACAACAAGTTGCAACAATGTCATAAGCACTAACAATAGATACTAGGCACCATGCCCTAACAATCTCATAGCAATTACATGAATAACCTCATCCAATCCCTACCACCCCCTTCGTCTACATCGGGAATTACTCACACATGGATGCTGGAATCATGGATGGTTGATAGAGAGTCATCGGTGATGATGATGATGATGATGATGAAGATCTCCTCCAAATCCCCGTCCCGGCAGGGTGCCAGAACAGAGTTTCTGGTTCCGAATCGTGGTTTCTGATGGTGGCGGCGGAGTAAACTCTATCTGGGAAAAATGCCAAACCTCCGATAGTTTCAGGTCAGAGGGTATATGTAGGCTGAAGGAGGGCTCGAGCAGATGGCTAGGGCGACCACACCACCCCCTGGCGCGGCCAGGACTGGCCCGCGCCACTAGGTTGTGTGGTGCCCTCCTGGCCCCTCTCCGTCTCGTACTCTGGCTCCGTGGGTCTTCTAGTAAAATAGAATTTTTGCAGTATTTTCTGGGATTTTTTCCTAAAAGTTGGATTTCTGCACAAAAACGAGACACTAGGGCAATTCTGCTGAAAACAACATTAGTCCGTGTTAGTTGTATTCAAAACACTCAAATTAGAGGAGAAATAACAGCAAAAGTGTTTGGGAAAGTAGATACGTTTTGGACGTATCAACTCCTCCCAAGCTTAGCTTATTGCTTGTCCTCAAGCAATTCAGTTAACAACTGAGTGCGATAAAAGAAACTTTCACGAACACATTTGCTTCATAAGATGTATATATTCTCACTATATGATCAAGTACTTAAACAATTCATAATAAGAAGTATGCAACTAATGTTATCTCGTAGTTATGCAAGCCATGAAAGAGTGCCAATGCACTAATAACAAGCAACATGAAACATAAGAAGCTACAAGATTGTAATGCTCATAATAATATATGAAAGAGTGGTATCCCGCTTGCCTTTATTTGTGGAGCAAAACATAAATGCTAAGGCACCTCTGAAGTTCAAGAGAAGTCTAGAAGTAGAAATATCAAAGATACAAGCATCAAAGTTATACCACAATTAACCGTATTCTGGGACAAGAACATTACACTAAGAATGATAGTCATGCTCTCAAGAAAGTGCTTAAAGTTAGAAAATGAAGACTCAACATAAAAGTAGAAGAAAGACCCTTCACAGAGGGAAGCAGTGATTTAACATGTGCTAGATCTTTTCATTTGTAAAACAGAGATAAAAATTTGCTTTGAGAGGTGGTTGTTTCCTGTCAATGACTGGCAATGGGGTTCTTGCTATCTTCCATACTAAACAAGTGAGAGCGGTTCCGAGTTCTTTGAAAAGTTGGCACATTGGTGCTCTTTTATAAAGCTTGGCACTCCTCCCCACTTTTCCTTTCACAAACCATGGCTAACCAATTCCATCGGGTGTCCACCAACTTTCACATACCATCGAGGAGTGCCTTTTTTTCTTTTTCTTTTTTTAGATTAGATTACAATGGCCTGACCAGCTCCCTTGCAAAATTAATGACGAGCAGATGAAGCATGCAAGTCGAGGGGTACTTAATTAATATGGAAGATAGCAATTCCGACCACTACGTCCTCATGAGCTAAAAATAGTGGCACAAAATGAGAAGTATTTGAAAGTTTTGAAAGGTAGCACATGAAAATTTACTTGGAATGGCATTGAAATACCATGCATAGGAATTTATAATGGACTCTTTGGAGTTACTTGGTTTTTAGGAGTTGGATGCGTGAGAAGTATTCCCTCTCAGTGCAGGTGAAGGCTAGCAAAAGACTGGGAAGCAACAATCGAGAGAGCAATAACTGTCATAATCATGCTTGCGACAAAACAAAAATAATATAGGCATAAAAACGATACAAGAGCTCTGAGGCAAAGTAAATCATCAAGGCTTAATTGGCTTTTTGTTCAGTCATATGCATGCTTGAGCATGTGCCAAGTCGATTCAAATGAAACTATTCAGAGGAGGATACCACAAAGTCATACCGTTTTATGAATAAAACAATGCAAGCAAACATCTACATGACATGCTACAAACTATTAGTAAATTGGAACTAATCATATGAGAGCAATAACTACTAAGCATCTATTAAATAACATACACCTTACATGAATAGGCTAAGCACGTCCATATAGATGAGTATATGTACAAAAATGAAAACAAATAGAGTTCATACCAGCCTCTTACCACATCTCGAATTGTCATATGTTGTCATTATTGCCTTTCACTTGTGTGGCTTGAATAATATGAAGTGATAACCAAGATCCAATGGAGTCACGAGAGATTGAACTCTGCAACAAACTTTACAAAACTGGGAAAGAACAACAAATATTTTTGGGTTTTCGAATCTTGAAACAAGAACAGAAGGAAACAACAAACAAAGCAAAATCTTTTTGGATTTTTTAAATACCAAACCAAAAATAAGAAACAAAGCAAACCAAAGCTAGAAAACTAAAGAGGCAAACAAAGAGAAACAATAGAAATATTTTTGGTCTTTTTGTGGTTTGGAAAGTAGAAATAAGAACAAGAACAACAAAGAAAAGAAAGAAAGCAAAACATGGATATACAAAGTACCGACAAAATATGATATATAGATGAGTGAATCATCGGTGTACCTCCCCCCAAGCTTAGGCTTTTGGCCTAAGTAGAGATCAATCCCAACTCCAGTAATCGCCCCAAGCTGGTGGGTCATCATTGGCATGATCGTAATCTGGCTCTTGTGAAGATGAAGCAGAAGGTCCCTAATCAAAATAAGACTACTGGTATGGGAACTCCCAAGTGCTAGAGGGCTGGACATAATTATCTTCAGTCCCCTCTCCATCCTCGTGTACGTGCTGAGGGTGCTCCTCCATGTATGTGTCAAGCTCATCCTCTGTGAGTAACCATCCATTCATGCCATCAAGGTTAAACAAAAGAGGCGCAGGCAAATGGACTAATCGATCAGTCTTAACTACTCTCCAGGCTGATTTTTTGAGAAAGGTTATCTCATAAGACAAGTTGCCCAACCTAGCCTGAGAAGAAACAAACTTATGTTGTATCATAGAATTAAGATCAAGCCTTTCTATGGGAAAATGAATGTCCAAATCATGCAGTGCTACACCATGCAAGGCTAATATATAAACGAGAAGCAATAAGTCCTCCACAAACTCCCCCCTTTCTCACAGTTAGCAGCAAGACAGAAAGCTATCAAAGCACCCAAATTATAAGTTCTATCCTTTCTCAAAGCAGCTGAAATAAAAGCTAAATCATAAGAGGACAACTTGTTTGCAGTCTTCCTAGCAAGAACACACTTGGCAATAAAATAGACAAAATATCGAATAGATGGGAAATGAATATTCTAAATTTTACCACTCTCTCCTAAGAAGCTTCTTCCTTGGCAAATCTCTTCATACAAGTCCATCAACGGCCTGGGTTGCTCCTTTATCCTTCCGTGCGATCCCCATTGTGGTACTCTAATAGCTGCACTGAAAACATCAAGGGGCAAGTCCACAGTTTTATTGCAAATTTTATAATGAACCATGGGGTTAGGCAAAGACCAACTGAATCTAAAATCCTGCACCACAGACATGGTTAGTTTATCATATTGGTGAGGTTCACCATCAATAAAATATTCCAATCCTGCATTAGAGATTACAGTTTGGAAATCTTGCAGAATACCCGCATCACTCATGAATTCCGAGCATGGATAGATAGAGGGAAAGACTCCCTCTTCACGGTGGACTTTCATAACTTCATGCACCTCTAACTCTTGTTGGATGAGTTGATATCCATTCTCCTCCATTTCTGAAATTTTTAAGCAAACCTCATAAAAAATGATTTTGAGACAAACAAATGTAGGGAACTACTATAGGGAGTTGCAAGAGGGTTAACATGCATCAAAATAACATATCTAAGCAATAGAACAAGCATGCAAACTCATTTAACCTATCACCTATAGTGCTAAAATACTCAAGAAATACTCCACTAAACAAAATTCTACTTGGACAATCGAAGGAGTCACATACCAGAGAACAAATGCTCCAAATCTCAGCAGCAAAGATGGGCTGAGCAAGGAGATCAAAAATCATGAGCAAGAATAGCAAGAACACGGGTTTGAGCTATGGAGTGAAGATATTTTGGGAGAGAGAATGAAGTGGAGGGTGGAGAGGTAAGTGGAGGGCCAGGGGGCCCCACACCATGCCACGGCGCGGCCTAGCCCTGGTCGCGCCACCATGTGGTGTGGTGACATGGTGGGTCCCCCTGAGGTGTCTAGGTGCCTCTCTGCCCATTTTTTGACATAAAAATTTAAAAATATTTTTTTGGAATTTTTCGAGAAACTTTATTTTCGAGGATTTTTAGAAATTGACAAGAGATTAAAAACTCGGGAAAACGAAGATGGAACGATAGAAAGCAAATCCAAACCAAGTCTACAGCAACTCTAAGATACTCTAATATGAAACTAAACAGCGGAAACAAAAGTGAACAAGGTGGAAGCATGAGTAAAGAAAATTAAATGTGGTGAAAACATAGTTTTGTTAATTCAAAAACCGCTTTGTTAACAAGGTTGATCAAGTCTTGTTACCAAACCAATTTTCTATGAAGCAAAACTTTGCATTTCATGAAATGATTATGTTACCTTGACCTTGATAGGTATAGTCCCAACCATAACAATTTTATATTCTTCCTTGGGCTTTAGCCTTGAACAAATAATTTCTCCAACTTTGATGGTCTCAATATCTTTGATTGAATTTAGACCATATTTTCTATCAGTCTTCTTGGGAAAATAAAATGTGTGCTCTTTATCATTGACATTAAAAGTTACTTTCCCTTGGTTGCAATCAATAACGGCACCTGCAGTGTTTAGATAAGGTCTCCCAAGAATAATAGACATATTGTCATCTTCAGGCATTTCCAACACAACAAAGTCAGTTAATATCAAACAATTATTAGCAACTTGAACAGGAACATTCTCACATATACCAATAGGGATAGTAGTAGAATTATCAGCCATTTGCAAAGATAAATCAGTCGATATCAATTTTTCTAGATCAAGTCTCTTATAGAGAGAAAAAGGCATGACACTAACTCTGGCTCCCAAATCACACAAAGCAGTTCTAACATAATTATTTTTAATAGAGCAAGGAATAGTCAGTATACCTGGATCTCCAAGCTTCTCCGGAACTTTACCATCAAAAGAGTAATTAGCAAGTAAAGTGAAAATTTCCTCACTAGGAATCTTCCTTTTGCTAGTAACAATATCCTTCATATACTTTGAATAGGAGGCATTTTAATAGTATCAGTGAAAGGAATTTGCAAAAATAAAGGTTTCATCCATTCACAAAACTTGTTGTAGTGTTCTTCTTCCATAGATTTGTGTTTCTTACCAGGAAAAGGCATTCATTTTTGCACCCAAGGTTCTCTCTCACTACCATGCTTGTTGGCAATGAAATCTTCCTTGGTGTACTTTGCATTCTTAGCAAGCTTTTCAGGTTCCTCTTCAACTTCTTCTTTATCAGAAGCATTACCACTTTCGGTTTTAGCATTAGAAATAGAAACACTATTAGGATTTTTACCTATTTCAGAAGATCCTGCAACTATTTTATGCTTCTTCTTCTTTTTCTTGGATGGAATACCATCACCTGTAGCACATTGAGAATCCTGCTCGATTCTCTTAGGATGCCCTTCAGGATATAAAGGATTCTGAGTAGCAGCACCACTTCTTGTTCTTATTTCACAAGCGTATTTTTCTCTGGATGCATTGACTAGCAAATCTTTTCACACCTTAGTAAGCTGATCAATTTGAGTCTGAACCATTTGAAAATGTTTAACAAGCATCTTCACATCATTGGAGGTTCTCTCCACAATATCCTGCAGCTTGTTAATAGCTCTGGAGTTTTCCAACAAATGATTCTGCACCCTTTTATTAAAATTATCTTGCTTAACAATGAAATTATCAAACTCATCTAAGCATTGATCAGGAGGTTTAGAGTAAGGAATATCTCTATTATCAAATCGTTGAAGAGAGTGTACCTCAATAGTGGATGAGTGAGGGATCGGCTTACATAGTTCTTCTATAGGTGGTAGATTCTTCAGATCTTCGGATTTAATACCCTTCACCTTAAGAGATTTTTTGTCTTCTCTCATCATTTAATTCAATCATTCCTCTCTTGTTTGGTGTTGGCGCTGGTGTTGACTCAGCCATAGTCCAATCATCATAATTCTAGCTTATTTTAGCCATTAATTCTTCAGCTTCAGCAGGAGTTCTTTTCCTAAAAACACAACTAGCACAACTATCCAAATATGTCTTAGATTCAACAGTCAGTCCATTATAAAATATATCAAGGAGTTCATTTTTAGGCAATGGCTCTCCAGGCAGTGCTCTAATTAAAGAACAAAACCTTGCCCATGGTTCAGGCAGTTTCTCTCCTTTTACCTGCTCAAAGTCAAAAAAAATCTGCAAAGCAGCATGTTGAAAACTAGCAGGAAAATATTTCTGAAAGAAAGCGTTAACCAAAGCAATAGGACTATCAATAGATCCAGGAGACAAATTATTAAACCAAGCTTTAGCTAGACTTTTCAACGAAAAAGGGAAAATCTTTGCAACAAAGTAAGTACGCAGCTTAGTATCATCAGAAAATAAATTACTCAAAGAAGAGAGCTCATTCATGTGTCCCATAGCACTTTCATTTTCAGTACCACAAAAAGGTTCTTTCTCAACAATAGATATGTAAGATAAATCCAAAGAGAAATCATAATCCTTAACACTAATATTTATGGGAGACACAACAAACTTAGCATCAGGAGACAACTTGTATCTAACAGCGCATCTTGCAAGAAGATCTCTAATAGCACCAGCATCACTAGTAGCATGAAATTCATCAATAAAATCATCATCTAGCTCAATATAAGCCTCACCAAGATCATCACTAGGGTGTTCCCTAGACTCAGGTGAACTAACAGGTGTAACAGTAGTGTTTCCCATTTGCTTAGTCCTAGCAATTGTAGCATCTAAAAAGGAACCTAACGAACCACTCTCATCAAGCACAGTAGAAGCATCATCAAAACTATCATTAGCACTTTCAAACACAGCAGAAGAAGTAGCATGTGCATGTGGTGGTGTAAGCAACTTACTCATCACAGATGGCGAATCAAGAGCAACAGAGGTGTTCAGAGTAGTACCTCTTCTTGTTGTGGATGGCAGTATAGGAAACTTTCCACCACTAGGTTTACCCATGATAAATGGATTGCAGCGAACAATATGAATTCCAAGTGAACTTACAAATAAAGCTATGCTCCCCAGCAACAGCGCTAGAAAATAGTCTTGATGACCCACAAGTATAGGGGATCACAATAGTCTTAGAGGGAAGTAAAACCCAAATTTATTGATTCGACAAAAGGGGAGCCAAAGAATATTTATAAGCCTTGACAGATGAGTTGTCAATTCAGCTGCAACTAGAAATAGACTTCCTCGCAGCAGTTTATCTGTAGCAAAAGTTTTATAGTAGTGGCAGTAGTAAAATAGTAGCAGCAATAGTAGTAAAGTAAAGAAAGTAATGGTATCAATAGTAAATAGTAGGATTAAATAATGTAGGCATAGGGATGGATGAACGGGCGTTGCATGGACAAGATAATTCATGTAATAATCAAGACATGGGCAATTGCAGATAAATAAAGATAAAGCATCCTAGTACTAAATAACCATAGGCATGTGTTCCGTATATAGTCATACGTGCTCGCAATGAGAAACTTGCACGACATCTTCTGTCCTACCAGCCCGTTTGCAGCGGGGCCTCAAGGGAAACTACTGGTAATTAAGGTACTCTTATTAATAGAGTACCAAATTAAAGCATTAACACTCCGTGAACACATGTGATCCTCACATCATAGCCATCCCCTTCGGTTATCCCAATTATTGTCACTTTGGGGCCTCGGGTTCCGGACAATGATATGTGTATACAACTTGCAGGTAAGATCAAAAATAAAAATTATCATCATGAAACAATAACAAGTTCAGATCTGAGATCATGGCACTCGGGCCCAAAGTGACAAGCATTAAGCACAACAAGTTGCAACAATGTCATAAGCACTAACAATAGATACTAGGCACCATGCCGTAACAATCTCATAGCAATTACATGAATAATCTCATCCAATCCCTACCATCCCCTTCGCCTATAGCGGGAATTACTCACACATGGATGGGGGAATCATGGATGGTTGATGGAGAGACGTTGGTGATGATGATGATGAAGATCTCTCCCAAATCCCAATCCCGGCAGGGTGCCAGAACGGAGTTTTTGGTTTCGAATCGCGGTTTCTGATGGTGGCAGCGCAGTGGAACTCTATCTGGGAAAAACGTCGAACCCCCGATAGTTTCAGGACAGAGATTATATGTAGGCGGAAGAGGGCTCGAGGAGATGGCTGGGGCGACCACACCACCCCTGGCGCGGCCAGGCCTAGCCCACGCCACCAGGTGGTGTGGTGCCCTCCTGGCCCCTCTCCGTCTCGTACTCTGGCTCCGTGGTTCTTCTGGTAAAATATGATTTTTGCAGTATTTTCTGGGATTTTTCCTGAAAGTTAGATTTCTGCACAAAAACGAGACACCCGGGCAATTCTGCTAAAAACAGCGTTAGTCCGTGTTAGTTGTATTCAAAACACACAAATTAGAGGAGAAACAACAACAAAAGTGTTCAGGAAAGTAGATACGTTTTGGACGTATCAGCTGGTGGTGATGATATTGCTAAGTTTACTTGCCTTGATATACTCTTCTGCTCTTTTTTGGACTTTGGGACAGGCTGGATCATTGCGGATATGTACACCTTCGACTCTAGATGTCTTGCATTATTTTGCACTTGATATCCTTGACTTGTGGTTGTACTTCCTCGATGTGCTCCTTGACTTAACTCCAGAGCGTCTTGTAACCTTAGGAATGTTCTGCAGTCTTTCATCAGGTGGTTGGAAACTCTCTTCCCATCTAAGTACGCGTAGTGGATGTGGCAAGGTCCATGAAACATGTCTTCCACCGATAGGCGAAAATATTTCGCCATTTCTTGTCTGCAACTGTTTTTGTCTTGGTACTCCCTGCTCTTGTCGCCTCCTTCTCCCTTCTTTCATATCCTGCGGCTACTTGGTTGCGTCTTGTGTGGCTATCCTTATTGCAAAACTGGCACCTTTGCCTGCTTGCTCTGTCCACTTCTGGTGAACGCGCCCTTTTGTTGTTGTAAGCGTCTTCTCTGTCGGTGAATCTGCTTGCTATCTCTATTAATTCTGACACCGTTTTAGGCCTTGCTCTCCCTAATTCTTCCACGAGATCCGAACGGCGAAGGCCAGCCGAGAAAGCATCTACTGCCCGCTCGTCGAAGACGTCTTTTGTGGAATTTTTTTATATACTCCATCGTTGTATGTATGAACGTAGAGTTTCGCCCTTTCTTTGTATGCAGGATCTGACCTCTTCTAGTGATGCTGGGCGTTTGTACGTCGAACAAAAGTTTCTTGCAAATTGGTTTTCTAGTTCGCCCCAACTTCTGATGGATTTGATGGGTAAAGTGCTTAACCAGGACCATGCTGCGCCGATGAGGTGTAATTGCAAACTTTTCATCGTTGTTGCTCTTGTTCCTCCGAGTATTTGTACTACCTGAAGGTAGTCTGATAACCACAGTCGAGGTTCTTGCGACCCATCATACTTTTGCTGATCGTGCGGTAATTTAAATCCTTTGGGTACTCGCGTCCTGCGAACTCTTCGGGTAAAGCATAGCGCGCCCATCTCCTTTTCGTCGTCCTCGTAATTTTCTTCCTTCCACGCATAGTGTGCTTTGTTCACCCTTTCTTGTGCTATAATATTACTTGCGCTTTTCGTCGCCCGATGAGTCACTTGTTTGGCTTTGCGAGGATTGGTACTTTATGCTTTTCTTTCCCTTATCCTCGTAATATGTCGACTTCTTCTCTGGAGAATGTTTCCTTAACCTATCTTCTACTAACTTAAGACTTTTTATTGTTGCTTGATGCATGTGCTCCCGTGGATCTTTGGGTTCTGATTGTGTAGTTAGTAGGTATGCCTGTGCTGCTAGTGTTACTTGCACAAAATCCTCCTCTTCGTCTGATGGTTGTGCGCTTATGCTTCTCACACGGTTCTCTTCCCTTGCTCGCACTGTTGTCCTTTTATTATGCTTTGGCTCTCGATGTCTCTCTCTGCTGGGGTTCGATGCTTCACTGTATTCGTCCCAGTATGCTCTACTTGATACACTATTGTTTTCTTGACTTCTCCTGAACTCGTCTTTTTCCTCCCGTAGCTTCTTTTTGTGCTGATGCAGGGCATACTGATACCCTATCAGGACTTCTCTTCTTGAGTTGGCGGGTACCTCCGTACCGTGATTGATAGCTGACATAATAACTCTCCACTCTCTGGTGGAGACGTGGATTTTCTCCTTCTCCTTTTTGCTGTTGCTCCTTGGTTTGTCGACTTGCGCGTGGGTTGCTGCATTGTCTGCATCGTTGTTTTCTTCTGTTGCTTCAGTGATGATGACGCATAGTTGGTGTATATTGCTGGAGATGCCACCGCTTCGGGTGGTGAAGTCCTTTTGACTAAGATATGTTTGATCCATTGTTCCTCCTAAGTTGAGGTTTCCCATGGTTTCATCGAGTTCTTCGATTTTTCCTTCTGAATTTTCCATTGTTGTAAAGCTAACCGGCGAGTTTACCTCGCTGGAAGATCCCACCGATGATTTTGACATTGCCACTGTCTTGGTTTCTCTTGCCAACGGATCCAGTTTCGCCGGATCTGAAAGGCGAATCGAACCCAAAGATCTGAAGCAAAATTTCAGTCTTCTGATTGTCAGCTCCATCTCCTGGTTTCCGTCAATTTCTGGATTGCTGTTGGCTAGAAGCGAA
Source organism: Dactylis glomerata (assembly GCA_007115705.1). NCBI lineage: Eukaryota > Viridiplantae > Streptophyta > Magnoliopsida > Poales > Poaceae > Dactylis > Dactylis glomerata. The sequence goes on from QXEO01000900.1 coordinate 2,956,998, forward strand.
AAAGCCATCGAATTCATGATTCCAACGCCATGCATCCCCACGATCGCCGCCAATTGACAAGGGTTAACTCGACAAATGTCCAAGATGAAGGACTGAGGATCGGGGGAATAGGGGGTCGGACAAACTCGAAGGTAAAGGTCAGTCAAACAAGACGTGTATTGAGAATAAACATGGTGATGAACTTGGCTTAATCTCAATCTGTCCCTGGCCAGCCTCTCCTGGCCCCTATATATAGGTGGCCAGGTCTCAAGGAACCGGTCAGTTCGATACATATTACAGTGTCTATATATGACATTGACTCGTATTTTGACTATGACCATACTTGGGCCTAACATAACGGGCCTCAGGGGTACACAAATAATGGGCTCTATTAGCTATACCCTTGTCACCGAGAAACAAGGACGTGTCTAGTAGCTGTGATAAAATGTCATCCTTGTCGCATAGCCAAAAAAGGCAGGTTCCTGTCGGACCACGTCCCCGCTTGGTCAAAAAAGGAAGGGCACGTGGTCCCGCGATTCCTGTGTGATAAAACGCAGACATCCGTCGCACATGTCTACAAAACGATGCCAAAAACACCACGCGGGAAGCAACCCCCTTCATACACAATAGGACAAGCATCGGAAAACCTAAAAGTTGCACTTGTGGACCACAAAACCCTACTCCCCCCATCTCTTGGTACCACCCCACGCCTATACCTAGCGCACCTCTTCCTCCTCTGCACCCCAAGATCTAGACCATCTGCTGTTTCGTCCTACCTCTGCTACTCCCTTAACCCAGACTATCTTCTCCCTCCCTCTTCCCAGCTGCCATGGAGAACAATCATGGAGGAACAATCTCAAGTAGAAACTCTATTGCAAGAAACCCTATGGACAGCACAATTCCACCACATGGAGCATCAAGTAGAAGAAATCAACTTACACGGAGGACTTCTGGATCTGTTTCACAACAGGTGAAAAAAATCCATCTATCCTACCCTTCTCCCCCCTCTAGTGTTTAGATTCCAGTGTTTCTACAGATTACAGTGCAGAAAAACTTATAACTTTGATGTTCCCCCCTCTGTACCCAACTTCTATTAGTGCAAAAAAATCTTATCATGTAAGCCTCACAATAGGTAGATAAGAAATTGGCTAACTTTCTGACCCAGAATTGCCTAACTCCCCTGGTATCAGTAGTAAAAATCTTGCTAGTTGGTTTTCAAGCAATGCGTGTGTTTTTGTGAGGCAATTTTTTGATGAGTTTAGGCAATTCCTGTGCAAATCTAGGCAATTTCCTGGCTGTTTACGCAATATCATAATCATGTATACATGCAAAAACACTACAGGCAATTCCATTTGCACTTTATGTAATAATCTGGTAGCACGAGGCAAATTGTCTACACAGGACAGGTAATTCCTATGTACTACCAGTAAGCTGCCTCGATACTTCAGTTGAATTAAAATTGCAGGCAACAAAATAGACATTGTGAAGAAACATGTAGACTCCAGAATAACCAGTATGTTATCATGCCCCCATTGATAGTAGACTCCAAAACTACAGAAAGTGCTAGATATTACGTATCTAGGTTTCTTGAGCACAACCATGCAACTTAAAACCCATGATGTTGCTTCATAACGAGAACTGTTGTTGGTATATTTCTCTGGCATGCTACCTTTTCCTTCATAACCTGAACACATAGAAAATGAACACATTATTCACTGTTCTAAAAAAAGGTAACAAAAGGCAGAAAACATAAAATGGTTCGCTTCTTCGAATAGAATGAAAAAGATTTTATTTTCTTGCTTATTCCACAACTGTGAGAGTTGCTTTCTTTATTGTATTAATTTCCTTCAATCAATATGCACAAAGCTGTTGTTGCTTTTGTTTGTTTCTTTTCATTACTAATATAGTTGCTTCATCGTGCAGGAAGAGGCAAATATACTTTACCTAAATGATGTGCCATTCAACCTTAACGAGGATGCTAGGTTCATCCCTCCCAATTTCTTCACAAACCTGTTGGATGAGGCTATTGGCGAGACACCTAATCCGCCTATGATCCACCAACCCACTATTGTACATGGCCAGTCAGCATGAGAGACCACTAATACAGGCCCATTTGTTGCTACAACAAACACAACCAGCATGGCCGGAGATGAGAATGATGATGAGGCTCTATCTCAACCCATTGACCCGCATGTTGGTATGCATTATGACTCCCTAGAGTTGGCTAGGGAACACTACAACACATACACTACTCGAACAGGCTTCTCCATTGCTTTGAACACTAACAGGAGGTTAGCGTACACTGGATTGCTTGAGAAACAACAATTCTCATGCAACAAATTTAGGAAACCAAAGAATCTTGATGAGAATGTTGAGATGCATGTTAAAGTTGGACCAGTCCTAGACCATGAGTCACCCACGGAGGAAGAAAAATAGGAGGCGGAGATTGAATCAGTTCCTGCCAAAATAGCTGAGAAGGGTGGCAAGAAAAAGGATCCAAAGATGCGAAAAAGAGAAAACATCATACACACAAACTGCAAAGCGAAGCTGGTGGTGAAGCTAATTGATGGCAGGTGGGAGGTGATGACATTTATACCAGAACACAATCATCTCCTTGTACAGAAACCATCGCTCCTCAAGTATATGAGATCACATCAAGGGATCCCAAAGAAGGAGAGGGATTTTGTGAAGAACCTACATGCTACCAACTTGACTGCAGGTTTGTATTTTAAATTCCATCAAAAGTAGAAGTTAGTGAAAAACAAGTTTAGTTAGGATGAAGGTTTCCATTCCTGCCTTGCAAACTAAAATTTACATGCTAGGATGGCAATAAAGTTGCATGCCAAAGTTGTAGGTGTTGCATGTTCAAGCATGGAAGTTGATTTTTAATTCAGTAGCGGTATAGAAATAGTTGCATGATAGTCTCTAGAAGTTGCCAGAATAATAATGTAAGTTACTTGTTTGGGTAAACAAGTTGCATTTTCTTAACAATAAAAATGATTTTCCAGGTAGGATGATGGACATCATGTCAGAGTTTTACGGCTCGGAGTTGCTTGCCCCATACGCAACAAAGGCAATTACAAACTTCTGTGCAACTTTGACAACAGAAGAAACTAAAGATGGTGATCTGGCAAAGGTTGTTAAAGTACTTTGAATCAGTGCAAGAAGAGGATCTAGAGTTCTACGTCTGGCTTGACTTGGACGAAGAAGACATGGTGAGTGATGTCTCACAGGACCCGTTGGGAAACCCTAAGAGGAAGGTATGATGAGCACAGCAGTAAGTTTTCCCTCAGTAAGAAACCAAGGTTTAATCAACCAGTAGGAGAAAGAAACCACTTCTGAAGGTTGATTCTAATTGGCTTTTCGCAGGGCGCACTACCGGCGCCAGCAGCAACGTGGAACCTGCACACAACACAACCAAGATACTTTGCCCCAACTTGCAATGAGGTTGTCAATCTCATTGGTTTGCTAAAAATAAAGGATTAAACATATCGTATGGAAGATGATATTTGTTTGCAGTAAGTAAATAAATAATTGCAGAAAGTAAATGGTGCTTGCAGTAGATAGTAATATATGTAAAAGAATGGACCAGGGTCCATAGTTCACTAGAGGTGTCTCTCCATAAAGATAAATAACATGCTGGGTAAACAAATTACAGTTGGGCAATTGACAAAATAAAGAATGCATAGCAATGCATGTACATGCCATGAAGATCACTATGAGATTCACTTGGGCATTACAACATAATACATAGACCGTAATCCAACTGCATCTATGACTAATAATCCACCTTCCGGATATCATTCGAACAACCGTTGGGTATTAAGTTGCAAGCAACAAATTATTGCCTTAAGCAAAGTGTGTAATCTAAACAATACAAATGTTCTTGAACAAAAGATTGTTGTTTTCTCCCTACTAGCAACAGCACATCTACAACCTTAGGAGTTATTGTCACTCTCCCAGATTACTAGAGGCATGAACCCACTATCGAGCATAAATACTCCCTCTTCGAGTCACTAGCATCTACTCGGCCAAGATATCTACTAGCAACGGAGAGCATGCAAGATCATAAATAACATAGACATGATATATCAACAATCAACTTGACATAGTACTCAATATTCATCGGATCCCAACAAACACAACATGTAGAATTACATAATGATGATCTTGATCATGATAGGTAGCTCATAAGATCTAAACATGAAGCACATGGAGGAGAAGACAATCATCTAGCTACTTCTATGGACCCATAGTCCAAGGTAGACTACTCACGCATCACTCCGAAGGATGGCATGGTGATGAAGAAGGCCTCTGGTGATGATTCCCCTCTCCGTAGGGTGCCGGGAAGAGCTTTTGGACCCTCCCAATCTCGGGACGACGATGGGCGGCGGCTTGCAGTATGTTTTGTGGAAAAGTGTTCGTCCCCTTAGGGTTTTCCCGTCGAAGGGAATTTATAGGCGGAAGGGCAATGTTAGGGGGTGGACCAGGGGTCCACACCACCTGGTGGCATGGCCAGGGGATGGCCCGTGCCACCCTATGGTGCGGCTACCCTCTGGCCCCCCCTTGGTCTCTCCTTTGGACTCCGTCTTCATGTCAGGTAAATAGGAACTTCGGCTTTCGTTTCGTTCAATTCTGAGAATATTTCCTGTGTAACTTTTCTGAAACACAAAAACAGCATAAAATAGGGAACTGGCACTATGGCATCTCGTTAATAGGTTAGTTCTGGAAAATGCATAAAAATGCCATGAAGTGTAAACAAAACACAAAGCAATTAGTGTAAAACAAGCATGGAGCATCAAAAATTATAGATACGTTTGTGACATATCAAGCATCCCCAAGCTTAACTCCTGCTCGTCCTCAAGTAGGTAAGTAATAACAAAACAATAATTTTTGAGGTGATATGCACCAACACAATCTTGATAAACTTAAGGTAAAGCATTGCATGCTGAGATCAAAGTACTCTAAACATGGGCATAAGAGATATGATTCTAACCATAGAACTTAGCAACCATGTTACAACATGAAAAGTAACACAAACAAAAGATCATGAGTAATAGTGCATTGAAAGGTGTATGTTTGTTTGAAGCATATAGAAAACATTGCAAAGTGGTATTTAGCTTGTCCCTCATGGAGTAGCAAAACATAAATGCATAGGACACCTTCAAAGTTTAAGAGGGTGACTAGATACAAATAATTTGAGAACAAGCAATACCATAATCATGAATCAATCAATAATAAATTTTGGGACCATGCACATTATACTCAGAATGACAACTATGCTCTCTTAATCGGTGCATAAAGGTAGAAGATGAAGACTCAACATAAAAGTAAAAGAAAGGCCCTTCACAGAGGGAAGCGGGGATTTAACATGTGCTAGAGCTTTTCATTTGTAAAATAGAGATAAAAATTGTTTTGAGAGGTGGTTGTTATTGTCAACGACTGGCAATGGGGTTCTTGCTATCTTCCATACTAAACAAGTTGAGAGTGGTTATGAGTTCTTTGACAAAATGGCACATACATGCTCTTTTATAAAATTTGGCACTCCTCCCCACTTTTCCTTTCACAAACCATGGCTAACCGAATCCTTCAGGTGCCCACCAACTTTCACATACCATGGAGGAGTGCCTTTTTTCTTTTCCTTTTTTTAAGAGGTTACATTGGTCTAACCAACTCTCTTACAAAATTAATCACGAGTAGATAAAGCATACAAGTTGAGGGGTACTTAATTCAGTATGGAAGATAGCAAACCCGACCACTACGTCCTCATGAGCTAAAAACAGTGTCACAAAATGAGAAGTATTTGAAGATTTTTGAAAGGTAGCACATGAAAATTTACTTGGAATGGTTTGAAATGCCATGCATAGGAATTTGTAGTGGAATCTTTTGAAATTTTTTGGTTTTTGGAGTTGGATGCACGGGAAGTATTCCCTCTCAGTACAGGTGAAGGCTAGCAAAAGACTGGGAGCGACCAACTAAGAGAGCAATAATGGCCCTAATCATGCATAGCGACAAAATATTATTAACCAAAGCATAAAGTGGTATCACATGTCAAAAACCAAATGAGCATAGAGGCTTGAGGCGACTGGTTTAAAGTCAAACATGGTGTAAGCATGCGCCAAGTCAACCCAAATAAAGCATCAAAGGAGAATACCACTATAATATGCTTCTATAAGATAAAAACAACACATGATTCCTTTCAAAGGCACATTAAGCACTCTCAGTCATTTGAGACAAGTCATGCTACAACAATAACTACTAAGCATATAATCAAAATAATATCAAGCATGACATGATAAAGTCTAACCAACAGTCTAAACAAGCTCCCTTTTTGCATCACTATAAGCATAAAATGGTTTACTCTTTTACAACACCAATCAACCTTTTTGAAACAACTCCCAAAGATGAAAACCAACAAAGACCAGAGGTATAAGCACACCTAGCTACAAATAACTAACAAGTTCTGAACAAGAACAAAGGCGAAAAATAAAAGCTAAACGCAGTACTAGAAAAAGAGAACACTCGTTGAACGATAAGAGTGAAAACTAGAGTGTTCTAGGCAATGAAAATAGAGTGTGTCTTCTACAAAAGAAATATGTTGGGGTCCAAGCATTTATTGCATCAAACAAAACAAAATAAAACTGAAAGCAAAATATAAAGATGCTCCAAGAAAAATACATAGCATATGAAGCAATAAAAATATAGTGTCTTGAAAGATGACCTGATATTTTTGTTGATGAAGAAGGGGTGCCATGGGGCATCCCCAAGATTTGATGCTTGTACTTCTTGGATATTTCTTGGGGTGACATGGGCATCCCCAAGCTTGATCTTTTGTCCATACTTCATCTCATCTCATCATTCTCCTTTCCCTACACTTGAAAACTTCATTCATACAAAACTTCACACAATTCTCATTAGCAACATTAGTTTATGCAAGATAGTAAATCCACTTTTGGTTCAGTTTCAACTCAAGTATAACACATACTAACACATAAGCTACTGTAGCAACTTCCTCAAAAGTTCCGTGATCAAAAGAACTCAAAAAGAAAGAGATCAAGAGGCAAATGCAAATAATGGCAGAAATCTGTCAAAATAGAACATCTGGTAAAGATTAATTTTTTTGAAAATCTTTGGTTGCTCAAATAGAAAAGTGCAAAACTAATGAAAGTTATATAATAACCTGGGTCATGTGCACAAGAAATTGCAGATCAAAATGACGTTCTGGTAATTTTCACAAATTTTTACGGTGAAGCGCAGAAATCTATTTTGAGACAACAACTTCCCCAAATCTTACCTTCTTCCAATTAGAGGTTACTCTTGGCACAAAAACGAAATAAAAATGATAAGGAGAGGTCATTACAGTAGTAATAACTTCCAAGGCTCAACAAAAAGAAAAAGTACTGGAAATAAAACATTGGGTTATCTCCTAAGAGTGCTTTTCTTTAACGCCTTTGAGCTAGGCGCAGAAAGTGAGAATAAAGTATTTTCAAATGAAAGAGGATCAATATCATAATTTGCTCTAAGAATAGAATCAAAAGGTAACTTCTTTCTATTTCTAGGGAAGTGTTCCATACCTTTCTTGAGTGGGAATTGATATTTAATGGTGCCTTCTTTCATATCAATAATAGCACCAACAGTTCTAAGAAAAGGTCTTCCCAAAATAATATGACAAGAAGCATTGCATTTAATATCCAAAACAAGGAAATCAACAGGAAAAAAGTTATTGTTAACCATAATAAGAACATCATTAATCCTCCCCAAAGGTTTCTTCTTAGCAACATCAGCAAGAGGAACATCAAAATAACAATTTTCAAGCGGTGGTAAACCAAGCATATCATAAATTTTTCTAGGCATAACAGAAATACTTGTACCAAGATCACATAAAGCATTACAATCAAAATCATTCACATTCATCTTAATGATGGGCTCCCAACCATCTTCTAACTTTCTAGGAATAGAAACTTTTCGTTTCAACTTATCCTCTCTAATTTGCACGAGAGCATTAGTAATACGCTTTGTAAAAGCCACATTCATAGAACTAGCATTAGGACTTCTAGCAAGCTTTTGCAAGAACAAAATTACTTCAGAAATATTGCAACCAACAACATCAAAATAGTTACTATCAAAAGTAGTAGAACTATCGTCTCCCATACTCCAAATTTTTTTAGCACTTTTATTAGAAAAAGTTTCTGTAGTTTTAGGCAATTTAGCACAAGGAGTAGGGATTTTCTCTACACAAATCAAAGTAGGAGGTGTGCTAGCATTTGAAACAACATCACTAGTGGTGGTAATAGTGCAAACCTTAGTCATGTTCCTAGCAATCTTATCTTCTCTTTCCCACCTAGCATGCAATTCTGCTAACATCCTAACATTATCATCAATCTTAACTTGAATGGCATTCAAAGTCTTGCTTTATTTCACATCATGCGGCAAAACCTTTAGTTTCAGAAGTTCAACATCAAGAGCAAGGCTATCAACTTTAGAAGCAAGAACATCAATTTTACCAAACTTTTCCTCAATAGATTTATTAAAAGCAGTTTGTTTACTAATGAAGTCCTTGAGCATGACTTCAAGATCAGAGAGCGCGCTCCTTTTGTTGTTGGAGGAACTACCATAAGAATTACCATAACCATTACCATTGGTAGAAGGATACGACCTATAATTGTTGCTACCAAAATTATTCCTATAAGCATTGTTGTTGAAATTAGTATTTCTAATGAAGTTCACATCAACATGCTCTTCTTGAGCAACCAAAGAGGCTAAAGGAACATTATTAGGATCAACATGAGCTCTATCATTTACAAGCATAGACATAATGGTATCAATCTTATCACTCAAGGAAGAGGTTTCTTCAATAGAATTTAACTTCTTACCTTGTGGAGCTCTCTCGTTGTGCCATTCAGAATAATTTACCATCATATTATCAAGGAGCTTTGTTGTGGCGCCCAAGGTGATGGAAATAAAAGTACCTCTAGCAGCTGAATCTAGAAAGTTTCTTGAAGAAAAATTTAGTCATGCATAAAAGGTTTGGATAATCATCCAAGTAGTCAGTCCATGAGTGGGACAATTCTTTATAAAAGATTTCATTCTTTCCCAAGCTTGAGCAACATGTTCATTATCAAACTGTTTAAACTTCATAATGTCACTTCTCAAAGATATAATCTTAGCAGGAGGATAATATTTTCCAATAAAAGCATCTTTGCACTTAACCCAAGAATCAATACTATTTCTAGGCAAAGATAGCAACCAATCCTTAGCTCTTCCTCTCAAAGAGAAAGGAAACAATTTAAGCTTAATAATATCTCCATCTACATCCTTATACTTTTGCATCTCACATAGCTGAACAAAATTGTTGAGATGAGCAGTAGCATCATCAGTACTAACACCAAAAAATTGCTCTTTCATAACAAGATTCAACAAAGAAGGTTTAATTTCATAAATATTTTCCTCAGGAGCAGGTGGCGCAGTAGGAGTGCAGATGAAATCATTGTTGTTTGTGCTAGTAAAGTCACACAACTTGGTGTTCTCAAGTGTACTCATTCTAGCAAGACTAAAACAGATAAACAAAAATAACAACTATAAAAGGAACTATTTTTTTGTATTTTTGATAAAAAGATACAAACAAAAATAAAGTAAAGAAACTAAGCAAAACAATAACAAAGTAAAAAGATTGGAAGTGAGAGACTCCCCTTGCAGAAATCCTCTTTCTCCCCGGCAACGGCACCAGAAAAAGTCTTTAATGTCTCACAGGACCAGTTGGGAAACCCCAAGAGGAAGGTATGATGAGCACAGCAGTAAGTTTTCCCTCAGTAAGAAACAAAGGTTTAATCGACCAGTAGGAGAAAGAAACCACTTCTGAAGGTTGATGCTAACTGGCTTTTGGCAGGGCGCACTACCGGTGCCAGCAGCAATGTGGAACCTGCACACAACACAACCAAGATACTTTGCCCCAACTTGCAGTGAGGTTGTCAATTTCACTGGTTTGCCTGAAAACAAAGGATTAAACATATCATGTGGAAGATGATATTTGTTTGCAGTAAGTAAATAAATAATTGCGGAAAGTAAATGGTGCTTGCAGTAGATAATAATATATGTAAAAGAATGGACCGGGGTCCACAGTTCACTAGAGGTGTCTCTCCGTAAAGATAAATAACATGCTGGGTAAACAAATTACAGTTGGGCAATTGACAAGATAAAAAGGGATTTCTATTTTCGTGCCCTCGGGTCCTTAGTTGTACTCAGTTTTCCCCAGCTCCTTAGTTTTTCCTCAGTTTTCCCCAAGCCCTTGTCTAAAACCCTCACAAGGAGCTTGAACGGGAGGAATCCCGTTTAGTTGACCGTTCCGTGCTGACGAGTGGGGTCGCATCATGTGGGCCGCGTCGTGTGGGGCTGGTAGAAAGGGACCGCGTGGGACAGGACGAGACCGTGTTTGGTCATACGAGCAGAGCGGGGGCCGTAGCGTGTGGGGCCGTAGCGTGTGGAGCCGTGTGGGTCCGGGACGTGGGCACGAGTGGTTTCTGTCTCTTTCGCCCAGATTAGCAGTTTTCAATGCACCTTTTTTCTCTCTCTCGCTCGATCTCATTCATTCTTAATTGCCCAAATTAGTAGCAAATCTAGAGCAGCTTCTCCTTCTATTTTTTAACGCCATTCATTTCTTTATGCCTTCGTTTTTACCCAATCAGGTAGGAAATCTAGGGCACAAATCCAGAGAAAATATAGGATAAGCTGCATACAGCAGCCAACATAGCATAGATATATTCACGATAGATCCAACGGTACTACCGATAGATCCAACATCATCTACATTTTACATGAATTTAAGCTGCTCTACAGAAAGAGCAGTCACATATAGAGAGTGCAGTAGGCACGTTCAACGCCTCAAGATAGCGCATGTGACTTGCTTGGAGGCTGCACAGGTGAATCCCAAGTGCTTTGTGTTGGGCCATGAACGCATGCATGTTCACGGTCGTTCCAACTCTAGTGCCGCATCTGCCAATGGATTCAGCATGGTTCACCAAGCAGTTGAAGTCGGTGGCGCGGAGCTTCCTGTTGTAGAAGGGGCACCTATAAACGCCTCGAGCAAAGTGGCCATCGTAATGGCCGGACTGCAGCCTCCTGAGGACGTGACGAGTCTTGGTGTAGAAGGACTCGTCGTCGCTGTCGACGTCGCTGCTCTGCAACTGTCATGTAGCACCAAAGATCGTGTAAAAAACACGGAGTCAATTGCAACGATAATAGAACAGAGAGTGAACAAAAGATCATGCATGATAATATGGGCACAAAAAAAAGAGGTTGCCTCAGTTACATTGGACACACTTATATCCAGGATTTGAGTCAGTGAACCAAAGATCATGCACAACAAATTTATACACACAAATTGTTCACTGACCAAACCCTAAATCAATCTGTGCCTAAATATTCATCATCATCGGCACAAATTAACCGGATGGGATTGATTACTCACATAAGTTAACCGAATCTTAAACAAAAGCAAATCACAAACACTAATAATGCAAGATCTAGAACTAGGAACAGACGAACCCTAATAATGTAAGATCTAACACAAAAGGATTAAACTAGGAACAGACGAACCCTAATAACGCAAGATCTAACACAAAAGGATTGAACTAGGAACAGACGAACCCTAATAACTGCTAGATATAACACAAAAGAATTTAAATGGGATAAGAACAAGGGAACAAAGGGTTACCTCCGGCTCGTCATCGACGATGCTAGTGTCGTAGGGGTTCTCCGGCGCGACGTACGACACTGGTTCGTACGGGTCCCAAGCGACGGGGGCCTGGACGAGGGCGGCGGCCGATGCACCGGTGGCTGATGCACCGGCAGCTACGTTGGAAGCAGTGACAGGGGCCTAGACGGGGGCGGCGGCCGATGCGCCAGCGGCTGATGCGCCGGCGGCTACAGTCGGAAGCGCCGACAATGGGCATCTCATTCTTCTCCATCGCCGGCGGTTTTCTTCAGGGTTTTTTCTTCGGTTGTGGAGAAGATGATGGGACAGGAGAGGCGGTTGCAGTGAGAATGAGAGAGTGGGCGAGCATCGAGGGAGAGAAAGAGGGCTCTATAAAGACGAAGGTGGCGTGTACCACAACACGCATCCGCTATGCACTGGCTGCAGCGTGCACCGCGACACGAGGCTAACCCTGGGACGTTTGGTGTACTCAGTTATAACCTCGGGCCTTATACAGAAATTATATCTATACTCAGTTTTCCCCTCAAGTACTTAGACTGGCAAGTGCAATATACTCAGTTTTACCCTCAAGTAGCTGGTCAACAGAGAGTCAACAAATGAGATTAACATAGCTAATTGAGTCATTTCATGCGCAAAAAAATCCAAAAAAAAAACATAGTGGCACCTACTCATGGAGTCTTCCTACGCAACCTGCCACCTAGGAAACCTTAACAAAGATAGATAAATCAAGTTTTACCACAAATTGCCACTTCTCAGAATCACTAGTAGTTATGAAGATGCATGGTTTTCCACTCAAACCCCTTTGCAAAACATCTTCCCCAAAACATAGTTTGTCTAAATGAGGCCATAATTGTCACACTCATGTATATTTGAATTGCAAATAATTTGATGTAGCCCAATATGAATTATATTGAACAAAACACACATTTTTCATTTTGTAATTCTTTTGTTTGAATCCCTTAGTCTATTTACTATTTATGTGCCCTTGGTTTCTTAGTACTACTCAGTTTTGCCCTCAAGTACTATCACAAATGCTCACAGAACCCCAAACTTATCCTGATTGGTTGAGCCGTTGTCACACGGATCGACTCCACCAACCGTTGATCCACTGATCTAACGGGCAGTATACCCCTCTCCGTCTCTTTGTGGCCACCCCCCTCTCTCTCTTCGTGGCCACCCCTCTCTCTCTGTCGGTGGACAGTGCCACCCCTCTATTTATGTGCAATAACGAGTTTGCCACGTAACTATATTCCCTCTCTTTATGCATTATTTTCCATGATCTAAAAATGTTAAACTAAAAAGTGCTATAATTTCGGTGTAAATAAGAGACATACATATTTGCGGATTTCGGTGAATGCATTATTTGTCACCCCTCTAACAATTATCAACTCTCTTTAGTATTCCTTTTCTTTTAGGGAATATAGTTTGGGATATAGTTTTGGTAATTTGAAATGGCCCAAAAGTGGTATAATTTTGGTATAAACATGAGGCATACATATTTGAGGGATTTCGATGAATGGATTATTTATCACCCCTCTAACAATTATCAACTATCTTTAGCATTCCTTTTCTTTTAGGGAATATAGTTTTGGTAATTTGAAACGGCCCAAAAGTGGTATAATTTTGGTAGAAACATGAGACATACATATTTGGCATATTTGGGGGATTTCGGTGAATGGATTATTTATCACCCCTCTAACAATTATCAACTTTCTTTAGCATTCCTTTTATTTTAGGGAATATAGTTTTGGTAATTTGAAATGGCCCAAAAGTGGTATAATTTTGGTAGAAACATGAGACATACATATTTGGCATATTTGGGGGATTTCGGTGAATGGATTATTTATCACCCCTCTAACAATATTCAACTTTCTTTAGCATTCCTTTTCTTTTAGGGAATATAGTTTGGGATATAGTTTTGGTTATTTGAAACGTCCCAAAAGTGGTATAATTTTGGTATAAACATGAGACATACATATTTGTGGGATTTTGGTGAATGCATTATTTGTCACCCCTCTAACAATTATCAACTATCTTTAGCATTCCTATATTCCCTAACACTTATTTTTTTTGGTAATTTCGGTGAATGCACACACTAACTTTGAAAACAACTACAAGTACATGTAACTGAATAATGGATTTGTAACAAGGGATCCCTTGTAACAACTTCTAGCACCTGATGAGCAATGATAAGAATCCAATCGCAATTATACAACAAAAAAACAACTAGCCATCAGATTAGCTTGCTTCTTCAACTCGATCAGCTGCCTTAACTGCTTGTTCATTTTCTTCAGTTCTCCCTTCACTTCCACCAGTCTGCATTGGGAGCATTAGGCATAATCGGAACTGGCTCCTCTCTCCGCCGCATTCTCTACAGCAAGTCCCCCCCCCCTCCCAAATTGTGCTCCCCAATAGCGCCAATTAATTCCTGCAATTAAAGCCTCTGAATGTACACATTGATCCACTCGAAATACCTGCATTTCTTCAGGATCTGAAAATAACAATGTGAACCCTAAATCCCAAATTCGAGGGAATAACAAGAAAATCAAGAGAAAACAGAGCAATTGGAGCGAGATCTAACCTTATCCCCCTCTCTATATGGCAAGCTCCCGCATGCAAGGAACTCACGTCCACGGTTGTGGTTGTCATCCGTCTTACAGATCGACCGCTTCAGAGGCTCCTGGCGTGGGTAGTCAGGGCATCTTGTTAAAGGCACGGGTCCATACTGCGGCCATGAAGAACGAGAGGTCGAAGAGAAACTAGACATCACCCGCCTACCGGAGAAGGGCTGCCGCTGGCGGAGAAGAAGAACAATGGGGCACGGGGAAAGAAAGGGGAAGCAATGGCACGGGCACGGGCGCGGGGCTGGCTCGGGCTCTGATACGTCTCAAACGTATCTATAATTTTTAATGCTCCATGCTTGTTTTTACACCATTTGCCTTGTGTTTCGTTACACTTCGTGGCGTTTTTATGCGATTTCCGGAACTAACCTATTGACAAGATGCCACAGTGCCAGTTCCCTGTTTTCTGCTATTTTTGTGTTTCAGAAAAGCTACACAGGAAATATTCTCGGAATTGGACGAAACAAGTTCCTGAAGTCTTATTTTTCCCGGAAGCTTCCAGAGATGCAAAGAGGTGAAGGAGAGGGGCCACAGGCCGCCCTCACACTAGGCTCACGCGGCCTACCCCTGGCCCACGCCACCTAGGTGTGAGGAGGCCTGGGGCCACTCCTGACGACTGCCCCTTCGCCTATAAGAAGCCTCGGGATGGAAAACCCTAAGGGAGTCGGCGAAATTTCCAGAACAGTTCCGTAGCTCCGCCGCCGCTGTCGACGAATTTCGGGGGACAGAAGTCTCTGTTCCGGCACCCTGCCGGGACGGGGAAGTGCCCCCGGAGCCATCTCCATCGGTCTCCATCGCTGTCTCCACCGTCTCCATCGACCTCACCGCCATCTCCATCAACCTTGCTGTCTCCTATGATGAGGAGGGAGTAGTTCATCCTCGGGGCTGAGGGCTCTACCGGTAGCTATGTGGTTCACCTCTCTCTCCCATGATGTGATCTTTATGTGATCGTGAGCTTTGTATCATGTTGAACAAGTAGATGTTATTATTCAGATATTATGTGTACTCTAGTGGTGTTATTAAAGTAATCTATTCCTCCCGCCATGGTGTAACGGTGACAGTGCGTGCATCATGGTGGTACTTGGTCTAGGCTACGATTGTGATCTTTTATGGATTATGAGAATAATTATCGCTATGATAGTATTGAAGTGATCTTTTCCTCCTTTCATGGTGTAATGTTGACAGTGTGTGCACCATGTTAGTACTTGGTCTAAGTTGCAATAATATCTATCTTGAGTTGTGCTTTGATTTGGATATCTCTATGAGTGGTGTTTGTCAAGTACTTGATGAACTTTGAGGAGTGCTTCGTAGCCCTACGCAATGATTAGTGTTGTTCAATAGGAGAGTAATTCAGAGTACTATAGTGAAGAGAAGTTATTTATTTGTTCATTCATGTTATATTTGATGGGGTGTGTCCACTAGTGAAAGTATGATCCCTAGGCCTTGTTTCCAAGCTTGGCACACCGTTTACTTGCTGTTTTGTTACTTGTCTGCTTGCTGCCATTTTTATTCCAGATTGCATTTACTACTTATAATCATCTATACCACTTGTATTTCACTATCTCTTCGCCGAACTAGTGCACCTATACATCTGACAAGTGTATTGGGTGTGTTGGGGACACAAGAGACTTTCTGTATCGTAATTGCAGGGTTGCTTGAGAGGGATAGCTTTGACCTCTTCCTCCCTGAGTTCGATAAACCTTGGGTGATCCACTTAAGGGAAACTTGCTGCTGCTCTACAAACCTCTGCACTTGGAGGCCCAACAAGTGTCTACAAGAATAGAAGTGTGTAGACATCAAGCTCTTTTCTGGCGCCGTTGCCGGGGAGGTAAGGTAAAAGGTACTCTCATCCTCCTGTGTGAGTGCTCGGAGTTATTTCCTTTAGATTCTGTAATTACATCTTTTTGTTTCTTGTTTTTATTTTCACTAGTTAGGCTTAATGGAAAACAAAGAGTTCTTTAGTCTTTTTCCTGAGTTTAGATATGAAGTGTTTGAAGAGAAAATTGAAAAACCTTTGGAGCTTAATTTGCATGCTAATAGTGTTATTAGTACGAATGCTTTGAATCCCGTTATTGCTAATGCTATGGAAAAGTCTAAGCTTGGGGAAGCTGGTTTTATTAAGTATGATATTTTTAGTTCCCCAGCTTTAGTGGAGAAAGTTTGTTCTGATGATATTTTATCTCCCCTATGTGATGTTCCTTCTTATGATGATATGTTTGAAGAATATGCTTTGCGAAATAGCTGTTCTTTAGCTTGTGATGATACTAAACCTCTAGTTTATGATGGTTATGATGATGGGTATAATATTTTTAGTTCACCTACTATTGAGGATAAAATTAGTTATGATTACAATATGCCTCCTATTTATGATGATTATGGTGATGAGAATAATTATTCTATTGAATTTGCTCCTACTACTATTGTTCCTGTGGTGAGTATTAATTCTTTTATGCATGTGGCTCATGATAGGGATGCTTTATGTGATATTTATATTGTTAGTTCTATTCATGATGCTACTGAAAGTTATTATGAGAGAGGGAAACATGGTTTGCTGGATCTCAACAATATTAAGTTTCCCCTCTTTATGTTGCAAATCTTGAAGTGGCACTTGTTTTATCTGTCCATGCTTGCTACTATGTGCCTCATTGATTTATTTTCTTACAGAGCTTGCACCCGATTCATGGCGGCCTTGGGCAAAGAAGTGGATGACGTTGTCGCAAGCCAAGGGTATGCTCAGCTCAAAAGAAGTTGCCCTTCTGTTCTAACCGAGCTGTGGGAGAAGGCAAGTAAGATCAAAAGAACATTTCTTTAGTTAATTTAGCTCTTTCTGTACCTCGATTTAGTCTATCAGGAAATTATCTCAAGTTTATGGAGTGACAATGGTTCTTAGTAGCATCAATAAGTATAAGTTTCACTGTCGCGGTACTTTTGTGTTATGTCCATGTGTCTTGTCAAAACTTTGCATCATGAGCTGTAAGACATTGTCGTATGGCGTGGAAATCAGTGGGGGTTTGTGAGAGATCAGAGCTGTATTTTTCATGGTCTTGGTTTACTAGTTTTCTAGTGGATTTTGTATCTTTGTGTTCCTCTATCTATAAAAGAAAAAGATGTGCTTTCTCGCACGTTTCTAAAAAAAAGACATTGTCATATGAATACATAAGAGATACTCCCTCCGATCGGAAATAAGTGTCGATAATTTTATACTTAGTATAAAGTTTGTACTAAGTTACCGACACTAATTTCCGATCGGAGGGAGTACATGTGTTCTACAATACTGTACACTGGCATATATTGCTGAACAATAGTTGTCTCGTAACCGGATCATCCATTGTAGACATGTAGTGAATCATTACATGATTATATAATTGAGCAATGGATATATATGTGGGTAATCACAATAATTGTATCAAGATTTTGTTACTGATGGCATGTTTGCTTTTCTATCAGGGGAAATGGTAAGCAAAATTAGTACTACTATATTATCCATAATACTATGCATATATTCTGATGTAAGAAAGTTCAATCAATTTTGAAAGACTCACATTGGGGTATCTTACAAAACTGAACATTTCTTAAATGTTGACCCAAGTAAAATTTAACAAATAGGCAAATACAAAAGTTGGAAGGATACTAGCTAGTATTGTAGAATGATAATCTTTTATATATCCTGACCTTATAGATCAGTATAACAGCTAGTTTGCAATTAGTTGGATAGCTCCTATTTATTATTATTTGCCTGTAAAGCTGGGATGCGAGTAGTAGATCGCTAAAATTAGAACTCTGTAGAACACAAGCTGAGGGGTAATGACTGACAAACCGAGCTGAAGAACTGAATATGAACTTGTTTGACGGCTGATGTAATGTGAGACCTTTAGAGCTGAACCTATATTCTGAAGTAAATATGGAGCTGTCGGTTTTTACCATCTACTAGTCCCAGATTGATTTCAGTGCTATGAGAGTGTACTGCATTGCTGGTAATTTTGGCGTGATTTAGGAGATCCTGGTGTCGGTATGAAACAGTATGAAGGCCTCTGCAGCATTATGGTGTAGGGATGACGATTCCCTGAAGCTAGTAGGGTCAGCTTCTTACCACCAGGGATAAAGTTCAACAGTAAAACTTGGAAATATATTCGGAACCAAAAATGGCCATTCTTTTTTTGCGGTATCCTTATGGTGATTTTATTTGCAAAAACTGATTATCCTGAGCCGATGGATCCTACTTCTCATGAACGATAAATCTCTGATGACCTCACTCTGGGGGCACCATGACAAAGGGAGTGTCAAATCTAAGCTTCAAATGCTTTTAGCAAACATGAAGCGGATTCACCGTATATTATGTAGGATCTCACCACCGAGATTGATTAGCGCACGGTTTACAATTCCCTGGTTGGTTAGTTTTCAGTTGCCCAAGATAGCTTGATGTGCTAGTACTTTGGTATGCAGTAGGAGGATATGAAAAAGTACATGCATTTTAATTCCATTGACAACCTGATTATTGTGGTCTGATGATGATGATCTTGGTGAATTCTGAATAATGCCACTAAAGATGGATAGAAAAGAGATGGAGGTTGTCAATTTTATCGAACAGACTAACAATATAGTTTTGTTCGTGATCCATTCACTAATTTTGTTCGCGATTCATTCATGTGATCCTTTGATTTCCCCTGACAACATTGTTTTTGGCTTTTGTTTTGATATTTTTACTGGGTGCCTTAACTGTTGTTATGTTGTCTCCTTGGTAATGGAATCAGGTCCCCACGGGCGAGCATGATGAAAAAAAGTGTTGTTCTTGTAAAAGTAAATTGCATAAAAGTACCAAAATTTAGGTGTGCAATCAAACAACCCAAATGGATCTGTTTAACTACCAGTATGATAAGAGGTTCATCAGTCAGGTCTTGTCTCGTCCATGTCGCAAGTCGTTTGAGACAACTAGCTAGTGAGGTCAATATCGTCCACTTACCAAAAAATAGTAAATGCGTTTTTATAAAAATCTAGTGGCACCCTCTCTTAGTCTGTCACCTCTAGTGGGAGGACAAATCTAGCTGACCACACTTTCCATCATGAGAGGACGCGGCGAATTGATCTATGGCAGACGCACATACGCAGCATAACCACATATCTTCAGCACCGGCACCTCCTCCCCTTGGTCACCAACTTCTCTTATTCGTCTATGTCACCTTCTCCACTTCTCGTTTACAGGTTGTTGACATCATCTCCCATAGGTGTAAGCACCTACACCCCCCCTCTAGGGCCACACCGTTACCTCATTAGATTAGATTTATGGTCAATTTAAATGTTACTTATGCAACATTGATTTTATTAGGACGCACAGATGAAGCGGATCAATGAGGCATCAGCATTCATAGAAATAATTTAGGCCTTGTTCCTTTTGGCCCACAAGAGAGTTGTTTGTCACAATTCCAGGCCATGGTTAGATATGCTCCTATCTTTCGCTGATATAGGGAGTTAATGACAAATTTGAACTCCAATTATAACCCTAACGATGTAGAGGCTATGAACATGTTTCAGATGAGAAGAGCCCTTTCAGCCAGAGTTCTTAAATCACAGGCTGCAACATACAAGGGTAAAGCATTGTACCAGCCATAATGTGTTTAATGTTGTTGAATATCTCAAGATCACATTTTTGTTAGCTGCTTGGGAAGTATCACCTCATGATGCGAGCATTCTTGCTAACAACATGGCTCAGCCTAATGGGGTCAATATCATGAATGGTAAACTCTAACTAGGAGATGCTAGATATGTTTGTCGTCGTGGGATTCTTCCACACCTGTGGAAAACCTGAAGGAAATATGCCCTAGAGGAAAATAATAAAGGACTTATTTGCATATTTTATATAGTTCATAATAAGTTTAATACTATACTATAACTATGTCAATCGGAAACATTGATATAGGTGTGGTATTAAATGATAAAGAGTCCCTAGTAATCCTCTAATTGCTATTTCATTGTTCAACTGATGATCGAGGTTTCCCGATCATGGTGCATTACGCCAACTGATGATGAGATCGTGCCATTTATAAATGTCATGATGGACATACCCAAAGTTAGTATTGCAACACGATCGTGTCATGATGTTCATGTTGCAATATGAAGAAAGCATTGTAACTTAATCCTTAGACCATGAGGTTATATTTAATCACTACTTCTGGAGGAAGCTTTGATTGCATCAACCGTCACACCGTAGCAGGTGACTGAAAAGGCGTCTCTTAGGTTTCCAAAGGAGTATGTTGAGGCGTATGAACCAAGAGCAGGATTTGTTCATCCGCATGACGGATATGATACTTTGGGCCCACTCGGTGAGATTACATCCATAGCTGCACAACATGTGACTGGGTCACGGGAATGGAATATCACGGTACAAGTTAAATATCACTAATCGGTAATAAGATTGAACGAGGTATAGGAATACCGACGATCAGATCTTTGGCTATGCTAGTATCAATGAAACAAAGGGAAAGGTACATCGACTCTTATGGTTCAACGACTAAAAGAACTTCGTAGAATGCACAGGGATCATCATGGATATCTAGATCTGATTGATGATCATTTACCGGAGAGAGTTCTTGGTAATGATCTAGGCTCACCTATGTGCACCAATAACTTATGCTAAGCAAGACAAGTAGCACGGTGATAGCAAGATATATAAATTCAAGCACGACGGCTATCACAAATGTAAAGTGCTTAAGTAATAGAGCTCGGATAAGAGTTACCGAGGCACAAAGGAGATGAAGATGTATCCCGAAGTTACTTCCAAAGGAAGCTAGTCTCCGTTGGAGAGGTGCGGCGGCTTAATACACTCCAAACGCCACAAAGGTCTCACCTTTAGATGTAGTAGCACAATGCTCATCAAATGCCACAAAGGCTCACCTCAATGTGTGGAGGCACGCTACACACCGAACGCCACAAAGGTTCACCTTATTCTCCCCGCGCTCTCGCACAAAGCAAGATGCCACGATCCACTATGGGACACTTCCGAACCTGTACAAGCTTGGGGCAATCTCCACAACTTAATTGGAGGCTCCCAAGAATTGCCACAAAAGCACCACAAAGCCACAAAGATTGGGGAATCTCCACAACTTAATTGGAGGCTCCAAGTATATGCCACTGATGACCCACAAGTATAGGGGATTGGAACAGTCTTCGAGGGAAGTAAAACCCAAATTTATTGATTCGACACAAGGGGAGCCAAAGAATATTTATAAGCCTTAACAGATGAGTTATCAGTTCAGCTGCACCTGGAAATAGACTTGATCGCAATAGTTTATCAGTAGCAACAGTTTTATAGTAGTGATAGTAGCAAAATAATAGCAGCAGTAATAAAATAAAGACAATAGCGGTGACTATAGTAAACAGTAGGATTATAATACTGTAGGCATAGGGATGGATGAACGGGCATTGCATGGATAAGATAATTCATATAATAATCAAGACATGGGCAATTGCAGATAAATAATGATAAAGGATCCTAGTACTAAGTAACCATAGGCATGTGTTCCGTATTTAGTCGTATGTGCTCGCATTGAGAAACTTGCACACAACATCTTTTGTCCTACCAGCCCATTTGCAGCGGGGCCTCAAGGGAAACTACTGGTAATTAAGGTACTCCTTTTAATAGAGTACCGGAGCAAAGCATTAACACTCGTGAACACACGTGATCCTTACATCCCAGCCATCCCCTCCGGTTATCCCAATTGCTATCACTTTGGGGCCTCGGGTTCTGGACAACGATATGTGTATACAACTTATAGGTAAGATCACAAACAATAATTATCCTCATGAATCAATAACATGTTCAGATCTGAGATCATGGTACTCGGGCCCAAAGTGACAAGCATTAAGCACAACAAGTTGCAACAATGTCAAAAGCACTAATAACGGATACTAGGCACCATACCCTAACAATCTTATAGCAATTACATGAATGATATCATCCAATCTCTACCATCCCCCTTCAGCCTATAGCGGGAATTACTCACATATGGATAGGGGATTCATGGATGGTTGATGGAGAGGCATCGGTGATGATGATGGTGATGATCTCCTCCAATTCCCCATCCCGACGGGGTGCCAGAATGGAGTTTCTGGTTCTGAATCACGGTTTCTGGTGGTGGTGGTGGCGCAGAGGAACTCTATCTGGGAAAAACGCCGAACCTCCTCTGTTTTCAGGTCAGAGACCTTATGTAGGCGAAAGGAGGGCTCGAGGCAGTGGACGAGGCGGCCACACCACCCCCTGGCGCGGCATGGCCTGGCCCGCGCCACCAGGTGGTGTGGGGCCCTCGTGGCTCTTCTCTGTCTCGTCTTCTAGCTCCGTGAGTCTTCTGGTAAAATAGGAGTTTTACGATATTTTCTGGGAATTTTCCTGAAAGTTGGATTTATGCACAAAAACGAGACACCAGAGCAATTCTGCTAAAAACAGTGTTAGTCCATGTTAGTTGTATTCAAAACACACAAATTAGAGGAAAAATAACAGCAAAAGGGTTCGAGAAAGTAGATATGTTTTTGGACGTATCAACTCCCCCCAAGCTTAGCTTATTGCTTGTCCTCAAGCAATTCAGTTAACAACTGAGTGCGATAAAAGAAACTTTCACAAACATATTTGCTTCATATGATGCATATATTCTCACTATATGATCAAGTACTTAGGCAATTCATAATAAGAAGTTTGCAACTAAGGTTACCTCATAGTCATGCAAGCTATGAAGAAATACCAACACGCTAATAAAAAGCAACATGAAACATAAGTATTTACAGGATTGTAATGCTCATAATAAGATATGATAAGGTGGTATCTCGCTTGCCTTTATTTGTGGAGCAAAACATAAATGCCAAGGCACCTCTGAAGTTCAAGAGAAGACTAGAAGTAGAAATATCAAAGATACAAGTATTAAAGTTATATCACAATTAACCGTGTTCTGGGACAAGCACATTACACTAAGAATGACAGCTATNTAGTTGTATTCAAAACACACAAATTAGAGGAAAAATAACAGCAAAAGGGTTCGAGAAAGTAGATATGTTTTTGGACGTATCAACTCCCCCCAAGCTTAGCTTATTGCTTGTCCTCAAGCAATTCAGTTAACAACTGAGTGCGATAAAAGAAACTTTCACAAACATATTTGCTTCATATGATGCATATATTCTCACTATATGATCAAGTACTTAGGCAATTCATAATAAGAAGTTTGCAACTAAGGTTACCTCATAGTCATGCAAGCTATGAAGAAATACCAACACGCTAATAAAAAGCAACATGAAACATAAGTATTTACAGGATTGTAATGCTCATAATAAGATATGATAAGGTGGTATCTCGCTTGCCTTTATTTGTGGAGCAAAACATAAATGCCAAGGCACCTCTGAAGTTCAAGAGAAGACTAGAAGTAGAAATATCAAAGATACAAGTATTAAAGTTATATCACAATTAACCGTGTTCTGGGACAAGCACATTACACTAAGAATGACAGCTATGCTCTCAATAAAGTGCTTAAAGATAGAAGATGAAGACTCAACATAAAAGTAAAAGAAAGGCCCTTCGCAGAGGGAAGCAGGGATTAATCATGTGCCAGAGCTTTTCATTTGTAAAACAGAAGTAAAATTGTTTTGAGAGGTGGTTGTTTCCTGTCAACGAATGGCAACAGAGTTCTTGCTATCTTCCATACTAAACAAGTTGAGAGCGGTTTCGAGTATTGAAAATTGGCATTGACATGCTCTTTATAAAGTTTGGCACTCCTCCCAACCTTTCCTTTCACAAACCATGGCTAACTGAATCCTTCGGGTGCCTGCCAACAATCTCATACCATGGAGGAGTGCCCTTTTTTCATTTTTAAAGGTTACAATGATCTGACCAGCCCCCTTGTAAAATTAGTGACAAGCAGATGAATCATGCAAGTCGAGGGGTACTTAATTTAGTATGGAAGATAACAAACCCAACCACTATGTCCTCATGAGCTAAAAACAGTGTCACAAAATGAGAAATATTTTGAAGGTTTTGAAAGGTAGCACATGAAAATTTGCTTGGAATGGTTTGAAATACCATGCATAGGAATTTATAGTGGACTGTTTGGAATAACTTGGTTTTCAGGAGTTCGATGCTGATGACCCAAAAGTATAGGGGTGTATCGTAGTACTTTCAATAAATAAGAGTGTCAAACCCAACGAGGAGCAGAAGGTGTTGATAAGTGGTTTTGATCAAAGATTCACTGTAAATACTAGCAAACGGGTTTTCAAGGGTATTTGGTAATGCAAGTAAATAAAGTAGAGTACATAAAAGACAATAATAGTAATTGTTGCAAGTGGCCCAATCCTTTCTAGAGCAAAGGATAAGCCGGCTGTGTAACTTATGATTACCAAATGTTCCTGAGGACACACGGGAGATTCTGTCGAGTGCTTTCACTTCATGCAGCTAAGTAATCTCTACTAATAATATTGCTAGAGGTATGGTCCGTGACCGTCACAAATACGCTTTCAATTCACCTAAATACGCTTTCTCCCATATAACCCAAAACATTTTCTTTTCTTTCCCCATCCTACGCAAAAAGACAGGCTCCCTGCCTTGCGCCTTTTCTTCTGATCCCAGTCCCTTTGTGCTTTTCTCCCATCGTGATTACCTCTCTGTTCTCTCCTCCCGATGACACGCAGCGTCCGCTGACAGAAGTCCCCAAGGTTGTGCCTCCTCTTGCTACCAGTCCATGCGACGCGAGATGGGGAGCAGGTGACCTGCAGAGCTGCAGGCGGCTTGGCGAGGACTTGCGAGGCAGGACACGGGCTGATGCCGAACTAGAGCGGGCGTGCTCACGACGGAGGAAATGGAGGCGGTCGGGAGCCAGGTTGGTCGGCTCTAGGACCAAGGCGGGAGGCGCTGATGCACGACGGTGCTTGGGAACGTGTGGCCCAAGGCGGGAGTTTGCGCGATGACGATGTGATGTGCTGCCGCACTGCTTGATGGATCTATGGGCGCTACTACTGTATCGGGAGTCAAGGAAATAGAGATCGATGCGACTACTGCAAAACGGATTTGCACGAGGCCTCCTCCCAAGATTAATCCCCCTGCCCCGTAGTACCACCTGCATCGCCGCTGACCTAGCTTTCCAGCCCTTCGCATGCGCACCGCCGTCGAGCATCCAACCCGATCTGGGCCCTTTCCATTGAGCCCGCGCCCGTCCAAGTCTGTGCTGACCTGGCTCATATTCTCTGCGACGCCGTGCTGTGTCTACATCAGCAATCAACATACTGTGCGGACAACTGCCTTGAATCCTGCTGCAAGGGAGGGCTAGAGGTCGCCAATGTTGCACGGTCTTATCCTATCTGGAACTCCAACCCCTCCTCTGCCTTCATCTGAGAAGGCCATCATAGTCAAATTTGTTGAAGAAAATTTTCAAGCCTGTAAAAAGATAATTTTTGTAGGAATCGATGGGGATGGTAAGATGATGACTATCGTGTTGCAAAATGTTCTTCACCTGCATGCGGTGGAGAGGACAATTACTTTGGGTACTTATCTGCTCAAGTTTCAGCTTAGCTTCATGGTGTTGTATGCGATTTGAGTTTGCTTGGAGTTCCTGCTGTTGCCTCTGAGTTGGATGTGATGTTTCATTGCTCCAGGCCATGATTTCCGAGCGTGGGCATGCCAATGGGCATACTCATATTTCCTTGGAGATCTCTGAATCATGTCATTGGCATATTCATCTGGCCGTCGAATGCTCAGAATTGAGATAATCTGATTCGTGTGAACAGTTGGAACCAAGTTGATCATAGGAATCAATATTTGATGAGTAATTTTGTGTCATGGGCAACAAAGAACTTGTAGCATCACAATAGTTGACATACCAAAATATAGATATCTTAGATTTGATTTGGAATTAATGTTCCATGATTTTCACTAATACACTGTACAAAGGATAGGTCAATCTATCAAAGCCTACATGCCATTTGGATTGGATCAACAAACGGATATAAGCATATTAAAGAAAGTCAATTTGATTTAATTTGGTCCTGTAGCAACGCATGGGTTTTGTGCTAGTCTTCATTGATTTGATAAGTGTTATGGGGGTGAACCTATGCTAGTGCACTATCCTAACTTGGACTAATACACACTTGTGATTATACCCCTTGCAAGCCTCTACAAATACAAGAAAGTAATTAAGATAAATCTAATCACAACCTTAAACTCTGAGATCCTACACTCCCTGGTGCAATGGTTTCCTAGCAGGGGTTTAGGTTTCTGTCGCTCCGGTAACCCCACAATTAGTAGCCAAATACACAATGCATTCCACTAGGCCCATAAAGGTGAAGTATCATATAGTCGATGTTCACATGACACCACTAGTCGAACAGCACCACAACATATAATTATCAAACCATTAAATATTACTCAACATAGTTTCACTACTAACATCTCGACTTCTCCCATGTCCTTAAGAACTAAACGAACTACTCACAAGACATCATATGGATCATGACCAGATGTGAAATAATGGTAAATAACAATCTAAATATAAACCTTAATTCAACGGTTCCATTCAATAGCATCAACTACAAGAGTAATCAACACTGGGAAAGTTTCCCCTAAGAATTGGACAAGATTCAACCCAAGATGTTACAGCGGGATGGCGTGGTGATGGTGGAGATGATGGTGCTGGGTGGTGATGATGATGATCCCGATGAAGTCCAGCTCGATGGTGATGACAATGGTGACAATCTCCCCTCTCCGGGAAGGAATTTCCCCAACAGATTTCTACCTGCCAGAGAGCTTTTCTCTCTCTGTGTTTTCCACCCCGCAGAAGCGGCGGAGTCTATCTCTGATCCCCCCTCTCGACTTAGGTTTTTGGGGATGACCATATACACAAGGGGTGATACGTCTCCAACGTATCTATAATTTTTTATGCTCCATGCTTGTTTTTACACCATTTGCCTATTGTTTCGTTACACTTAGTGGCACTTTTATGCATTTTCCGGAACTAACCTATTAACAAGTTGCCACAGTGCCAGTTTCCTGTTTTCTGCTGTTTTTGTGTTTCAGAGTGATACACAGGAAATATTCTCGAAATTGGACGAAACAAGTTCCTGAAGTCTTATTTTACCCGGAAGCTTCCAGAGATCCGAAGGAGAGTCGGAGGGGGGCCACCAGGGCCCCACACGCAGGGGCGGCACGGCCAGGCCCCTGGCCGCGCGGGCCCCGCGTGAGGGCGCCTGGCTCCTCCTCTGACGACGCCCCTTCGCCTATAAAGACCCCCCGACGGAAAAAACCTAAGTACCCGATCAGATTTCCAGAACACATCGCGATCCGCCGCCACCGTCGACCCGAAGATCGGGAGGGTCCAGAAGCTCTTCCCAGCACCCTGCCGGAGAGGGGAATCGCCACCAGAGGTCTTCTTCATCGCCATGCTTGCCTCCAGAGCGATGAGTGAGTAGTCTACCTTGGACTATGGGTCCATAGCAGTAGCTAGATGGTTGTCTTCTCCACCATGTGCTTCATGTTTAGATCTCATGAGCTGCCCTACATGATTGAGATCACCGTTATGTAATTCTACATGTTTGGTTTGTTGGGATCCGATGAATATTGGTGTTTATGATTAAGTTGATGTACTGAATTATATCTTTTGTTATCTCTATGTTGTTTATGATCTTGCATGCTCTCCGTTGTTAGTAGCTATCTTGGCCGAGTAGTTGCTAGTGACTCCAAGAGGGGGTATTTATGCTCGATAGTGGGTTCATGCCTCTATTTCACCTGGGGGAGTGACAGAAACCTCTAAGGTGGTAGATGTGCTGTTGCTACTAGGGAGAAAACAACATTCATATGCTCAAGGGCATATGCTTTGTTTACATTACACACTTTGCTTAATGCAATTATCTACTGTTCGCAACTTAATACTACTGGGGTGTTCGGATTGATATCCCCGGGAGTGGATTATTAGTCATAGATGCAGTTGGATGGCGGTCTATGTATTTTGTTGTAATGCCCAGAGTAAATCTCATAGTGATCTTCTTGACATATCACGTTTATCTTTATTCTATCAATTGCCCAACTGTAATTTGTTTACCCAGCATGTGTTATTTTATCTATGGAGAGACACCACTAGTGAACTGTGGACCCCGGTCCTATTTCCATCATATTGCTATCACCTGTTTACTTTACTCGCACTGTTTACTTTACTCATACTGTTTACTTTACTCGCATACTATATTGTTTTCCACTCGATACACTCATAATCTTTGTTTCAAGCAAACCGGTGAGATTGACAACCTCATCGCAAGTTGGGAACAAAGTACTTGGTTGTGTTGTGTGCAGGTTCCGCGTTGCTACTGGCCGAAGACGAGTCAACAAGTATCGTTAAACGGCGCCCTTGTTGGAGTGTTACTAAGCCAGTCCGCATCACCTTCAGTCGTCATTGTCTCTCCTCTCCTGACCGATATTAAACCTTGGTTTCTTAACTGAGGGGAAACTAGCTGCTATACTCATCATACCTTCCTCTTGGGGTTCCCAACGGGCTGGTTATTCACCACGCACAAGGACAGTCTGCTTCACATCAATTTGGCACCAGCAGCTAATTTTCTGGGCGCCATCATTAAGGGATCAGCTAATTTTCTGGCGCCGTTGCCGGGGAGGAAGAGAAGACTTCTGCGAGGGGAGTTTTTTCACACACACATCCTTTACTTTGTTATTGTTTTGCTTTACTTTATTTATTTTACCTGCACTGCTTTTTATCAAAAACCCAAAAAAATTAGAATCCTTGGTAGTTGTTTTTACTTGTTTACTTTCATTTTGCTGAAATGGCCAATCCTGAAAACACCAAGTTGTGTGACTTTACTAGCACAAACAATAGTGATTTTATCTGCACTCCTATTGCACCACCTGCTACTGCTGCAAACTTTTATGAGATTAAGCCTGCTTTATTGAACCTTGTTATGAAAGAGCAATTTTCTGGTGCTAGTACTGAAGATGCTGCAGCTCATCTCAACAATTTTGTTGAGCTATGTGAGATGCAGAAATATAAGGATGTTGATAGTGATATTATTAAGCTCAAGTTGTTTCCTTTTTCTTTGAAAGGAAAAGCTAAAGATTGGTTGCTGTCTTTGACTAAGAATAGTATTGATTCATGGGCTAAGTGTAAGGATGCTTTTATTGGTAGATACTATCCTCCTGCTAAGATTATATCCTTGCGTAGCAATATTATGAAGTTTACTCAATTTGATAATGAACATGTTGCTCAAGCTTGGGAAAGAATGAAATCTATGATAAAGAATTGCCCCACTCATGGATTGACTACTTGGATGATTATCCAAATTTTTTATGCAGGACTGAATTTTTCTTCAAGGAACCTACTTGATTCAGCTGCTGGAGGCACTTTTATGTCCCTTACCTTGGGCGCCGCATCAAAGCTACTCGACAACATGATGGTAAATTATTCTGAATAGCACACCGAGAGAGCTCCACAAGGTAAGAAGGTAAATTCTGTTGAGGAAACCTCTTCCTTGAATGATAAGATTGATACCATTATGGCTATGCTTGCTAATGATAGGACTCATGTTGATCCTAACAATGTTCCTTTGGCCTCTTTGGTTGCTCAAGAAGAGCATGTTGATGTGAATTTCATTAGAAACAATAATTTTAACAACAATGCTTATAGGAACAATTTTGCTAGTAACAATTATAGGCCGTATCCTTCTATTAATGGTAATGGTTATGGTAACTCTTATGGTAATTCCTACAACAACACTAGGGCCGCGCCCTCCGAGCTTGAGGTAATGCTCAAGGACTTCATCGGTAAGCAAACTGCTTTTAACAAGTCTGTTGAGGAAAAGTTAGGCAAAATTGATATTCTTGCTTCTAAAGTTGATAGCCTTGCTCATGATGTTGAACTTCTGAAATTAAAAGTGTTTCCTAATGATGTGAAAGAGAGCAATGTTCTTGCTACCGCTAATGCTATTCAAGTTGGAATTGATGAAAATATTAGATCGTTAGCGGAATTGCATGCCAGGTGGGAAAGAGAAGATGAGATGGCTAGAAAGATGAAGGTATGTACTATTACTACCTCTAATGATGTTTCTCCTACTGCTAGCAATCCTCTTACTTTGATTGGTGTAGAGAAAACTCCCACTCCTTGTGTTAAAAAGCCTAAAACTGCCAAAACTTTTTCTCAAAAGAGTGCTGAAATTTTTCGGAGTGTGGGAGATGATAGCTCTATTTCTTTTAATGATTTTGATATTGATGGCTGCAATATATCTGAAGTAATTTTGTTCTTGCAAAAGCTTGCTTTGACTCCCAATGCTAGTTCTCTAAATATTGCTTTTACTAAGCATATTACCAATGCTCTCATAAAAATTAGGGATGAAAAGTTGAAGCAAAAAGCCTCTGTTCCCAAGAAGTTAGAAGATGGTTGGGAACCCATCATTGATATGCATGATAATGGTTATGATTGCAATGCTTTATGTGATCTAGGTGCTAGTATTTCTATCATGCCTAGAAAGATTTATGACATGCTTGATTTACCACCGCTTGAAAAATGTTATTTTGATGTTCCTATTGCTGATGTTGCTAAGAAGAAACCTTTGGGAAGAATTAATGATGTTCTTATTGTGGTTAACAATAACCTTGTTCCCATTGATTTTCTTGTTATGGACGTTGAATGCCATGCTTCATGTCCTATTATTTTGGGAAGACCCTTTCTTCGAACTGTAGGTGCCATCATTGATATGATGGAAGGCACTATCAAATATCAATTCCCACTAAAGAAAGGTATGGAACACTTCCCTAGGAAAAGAAATAAATTACTTTTTGATTCTATTCTTAGAGCAAATTATGAGCTTGATGCTTCATCTATTGATGTTACTTGATTCGCAATTTTCTGCGCCTAGCTCAAAGGCGTTAAAGAAAAAGCACTCTTGGGAGATAACCCAATGTTTTTACTTTCAGTACTTTTTCTTTTATTTGAGTCTTGGAAGTCATTACTACTGTAATGACCGCTCCTTCTCTTGTTTATTTCGTTTTTGTGCCAAGAGAAGCCTCTAATTCGAGTGAGGTAAAGATTTGGGGATGTTGCTGTCCTGAAACTGTTTTCGGTGCTGCACCGTAAAAATTCGTGAAAATTCTCTGTTTATCTTTTGGACCTGAAATTTCTTGTGCATATGCCCCAGGTTATATCCAAACTTTTGTTAGTTTAACACTTTTTGATTTGAGCAACAGAAAACCCCTCGAAAATTCGACCTTTGTCAGCTGTTCAGTTTTGACAGATTTCTGCCAATATTTGTGTTTGCCACTTTATCGCTTTCTTTTGAGTTCTTTTTATCACGGAACTTTTGGGGAGGTTGCTACAGTAGTATTTACTATATATGTGGTGGTTTTGAGTTGAAACCTGAAGCAAATAGAGGATTGATTATATGTTATGCTTGCACTAATGTTGCTAATAGAATTGTGTTTAGTTTTGTATGAAGGAAGTTTTCAAGTGTAGGGATTGGAGAATGATGAGATGAGTTGAAGAATGGACAAAAGCTCAAGCTTGGGTATGCCCATGCATCACCCCAAGAAATATCCAAGAAGTACATGCGTCAAAGCTTGGGGATGCCCCCGAGGCACCCCTTCTTCATCGGCAAAAATCAGGTCACCTTTCAAAACACTATATTTTTATTGCTTCATGCACTATGTGTTTTTCTTGGAGCGTCAGTTGTTTTAGTTTTCTTAGTTAGTTAAGTTTGTTTGTTTGCTGCAATAAATGGTTGGACCCCAACAAATTTCTTTTGGAGGAGATGTACTCGTTTTCATTTGCCAAGAACGCTCTAGTTTCACTCTTATTAAAAATCGAGTGTTCTTCTTATTCTGCTACTGCTTTTGGTTTTCGTTTTCGCCTTGATTTGCGTTCAGACCTTGTCATATCTTCTCATCAAGGTGTATTTTTGCCTATGATCTTTATTGGTTTTCATCAAAAGAGGTGTTTATAAAAATTTCAAATGGTGTTGGAAAAGAGAAAAAGCTTTGTGCAAAATAGTGGTACAAGAAGGAGCTTGTGTAGACTGCGGCTTAGGCTTTTTCATGTCATTCTTGATGTCTTTTTGATAGTATACTTAGTGGTTTTGCTGTAGCATGACTTGTCTCAAATAACTAAGATTGCTTAATGAGCCTTTGAAAAAATCATGCGTTGTTTTTATTGTATGGAAGCATTATTTTGGTTTTCTCCTTGATGCTTTATTTGGGTTGACTTGGCGCATGCTCACACATGTTAGACTCTTACAAAGTCGCCAATAGCCTTCATGATCATTTAGTTTTTGACTTTTGATGCCATCCTATGCTTCTTTTAATGTCGCTTTGTCGCTTTGCATGATTATGGCCATTATTGCTCTCTTAGTTGGTTGCTCCCAGTCTTTTGCTAGCCCTCGCCTTGTACTGAGTATGATCTCTACTCGTGCATCCAACTCCTAAAAGCCAAAGTTTTCCAAAGTGTCCACCATACATACCTACTAGCAATTTGCTATTCCAAGTAAATTTGACTTGCTTTTATTTTCTCTTCAAATTAAACTCTTACCAGTGTTATGCGAAATTCGGTTAGTAAAGCTCTCACGAACCGGAAGGCACACTTTACTTTTTCCTGTTCTTAAAAAATTGACATTGTGGTCTCTTATGTTGAGTTGTTATGCTTGCAAGTTGTAAGTTGGATTCTAGCCCATCCATGCTGTCATGGGGCAAGCTTTCAACATTGCACTTCTTATTTGAGTTGATATCGTGATCTTTTGTCTATGGATGCCCGCGGTGTGAAATGAATTGGGAATCTTGTGGGGATCATGGAGTTTGTATATGTGTTAGGGAAACGCCGGGCCGCCAATCTAAGCCATGCATAATTCATGGTGGAAATTTGCAGCATACCCATGGTGAACATTCGACGACGCATCTCACAATAAAAAGCTAAACAAAAGGCAAATAAAAGAGATGTCGAGGTGTTCATTGTCTGCTTGTCCTGTCATTTTGGTGTGGGCTTGTTCCATGTCATCGGGCACGGAGGTACCCCACTGGCGGTTCTCAATGATATGCATATACTTACAATGACAAGAGCCTTGCTTGGGACTCTAAGTAAAGTAGCATGAGGTTTGGGTACTCGTATTCACGGGGCACGAGGTTTTCAACTTATGATTTGTCAAGCATATGCATCATAATTGTTCTCGCATTAACTTTAACCATTCAAGATGCTTATGACGGGGTAATGAGAGCTCAAAGCCGGTAAGTACCATAATTTTTGAAGGTTATAAAACTTGCAATCACTGCTTCCCTCTGCGAAGGGCCTTTCTTTTACTTTTATGTTGAGTCACCACCTTCTTTCTTTATGCACCATTAAGAGAGCATAGTTGTCATTCTTAGTGTGATATGCATTGTCCCAAAGTTCATTGATTGATTCATATTGTTGGTTTCACTTGTTCTTAAATTATTTGTATCTAGTCGCCCTCTTAAACTTGAAGGTGTCCTATGCATTTATGTTTTGCTCTCTTTGAAGGACAAGCTGAAAACCATTTGTATGTTTTTCCTTATGATTTGAACACACGTTTGACTTTCATTGTTTCATTTTCATGATCTTTTGTTTGTGTTCATTTGCATGTTTACAACATGGTTGCTAAGTTCTTATTGTCATGATTATATCTTCATGTCCATGTTTTAAGTTCTTATGATCCCAGCTCACCAATGCTTACATATATGATCAAGATTGTGTAGGTGCATGTCACCTCAAAAATTATTCTTTTGTTATCACTTACCTACTCGAGGACGAGCAGGAGTTAAGCTTGGGGATGCTTGATATGTCTCCAACGTATCTATAATTTTTGATGCTCCATGCTTGTTTTTACACCATTTGCCTATTGTTTTGTTACACTTAGTGGCACTTTTATGCATTTTCCGGAACTAACCTATTAACAAGTTGCCACAGTGCAAGTTTCCTGTTTGCTGCTGTTTTTGTGTTTCAGAGTGATACACAGGAAATATTCTCGGAATTGGATGAAACAAGTTCCTGAAGTCTTATTTTACCCGGAAGCTTCCAGAGATCCGAAGGAGAGTCGAAGGGGGGCCACCAGGGCCCCACACGCAGGGGCGGCGCGGCCAGGCCCCTGGCCGCGCGGGCCCCGCGTGAGGGCGCCTGGCTCCTCCTCTGACGACGCCCCTTCGCCTATAAAGACCCCCCGATGGAAAAAACCTAAGTACCCGATCAGATTTCCAGAACACATCGCGATCCGCCGCCACCGTCGACCCGAAGATCGGGAGGGTCCAGAAGCTCTTCCCGGCACCCTACCAGAGAGGGGAATCGCCACCAGAGGTCTTCTTCATCGCCATGCTTGCCTCCGGAGCGATGAGTGAGTAGTCTACCTTGGACTATGGGTCCATAGCAGTAGCTAGATGGTTGTCTTCTCCACCATGTGCTTCATGTTTATATCTCATGAGCTGCCCTACATGATTGAGATCACCGTTATGTAATTCTACATGTTTGGTTTGTTGGGATCCGATGAATATTGGTGTTTATGATTAAGTTGTTGTATTGAATTATATCTTTTGTTATCTCTATGTTGTTTATGATCTTGCATGCTCTCCGTTGTTAGTAGCTATCTTGGCCGAGTAGTTGCTAGTGACTCCAAGAGGGGGTATTTATGCTCGATAGTGGGTTCATGCCTCTATTTCACCTGGGGGAGTGACAGAAACCTCTAAGGTGGTAGATGTGCTGTTGCTACTAGGGAGAAAACAACATTCATATGCTCAAGGGCATATGCTTTGTTTACATTACACACTTTGCTTAATGCAATTATCTGTTGTTCGCAACTTAATACTACTAGGGTGTTCGGATTGATATCCCCGGGAGTGGATTATTAGTCATAGATACAGTTGGATGGCGGTCTATGTATTTTGTTGTAATGCCCAGAGTAAATCTCATAGTGATCTTCTTGACATATCACGTTTATATTTATTCTATCAATTGCCCAACTGTAATTTGTTTACCCAGCATGTGTTATTTTATCTATGGAGAGACACCACTAGTGAACTGTGGACCCCCGGTCCTATTTCCATCATATTGCTATCACCTGTTTACTTTACTCGCACTGTTTACTTTACTCATACTGTTTACTTTACTCACATACTATATTGTTTTCCACTCGATACACTCATAATCTTTGTTTCAAGCAAACCGGTGAGATTGACAACTTCATCGCAAGTTGGGAACAAAGTACTTGGTTGTGTTGTGTGCAGGTTCCGCATTGCTACTGGCCGAAGACGAGTCAACAAGTATCGTTAAACGGCGCCCTTGTTGGAGTGTTACTAAGCCAGTCCGCATCACCTTCAGTCGTCATTGTCTCTCCTCTCCTGACCGATATTAAACCTTGGTTTCTTAACTGAGGGAAAACTAGCTGCTATACTCATCATACCTTCCTCTTGGGGTTCCCAATGGGCTGGTTATTCACCACGCACAAGGACAGTCTGCTTCACATCAATTTGGCACCAGCAGCTAATTTTCTGGGCGCCATCAATAAGGGATCAAGGGGACAATGGCAGATGTGGGCCAGGGTGGCCACACCACTGGGTGGCGCGGCCAGGGCCTGGCCCACACCACCAGGTGGTGTGGGTGCCTGGCTGCTCCCCTCGCTCTCCCCTTTTGGCTACTTTCGTCATTTGGTAAAATATGATTTTCTCGATAATTTCCTGGAATTGCTGATCTTCAGAAATATGGTGTCTTGACGGTCCTTTTTCTAGCAGAATCCTAACTCCAGCAGCAAGTTCTCCAATAATCATCAAACATGCAAAAACAACGGAAACAACATAAGTATCACCTCTAAATATGAAATATATCAATGAATAATAGTAAATTATGATATAAAATAGTGATGCAAAATGGACGTATCAACCCCCCCAAGCTTAGACCTCGCTTGTCCCCAAGCGAAAACTGAACTCGGTAAACATGACCACAGGTTTATGGAGTGAAGTGTCGACAAACAAAATACAGACAAGAAGCATCACACTTACCAAGGCACAAATCATAGTAGACAGCAACTTCCCTTCATATAACTAGACTTGCAATAAGCAAAGGGAATCACAATAAAGATGCACAAGGTAAATCATGATTGGTGATGGCAAAACTTTGTTCTTGGTCAGAGAACAATGAACATAAAGTACTTATATTTTGAACGGAGCTTTTTATATCAGAGCTAACAAAGCAAGAGTCACATGCTCAACCATAACAATCTCTTTACAATCATAGAAAGCTTTCAAAGATATATTCTTTCAGATAAAAGCATCATACTAACAAAGGAAGATAGTAAACATGATTGAACATATCAACATATGGATGAATGAAACATAACAACTCAAATGCTTGCTTGAGATAGAGGGGAATAGGTTGACTCAACATAAAAGTAAAAGATAGGCCCTTCGCAGAGGGAAGCAAGGATTAAACATGTGCTAGAGCTTTTCATTTGTGAAATAGAGGTAAAAGTTGTTTTGAGAGGTGGTTGTCTTTGTCAACGACTAGCAACGGAGTTCTTGCCATCTTCCATACTAAACAAGTGAGAGCGGTTCCGAGATGTTAATTAATCGGCACAATTGTGCTCTTTTATAGCTTGGCACTCCTTCCCAATTTTCCTTTCTCAAACCATGGCTAACCGATTCCATCGGGTGCCCACCAACTTTCACATACCATGGAGGAGTGCCTTTTTCTTTTCTCTTTCTTTTTTTTAGATTACAATGGTCTCACCAGCTCCCTTACAAAATTAGTGACGAGCAGATGAAGCATGCAAGTCGAGGGGTACTCAATTTAGTATGGAAGATAACAAACCCAACCATTATGTCCTCATGAGCTAAAAACAGTGGCACAAAATAAGAAGTAGTTGAAGGTTTTTGAAAGGTAGCACATGAAAATTTACTTGGAATGGCTTGAAATACCATGCATAGGAATTTATAGTGGACTCTTTGGAAATAACTTGGTTTTTGGGGATTGGATGCACGAGAAGTATTCCCTCTCAGTACAGGTTTTTGGCTAGCAAGGGTGGGTAGCAAGCATAAGAGTTGCATGAAACAAACAAACATATATATGATAGAAAACAATCATGCAAATTTCCTTGAAAGTACAAACGATTTTAGCTTGAGAATACTAATTGATGAGGACATCCCTACTATTGTTCCATCTCCACTTCGTGATGTTGACAAGCAAGTTGCTGCAAAGAAGAAGTCCAATGATGAAATCAGAATTGGACCTATCACAAGAGCTCGTGCAAAGTTAATAGAACAACAGGTGAATTTGCTCCTAATAGAATCTGATTATTTTGTTAATGAGAATTGTTTACTGCCTAAGTCTTTGTGTGTTTGCATACTCAGGTTCATGGGAGAAGAAGGCATAGCACGAGGGAGCGAGGAGTTGAAGCAGCTGGAGCAAGACGTGATGATCATGCCCATGGATGCGAGGGAGGAGAGGGAGGCCGGCGACCAGCATGAGGAGGAGAAGGACATCACGCAGGAGGCTGCACATGGCGCACCACCAAGTGTTTGTGCGCCATACACCTAAGGCCTGCGCGCCTAGTTGGCTGCACCCAACCATTGGGTCAGTTTGTATCACATAAGGTTGAGTCGAACCACGTTAGAGGACCAGGTCAGGTCGGCTGCCCTTTGGCCAGCCGCACCCCCCATATAATAAGTGCCTATGCGCCATAGAAGAGGGAGACCACGTTTTAGACAAAACCCTAGTTCTTGAGACTGCTCTAAGCATTCATCTTGAATTCTTGTCTCCAATTCGTTTCGATCTGGAGATTACATACTGCAAGTTAAGTGTGATCTGCTGTTCCATTGGGACTTAGTGAATTGCAATTATACCGTTTCGTGGTCGACGGCTACGTTGTGCAAGTGTGTGAAGTCGTGAATATCCGAAGGGTAGAGAGCTGTTGCATTGGCATCAGGGATCTAGCGAGGAGAGATCATCGGCGACACCAAGTTATCTATCATCATCATTACTACCGCAAGCTTACTGAGAAGATCGGGCCACCCCATATCATCTTGGTATCAGATTTCCAGTGTTTCCTCGGTAAGCATCCACCAGATCATCCGTAGATTAGTTGTGTTTTTTTCGTCCTATCCAGAAAAAGCCAAAAAAAATTAGGGTTCATAGTTTGGCCATAGCCTAGATTGCATCGTAGATTGGTTTTAGTTGCTGGTCATTTTTCCTTCTTTGATCCGATCTGTTTCTTGTTCCGTAGGAGTCTAGGTTCTAGTCGGTTTTAGGTTTTGGGTCGGAGTTGTGTTTTCCACCGAGTCCACTTTCATCTCGAATTGTTTCCGCCGCCTTTGTTCTGATCCGAGTCGGCAGATAAACCCTCATCCGATTTTCCTTGTGAATCGCTGCCGTGATACGAGTTCACTCGTTGTTAAGAGTCCAGCCGCGGCACGCTTTCTGTGTGTTCTCCTGCCGTGGTACAAATCCGAGTCCTTTTCCTTCTCCGTTTGACAAACATAGCCACAGCCTTTCTACTATACCATTGTGTAGGAGCTTACCTATTTGAGACTAGCATATTTTTGTTGCTCCACGGGCTGCTCTGTTTAGGGTTTTCGAGCTACAGTACTCCGTGAATTGGTTTTATAAAGAGAGTCAAAAAAAAAGAGAAAAGAGAGAAAATCAAAATCAGAAAAGTGAGAAGCGGAGTTTCACTTCTTTCAGAGGCCGCAGCATATATCTAATTTTGTGCACTAGTAGATTGAGCAATCTTGTGCCTGTTTACATTGAGCATTGCTAGTGTCTCTCTTGTGCATTGCAACATATCCTGTTTTATAGTTGCTTTGCCACGTTTATCTCCACGTGTGTGTTTCCCTTGGGTGTTTTGTTCACACGATCAGCACTAGGACTTGTCTTTGGTGTAGTTAGGATACCATACCTACAGCTCCACCATATACTCCTGCTTTGTCGTGTGATTGCTCTTATACCCTGGTATTCACTTCATCACATCCGTGCATTAGTCATCTATCCGACCGGGTACGCAATTGCTATTCACTTTGGAACGGTAAGATTTCCTTTTCTTGTCAGTTTTGAGTGAGTTGTGAGTGTGCCACCAAAAAGATTTTTGATTTAGTGCACTAACCTACTAATCATGTCTGTTAGTGGTGTTGATGTGATGCAGAAAAAGGCTGATGATGCTACTGTTACATGGAGGGAATATGAAGCTCTCCGTGATCATTTGCAAGGGGTTATTACTAGATCCACTGAAAACATTGACGCTGATATTCAAGCTGTGCAAATGAAAGTGGATGCAACTGAAACTACAGTCAATGCTATGAAAGCGCAAGTCACTGCTCTCCAGACAAGCATACAGCAATTGACAACTTCCTTCAATGGGCTGCGTGTAGCTGTTGAGCACCGCCAACATGAGGACCATGACGATGCTGATAGTGTCCATGGAGATAATGAAAACATGATGGGCAACAATGGCCGTGGGCGTGGCTTTCCAGGACAGGGTCGGCCACCACCACCACTTGGTGCTCGGCGTGTGCCATTTCAGGAGGATGATGGCTTGGGCAAGCCCAAGTTCACGATTCCCAGATTTGAAGGCTCCACTGATGCGGAGGAGTACCTTACTTGGGAACTCAAGATTGAAAAATTATGGCGTTTGCATGATTACACTGAAGATAGGAAGATCAAGCTTGCTTCTTCGGAATTTTATGGTTATGCCTTGCGTTGGTGGGATAGCATTGTGAGGGAAAGAAGAGATGCCAACGAGCTTCCTGTTCTTACATGGCGCAATATGAAGGAGATCATGCGAGCTCGTTTTGTTCCCACTAATTACCTGCGTACTGTTTATGATAAATTGACACAATTGAAGCAAGGAACCATGACCATTGATGCTTATTACATGGAGATGGAGATGTTGCTGCAGCGTGCACGTGTTCGAGAGTCTATTGAGATGACAATGCAGCGATTTCTTCATGGGCTGAAGTACAACATAAAAGGTATTGTTAGGCATCATTCCTACAACAATATGAACGAGCTTTTGCATCATGCACGGGAGGCTGAATCGCAGCTAGCTAAAGAGGCTCAAATCAAGGCATGATATACTACTTCTGGGAGGTTTTCTGGCAGGGCGCCGCACCAATCTGCAGCGCCTATGGAGGGTGCCACCAGAGGCCCCTCTTCTTCCCACTCTAACCCAGCCTCCAATGTTTCTACTGCAAAGAAACCAGCAGCTCCTGCGCCTAGCTCTGGTTCCAACATGTCTACAGCTCGTAATAGAGATATGCAATGCCATACATGTGGTGGCAAGGGGCACTTCAAGCGCGAGTGTCCAAACAGAAAGGTGATGATTATTAATGATGATAATGAGTATGAGACTGGAGATGACGCTGATCCGTATGATTCCAATGATGATGGATACACAAGTGAGGGCGGCAT
Source organism: Dactylis glomerata (assembly GCA_007115705.1). Lineage (NCBI taxonomy): Eukaryota > Viridiplantae > Streptophyta > Magnoliopsida > Poales > Poaceae > Dactylis > Dactylis glomerata. The sequence continues at coordinate 2,997,704 of QXEO01000900.1, forward strand.
GGATGCCTTTGCTTCTCCAGCGCCTACCATTGTTGTCTCGCAGCGTGCATTGAGTGTCACGCCACATGCTGATTCCCAGCGCTGCAATCTGTTCCAAACAAAAGCACTAGTTGGCCCAAACAAAGCTTGCAAAGTAATCATTGATGGAGGTAGCTGCCGCAATCTAGCAAGCAAGGAGCTATGTGCCAAGCTAAATCTGAAATATTTACCTCATCCAAATCCCTACTACATCCAATGGTTGAGTGATAATGGAGAGATGAAGGTAAATCATATGGTGCGTGTGAATTTTGAGATAGGACCATACAAGGATTCCATTGAGTTTGATGTGGTTCCTATGACTGTTTGTCACCTACTACTGGGTCGGCCATGGCTGTATGATCGCCATGTGCAACACAATGGCCGAGCCAATACCTATCACTTGGAGTTCAAGGGCAAGAAAATTAATCTACAGCCTATGTCACCGCAGCATATTGTCAATGAGTCTCGTCAGAAAACAGAAGTGAAGCTAGAACAGCCACCTACACGAGAAAATAATGTAATAGCCGTGAGTGAAAATATAACGAAAAGTGAGAGACTGCCTAGTTTGCTTATATTAGCCACCAAAGAAGACATGGTAGAATTTAGAGAGGATCCTACAGCCATGCCACTTGTGCTTATGTACAAAGGCGAGGTGTTAGTTTCTAATGATATGCAACCTGTTTATCTTGGTGTTTCTAATGTATTGCAGGAGTATGACGATGTGTTTCCGGAGGAGGTGCCCGCAGGACTGCCACCATTGCGTGGAATTGAGCATCAAATTGATTTGATCCCTGGTGCCACTCTTCCAAACCGTGCGCCATACAGGACCAACCCCAAAGAGACAAAGGAAATACAGCAACAAGTACAAGCGCTTCTGGACAAAGGGTATATTCGTGTTTCTCTTAGCCCTTGTGTTGTTCCTGTTATTTTGGTGCCTAAGAAAGATGGTACATGGCGCATGTGCGTAGATTGTAGAGCTATTAATAACATCACTATTCGATATCGTCATCCTATTCCACGCTTAGAGGATATGCTAGATGAATTGAGTGGTGCTGCTATTTTTTCTAAGATTGATTTGCGTAGTGGATACCATCAAATTAGGATGAAAGAAGGGGATGAATGGAAAACTGCTTTCAAAACTAAATTTGGTTTATATGAGTGGCTAGTTATGCCTTTTGGTCTTACTAATGCACCTAGCACATTCATGCGCTTAATGAATCATGTTTTGCGAGAGTTTATTGGTCGTTTTGTGGTTGTATATTTTGATGATATACTTATTTATAGCCGCACTGAATCTGAACATTGTGAGCATATTAGACAAGTTTTGCAAGTGTTGCGTCATGCTAAATTGTATGCTAACCTTGAGAAGTGCACTTTTGCAAAAGATAAAGTGATATTTCTGGGATATGTTGTATCTACGCATGGGGTAGAGGTAGATTCATCTAAAATTGAAGCAATTCAACATTGGCCTACTCCCATGAATGTTAGTCAAGTACGAAGTTTTCACGGTCTTGCTGGTTTCTATCGGCGTTTTGTGAAAGACTTTAGTACTATTGCTGCACCATTGAATGAATTAACTAAGAAAGGAGTGCCTTTTGTATGGGGCGCTGCCCAAGATCATGCATTTGATGAGCTGAAACATTTGCTTACTTCTGCACCATTGCTTGCACTACCAGATTTTTCTAAGCAATTTGAAGTTGAATGTGATGCTAGTGGTATAGGAATTGGTGGTGTGTTGATGCAAGAAGGTAGACCTATTGCTTATTTCAGCGAGAAACTTTCTGGTGCTAGACTGAATTATCCTGTTTATGATAAAGAATTGTATGCGCTTGTTCGAGTTCTTGAGGTTTGGCAACATTATTTGTGGCCAAAAGAATTTATCATACATTCTGATCACGAAGCTTTAAAATATCTGAAAGCTCAATCTAACTTGCATAGGCGCCTAGCTAAGTGGGTTGAGTTCATTGAGTCATTTCCCTACATAATCAAGTATAAGAAAGGGAAAGAAAATGTTGTTGCTGATGCTCTATCTAGGAAGAACATGTTATTGACGCATCTTGATGTTAAAATTCCTGGTTTAGAGAGCTTGTGTGATTTGTATGCCACTAATCATGATTTTGCTGAACCATATCGTTTGTGTATGCTTAGAAATGCATGGGACAAGTACCACATACATGATAGATTTTTGTTTCATGCTAACAAACTATGTGTTCCAGAATCGTCGGTACGTTTGCTATTGTTGCAGGAATCACATGCTGGCGGATTGATGGGTCACTTTGGGCGTGAGAAGACGCTTCTCATGCTCGCTGATCATTTTTATTGGCCCAAGATGAGGCGTGACGTGGACAGATTTGTTAGGCGCTGCATTGTATGCAACACGTCCAAGTCCAAGCTGAAGCCTCACGGTTTGTATACGCCACTACCTGCGCCTACCACACCATGGGAAGATATAAGTATGGATTTTGTGTTAGGTTTGCCACGCACTAAAAGAGGTCATGATAGTATATTTGTGGTAGTGGATAGATTCTCTAAGATGGCACACTTTATTGCATGCCACAAAAGCGACGATGCGTCGCACATAGCTAATCTGTTTTTCAGGGACATTGTCCGCTTGCATGGAGTGCCCAAGACAATTGTTTCTGACCGGGACGTGAAGTTTATGAGCTACTTCTGGAAGACACTATGGGGCAAGCTGGGAACGAAGTTACTGTTTAGCACTACATGTCATCCCCAAACTGATGGTCAAACGGAGGTGGTGAATAGAACATTGTCACAATTGCTGCGAGCCATGATCAAGAAAAATCTGCGTGAGTGGGAGGAGTGTTTGCCACATGTTGAGTTTGCATATAACAGAGCGGTGCACACTACTACTCAGCTTTGTCCTTTCGAGGTGGTGTATGGTTTCAAACCAATCACACCACTAGATTTGCTGCCTCTTCCATTGCATGAGAGAGTTAATATGGAGGCATCAAAAAGAGCAGATTATGTGAAGAAAATTCATGAGAAGACACGAGAGGCCATTGAGAAGAAAGGCAAGAACATTGCTGCTACACGAAACCAATCAAGAAAGCAAGTTTTGTTTCAGCCTGGAGATATGGTTTGGGTGCATCTGCGCAAGGATAGGTTCCCACAGCTGCGAAGTTCCAAGTTGAGGCCGCGTGGTGCTGGTCCTTACAAGGTGCTAGCCAAGATAAATGACAATGCCTACTCGATTGATATTCCTATTGCTGAGTTTGGTGGCATTAGCAACAGCTTCAACGTTGCTGATTTGTCACCATATGATGGAGAAGACCTTGGAGCGTCGAGGTCGACGCCTTTTGAAGGGGGGAGATGATGAGGACATCCCTACTATTGTTCCATCTCCACTTCGTGATGTTGACAAGCAAGTTGCTGCAAAGAAGAAGTCCAATGATGAAATCAGAATTGGACCTATCACAAGAGCTCGTGCAAAGTTAATAGAACAACAGGTGAATTTGCTCCTAATAGAATCTGATTATTTTGTTAATGAGAATTGTTTACTGCCTAAGTCTTTGTGTGTTTGCATACTCAGGTTCATGGGAGAAGAAGGCATAGCACGAGGGAGCGAGGAGTTGAAGCAGCTGGAGCAAGACGTGATGATCATGCCCATGGACGCGAGGGAGGAGAGGGAGGCCGGCGACCAGCATGAGGAGGAGGAGGACATCACGCAGGAGGCTGCACATGGCGCACCACCAAGTGTTTGTGCGCCATACACCTAAGGCCTGCGCGCCTAGTTGGCTGCACCCAACCATTGGGTCAGTTTGTATCACATAAGGTTGAGTCGAACCACGTTAGAGGACCAGGTCAGGTCGGCTGCCCTTTGGCCAGCCGCACCCCCCATATAATAAGTGCCTATGCGCCATAGAAGAGGGAGACCACGTTTTAGACAAAACCCTAGTTCTTGAGACTGCTCTAAGCATTCATCTTGAATTCTTGTCTCCAATTCGTTTCGATCTGGAGATTACATACTGCAAGTTAAGTGTGATCTGTTGTTCCATTGGGAATTAGTGAATTGCAATTATACCGTTTCGTGGTCGACGGCTATGTTGCGCAAGTGTGTGAAGTCGTGAATATCCGAAGGGTAGAGAGCTGTTGCATTGGCATCAGGGATCTAGCGAGGAGAGATCATCGGCGACACCAAGTTATCTATCATCATCATCATCACTACCGCAAGCTTACTGAGAAGATCGGGCCACCCCATATCACTAATGCTTATGAGCAAATCATGAAGGAAAGCTGAAATGATGTATCTACTAGTATTTCCCTCTTTTCTACTCAAGCCTCAAGGTATTGTTGCTACTGACCATTGCTAAGTTTGCCAAAACCAACTAGATTTACTCATGCTCCCAAAGTGATACCAATACTAATCAACAAGACTAATTGACAAGGGTATAGATAATAGAGCCCGTTACTTGAGTACCCCAGGCCCGTTAAGCTAGGACCAAGTGTAATCATAGTCAAAATATGAGTTCATGTCATATACCGATGTTGTAATATGTATCAGACCCCTCCGGTTCCTTGAGACCTAGCCACCTATATATAGGGGCCAGGAGAGGCCGGTCAGGGACAGATTGAAAGTAAGCCAAGTTGACCACCATGTTTATTCCCAATACACGCCTTGTTTGACTGATTTTACCTTCGAGTTCATCTGACGCCCTATTCCCCCGATCCTAAGTCCTTCACCTAGGACATTTGTCGAGTTAACCCTCATCAATTGGCGCCGACCATGGGAACTCTAGGCATTGGAATCATGAATTCGACGGCTTTTTCGCTTTTAGCCAACAGCAGTTCAGAAGTCGACGAAAAGCAGAAGATGGAGTTGATGATCGGGAGCCTGAGCTTTTGCGTTGGACTTTCAGGTTCGATTTGTCCTTCAGATCCGATGAAACTGGATTCGTCGGCGAGCAAAATCAAGAGAATCACAATGTCTGGATCATCAGTGGGCTCTTCCAGCGAGGTAAACTTGCCGGTCAGCTTTGCAACAGCAGAAGATATAGGAGAAAAAATCAAAGATTTCGACGAAACCACAGAAAAATTCAACATAGATGAAACATTGGGCCAGTCATATCTTAGCCAAAAGGACTTCATCACCCAAACCGGTGGCGTTTCTGGCAATATACAATAGCTATGTGTCATCATCACCAAAGCAGTAGAAGAGAACGACCATGCAGACAACACAACAATCAATGCACAAGTCGACAAATCAAGGAGCAATAGCAAGAAGGAGAAGGAGAAAATTCATGTCTCTACCGGGGAGTGGAGAATCATCATGTCAGCCATCAATCATGGTACGGAAGTACCCGCCAATTCAAGAAGAGAAGTTCTAATGGGGTATCAGTACGCCCTGCATCAACACAAAAAGAAGTTGAGGGAGGAAAAAGACGAGTTCAGGAGAAGTCAAGGAAATGATAGTGTGTCAAGTGGAGCATATTGGGATAAATACAGTGAAGCATCAGAGTCCACCGGAGAAAGGTACAAAGACCCAAAACACAGCAGGAGGACAACATCATGGGCAAGGAAAGAAAGCCACGTAAGGAGCATAAGCGTTCATCCATCAAATGATGAGGAGGATTTTGTGCAGGAAACACCAGAGGCAGCACTAGTAGCAGCACATGCGTATCTATTAACTACACAACCAGAACCCGGAGATCCGCAGGAGCACATGCATCAAGCCGCAATAAGAAGCCTCAGGTTGGTAGAAGACAGGCTAAGGAAGCATTCTTCAGAGAAAAAGGCGACATATCACAAGGATAAGGGAAAGGAAAACTTTAAGCACCAACCCTCGCAAAGCCAAACAAGCGAGTCATCAGGAGACGAAAAGCGTAAGGCACGATGGGAGGATGCAAGGAATATCATAGCGCAAGCAAGAGTAAACAACGCGTGCTATGTGTGGAAAGAAGAAAATTATGAAGACGATGAAAAAGAGATGGGAGCACTATGCTTTACCCGATGGGTTCGTAGAACGCGAGTACCCAAAGGATTAAAACTACCACACGATCAGCAAAAGTATGATGGGTCACAAGAACCTAGACTATGGTAATCAGACTACCTACAAGTAGTACAAATACTCAGAGAAACGAGAGCAACAGCGATGCAAAGCTTGCAATTACACCTCACCGGCGCAACACGGTCTTGGTTAAGCACTCTACCCAACAATTCCATTAGAAGCTGGGGAGAATTGGAGAGTCAATTCATAAGAAATTTTCGTTCGATATACAAACATCCAGCGTCGCTAGAAGAAGTCAAGTCATGCATACATAGGAAGAACGAAACTCTGCGTTCGTACATATAAGGGTGGAGTATAATCAAAAACTCTGCGGAAGACGACTCCGACGAGCGGGCAATAGATGCTTTTTTGGTTGGCCTTCGCCGTTCGGACCTCGTGGAAGAGTTAGGGAGAACAAAGCCTAGGACAGTATCAGAATTAATGGAAGTAGCAAACAAATTCGCCGATGGAGAAGACGCATACAACAACAAAAGGGCACATTCACCAGAAGTCGATAGAGCAAGCAGGCAAAGGCGAAGGTCTCGCAATGAGGATAGCCGCACAAGGCGAAATCAGATAGCCACATGATATGAAAGAAGGGACGAGGAAAGCTACAAAAATAGGGAGTTTCCAGATAGAAGCAGTCGTGGAGAAGGAAAGCCAAAGTACTCCGGCCCGTCGGCAGAAGACATGCTCCATGGCCCCTGTCGCATTCACTATGTGTATTTGGATGGGAAGAGAGTTTCTAATCACCAGATGAAGGACTGCGGAACATTCCTAAGACTACAAGGTGCTCTGAATCCAAACCAAGGAGCACATCAGGGAGGAAGGAGTACAAGCAAAGGATATCAAATGCAACATCTCGCAAAACATCTGGAATCAAAAGTATACATATCTGCAATGATCCAGCCGGTGCCAAAATCCAAGAAAGAGCAAAAGAGCATATCAAGGCAAGTAAACCTAGCAATATCATCACCACCAGCCACTACAGAGTACTTAAGGTGGTCCGACCAGCCAGTCAGGTTTAGCAGAGCAGACCATCCAAGGAAAGTGCCCAGGCCAGGGCATGCGCCAATGGTGTTGAAGGCGCAAATAGGAGGACACGATATTGGGCGAGTATTCATGGACGCAGGAAGCGGCATAAACTTAATATACGCAAGAACTCTGAAAGCAATGAGCATCTCGCTGGAAAGCCTGAAGCCGACAGATTGCTCCTTCCACGGAATAGTACCAGGGAGCGCAAACTACCCCCTCGGGAAAACAGAACTCGACGTTTGTTTTGGAGATAGTGGAAATTACCGCAGAGAAAAGTTAGAGTTCGAAGTAATGGACTGGCCTTCGCAGTATCACGCAATCCTGGGGCGACCAACATTTGCAAAATTCATGGCAGTCCCTCATTACGCATATTTAACACTCAAAATTCCAGGACCATCACAGTACAAGGCAGTTTCAAAGTATCCAATACTTGCAACAAAGAATTCAACAGGATGGCACGAACCTTCAGCATGACAGCTGAATATGCAAGACTCAGGGGTGAAACTGATCACAATGTGCTACCCGATGTCGGTCGATCCCTGCCAGATCAGGCTTTCGACGCAACCTAAGACTCAAAGAAAATCCAGGTCCACCCTATGGACCCGAACAAAACTACCTCCATAGCGGTAAACTTGGACCCCGCATAGGAAAGCGCGCTCATCGAGTTCTGATACGTCTCAAACGTATCTATAAATTTTGATGCTCCATGCTTGTTCTTACACCATTTGCTTTGTGTTTTATTACACTTCATGACGTTTTTATGCATTTTCCAGAACTAACCTATTAACAAGATGCCACAGTGTCAGTTCCATGTTTTCTGCTATTTTTATGTTTCAGAAAAGTTACACAGGAAATATTCTCAGAATTGGATGAAACAAAAGCCGAACCTCCTATTTTTACCGAAGCTTTGCGAAGACCGAAGATGAGACAGAGGGGGGCCAGGGGCCAGCCTCACCACCAGGGGGCGCGGCCAGCCCCTGGCCACGCCCACCTATGGTGAGACCACCTGGTCCACCTCCTGACGCTGCCCCTTTGCCTATAAGTTCCCCTCGACGGGAAAAACCTAAAGGATGGATCTTGAAAGAGCATGTGCCCCCATGTGTGGTTTTGGTAATTAATGACAATCCCTATGGACTAATGTTTGCATTGAGTCATATCTGTAGGACTTGTCCGTAGACAATGCTTGATCCATATGTTGGGTTCAAGGTTGTAAGAAGTTGAATATAAAGAAGATTATGTGATGACCAAGGTGTTATTCAAGGAGTGATCCGAAGATTGGTCATAAGGGAGTTGAGCCTATAGAGTGTGTCTTGAGGAATAAGATGGAGTGAACTCTCATGTGCATTCTCAAGACATCATCATTATGAAAGAAGAAGATGAAGTGCAATGTTGATCAAGTCGAAGCGCAAGATCAAGATAGGCTTCTAGAAGATATCATTTGCTTGAAGCTCGGTGTCCATTTGGTGGGATTGGACATGTGAAGATATTTCTCTAGTGTCTCTCCCGTAGTGAAGTATGGGGGAACAATCCGCAAGACTTCACCGAGCAAGCGCAATCAAGAAAGGTAGTCCAACTTGAGAAGATCAAGATCGTCACCATCTAGCTCAAGTGGAATGCGCAAGGCAAAGGTATGTTCTTGATAGGGTTTCTTTCTTACCGGTCTCATAGTGTGGGAGACCGGGTTTAGGATCGATAGTCCGTACTATCAAGAGGGGCTCTCGAGTGAGTAACTTATTCGTATCGTTCGGAGAGAGCTCAAACCTTTGCATACTTGGCATTATCCTTCTTGGTTCTTATTTGGATTTTATCCATGTGAGTTTCTAGAGCTTGTGGTTATTTCCATGACAAGCTCTAGCTCATCAAAAATGGATTTCGTATGGAACTCTTATTGCGTTTTGGTGTTTGGAGAATTTACCGGTTCCTCATATAGAGACACTTATGTCCTCTAATTTCTAGTAAATTCTCCCTTGCTGGTTCTCCTTGTTGTTAGCTTTCCAACAAAATTGGTTTCATCTCATTCGGGGTTTCCTTGCAAAAGTTATTTGGTTTTTGGGCTGTCCAGTTCGGCCCCTGGTCCGGCCAGGCCGGGCTCCAGGCCGGACCTTCCGGCGGCAGACCGGGCCAGTCCGGTGGAGCAGCCAGACTGCTATTCTGAACCGCCTTTCGACGGGGCGCCGGATCCGTCCGGCGGGCCGCCGGACCGTCCGGCCCAGAGCCCGGCGCCGCCGGACATACGGCCGAACTGGCCGGCGGGCTGCTTCCAACGGCCAGATTTTCCCCACCTATAAATACCCCTTCTTCCTCCTTGAACCATTAACATTTTTTGGGCTTCTCTCTCCTCCATTGTTGACCTTCAAAGCTTGCCCTCCCTCCTCACTTCCCTCCATGTTTCTTGCATCTTTCTAAGGGAAAAGAGAGAGGAGATCTAGATCTACATTTCCACCAATCACTTTCTCCTCTAAGTGAGGGGAACCTATTGGATCTAGATCTTGGAGTTCTTTGTGGATTTCCTCTTTGTTCTTCCTCTCATATCCTCCATAGCATTTGTTGCTTTGGTAGGATTTGGGAGAGAAGGATTTGAGCACTTCGTGTGTTCTTGCCATTGCATTTGGTGCATCGGTTTGAGTTCTCCTCGGAGATTCGGTGGTGAAAGCAAGAAGCTTATTTCCTCTTGGGTTCTTGGAACCCTAGACGGCTCAGTGGATTTCTTGGGGACCTCCAATTAAGTTGTGGAGATCTTCCCAAGCTTTGTGGTCCCTCCGTGGCGATTCTTGGGAGCCTCCAATTGAGTTGTGGAGTGTGCCCCAATCTTAGTGGCTTTGTGGATTTGGGAGCCTCCAATTAAGTTGTGGAGTAGCCCCAAGCTTTGTGCGGGATCGGTGACCGCCCTCAAGGGTCCCATAGTGGATCGGGTCTTCCATCTTGGTGGGAGGGCTCGAGGAGATTACGGTGAGCCTCCGTGGCAGTTTGGGGAGCCTTGTGCCTCCACACCGCTCCAACGGAGATTAGCACCCGCAAGGGTGTGAACTTCGGGATACATCGTTGTCTCCGCGTGCCTCGGTTATTTCTATACCCGAGCTCCTTTACTTATGCAATTTACTTTGTGATAGCCTTCGTGCTTGAAGTTATATATATCTTGCTATCACATAGTTGCTCATCTTGTTTAGCATAAGTTGTTGGTGCACATAGGTGAACCTAGTTTATTTAGGTTTTGTATGCTTGGCAAATTAAATGTTAGTTTTATTCCGCATTTGTCAAGCCGTTCGTAAAAGTTTTAAATCGCCTATTCACCCCCCCCCCTCTAGGCGACATCCATGTCCTTTCAGATCTCTTTTTCACGAAACACACTGCAAGCCGCCGCTGTTGCCGTCGCGAGATCGGGAGGGTCCAGGAGCTCTTCCCGGCACCCTGTCGGAGAGGGGAATCCCTGCCGAAGGCCTTCTACACCACCATGGTCGCCTCCGGAGTGATATGTGAGTAGTCTACCTTAGACTATGGGTCCATAGCAGTAGCTAGATGGTTGTCACCTCCACCATGTGCTTCATTTTTAGATCTTGTGAGCTGCCCTACATGATCAGGATCATCTTTATGTAATCATACATGTTGTGTTTGTTGGGATCCGATAAGTATTGGTACTATGTGATGTTGATGTGTTGAATTATATATCTTATGTTATCTCTATGTTATTTATGATCTTGCATGCTTTCCATTGCTAGTAGCTATCTTGGCCGAGTAGATGCTAGTAACTCCAAGAGGGAGTATTTATGCTCGATAGTTGGGTTCATGCCTCTATTTAATCAGGGGGATTGACAGATACCTCTAAGGTTGTAGATGCGTTGTTGCCACTAGGGAGAAAACAACATTCTTGTGTCCAAGGACATTTGCTTTGTTTACATTATGCACTTTGCTTAATGCAATTATATGTTGTTCGCAACTTAATACTCAAGGGGTCCTCGGATGATTCCCCATGAGTGGATTTTTAGTCATAGGTGCAGTTGGATTACGATCTATGTATTTTGTCGTAATGCCCAGAGTGAATCTCATAGTGATCCTCATGACGTATGTACATTATTTTTGCTCTATCAATTGCCCAACTGTAATTTGTTTACCCAGCATGCGTTTTTTATCTTATGGAGAGACACCACTAGTGAACTGTGGACCTGATGTCTACGCACGCGTCTATTCTTGTAGCCAGTGTTGGGCCTCCAAGTGCAGAGGTCTGTAGAGCAGCAGCAAGTTTCCCTTAAGTGGATCACCCAAGGTTTATCAAACTCAGGGAGGAAGAGGTCAAAGCTATCCCTCTCAAGCAACCCTGCAATTACGATACAGAAAGTCTCTTGTGTCCCCAACACACCCAATACACTTGTCAGATGTATAGGTGCACTAGTTCGGCGAAGAGATAGTGAAATACAAGTGGTATAGATGATTATAAGTAGTAAATGCAATCTGGAATAAAAATGGCAGCAAACAAACATGTAACAAAACAGCAAGTAAACGGTGTGCAAAGCTTGGAAACAAGGCCTAGGGATCATACTTTCACTAGTGGACACACTCCTAACAAATATAACATGATTGAACAAATAAATAACTTCTCTTCACTATTGTACTCTGAATCACTCTCCTATTGAATAACACTAATCATTGCGTAGGGCTACGAAGCACTCCTTAAAGTTCATCAAGTACTTGACAAATGCTACTCGGTGATGGCGCCAGAAAAGAGCTGTGGCGTGTAGTTGACGTGGGAGTAGTAAGTCCTTGTGCGTGGTGATGACCAGCCCGTTGGGAACCCCAAGAGGAAGGTATGATGAGTGTAGCAGCAAGTTTTCCCTCAGTTAAGAAACCAAGGTTTAATGTCGAACAGGAGAGGAGAGACAATGACGACTGAAGGTGTTTGTGGAACCTGCACACACACAAACAAATACTTTGTTCCCAACTTGCGATGAGGTTGTCAATCTCACTGGTTTGCTTGAAACAAAGGTTATGAGCGTATCGAGTGGAAAACAGTAGAGTATGCTAGTAAAGTAAACAGTACGAGAAAAGTAAACAGGTGATTGCAATATGATGTAAATAGGACCGGGGTCCACAGTTCACTAGTGGTGTCTCTCCATAGATAAAATAACACATGCTGGGTAAACAAATTACAGTTGGGCAATTGATAGAATAAAGATAACGTGATATGTCAAGAAGATCACTATGAGATTTACTCTGGGCATTACAACAAAATGCATAGACCGCCATCCAACTGCATCTATGACTAATAATCCACTCCCTGGGATATCAATCCGAACACCCTAGAAGTATTAAGTTGCGAACAACAGATAATTGCATTAAGCAAAGTGTGTAATGTAAACAAAGCATATGCCCTTGAGCATATGAATGTTGTTTTCTCCCTAGTAGCAACAGCACATCTACCACCTTAGAGGTTTCTGTCACTCCCCCAGGTGAAATAGAGACATGAACCCACTATCGAGCATAAATACCCCCTCTTGGAGTCACTAGCAACTACTTGGCCAAGATAGCTACTAACAACGGAGAGCATGCAAGATCATAAACAACATAGAGATAACAAAAGATATAATTCAGTATAGCAACTTAATCATAAACACCAATATTCATCGGATCCCAACAAACCAAACATGTAGAATTACATAACGGTGATCTCAATCATGTATGGCAGCTCATGAGATCTAAACATGAAGCACATAGTGGAGAAGACAACCATCTAGCTACTGCTATGGACCCATAGTCCAAGGTAAACTACTCACTCATCGCTCCGGAGGCAAGCATGGCGATGAAGAAGACATCCGGTGGTGATTCCCCTCTCCAGCAGGGTGCCGGGAAGAGCTTCTGGACCCTCCCGATCTTCGGGTCGACGGCGGCGGCGTATCGCGATGTGTTCTAGAAAACTGATCGGGCCCTTAGGTTTTTCTCGTCGGGGGGTATTTATAGGCGAAGGGGCGTCGTCAGAAGAGGGGCCAGGTGGCCTCACAAGGCGGTGGCGCGGGCCAGGGGCTGGCCGCGCCACCCCAGTGTGTGGGCCCCTGGTCCCTCACCTTCTACTCTCCTTCGGATCTCTGGAAGCTTCCGGGTAAAATAAGACTTCAGGAACTTGTTTCGTCCAATTCCGAGAATATTTCCTGTGTATCACTTCTGAAACACAAAAACAGCAGAAAATAGGAAACTGGCACTGTGGCACTTCGTTAATAGGTTAGTTCCGGAAAATGCATAAAAGTGCCACTAAGTGTAACGAAACAATAGGCAAATGGTGTAAAAACAAGCATGGAGCATCAAAAATTATAGATACGTTTGAGACGTATCAACAAACACCACTCATAGAGATATCCAAATCAAATCACAACTCAAGATAAATATTATTGCAACTTAGACCAAGTACTAACATGGTGCATACACTGTCAATATTACACCATGAAAGGAGGAAAAGATCACTTCAATACTATCATAGTGATAATTATTCTCATAATCCATAGGGATTTCTATTTTCGTGCCCCTGGTTCGTTAGTTGTACTCAGTTTATCCCTAGCCGCTTAACTTTTCCTCAGTTTTCTCCTTGCTCTAGTTTGAAACCCCTCGCAGACGCTCGGACGGGAGGGTTGCGGTCTGGTCAGAGGCCTTAGACCGTTACCGGTGACGGCTAGGGAGCCGCGGTGGTTGTGAATGGACCGTTGCTTTTGAATTGTGTTGACTGTTGACCCAATGAGACACGTCGGACTGGCGGTCTATCACTCACCCAAAGCTTTCCCCTCCGCCGGAGACTGGAAGAGCTCACACACCGCCCCTCCGCCGCCACGCCGTCCTGCCCTCCTACCTTATGGCGTCATCCGCCACCGAGCCGGCCCCGCCCCCACCACCACCCCCGGGAGGCGGAGAGGGCTCCGCCTCCACTAGATCTAGATCTACCCCTATGGCGGTAGAGTTTGTACATCCGTCTAATGTGCCAATTATGCCCCTCAACAGCGGAGAAGATTGGGAATCGGAGGGATCTAACGCATGGATTCCATCTGGGTAAGCATCGTCTGCCTATGTGAATTAAGAGTACGCAGTTTTTTAGCGCGAATCGTTGTTGCTCAACTAACTGCGTTGCTTTTCGAATAGGATTGATCCAGCGCTGGCTTTTCGGCTGGTGGTTAGGCTGGATACTAGCTTTTTGCGTGATTCTGAACGCAATGTGACCAGATTTTACATCCCAGCGGTGGTTGCAACTACCATCTCGTTGAGGGATTTAAAAGATAACATCTACGCTCTGTACCCCTGGGGCGCTGGCGATTCAGTTGATTTCCAATATTTCAACAGCACGGAGGGAAGATTTGTTCCACTAATTTCCGATGACGATCTGGGAATTCTTTTTGCTTTAAATGATTCTTGCCGTGTCGGTAAAATTCGAATCCAATTGGACAGGGTCCAGGCATCATCTGGTGTTGGGGCATCATCAGGTGGTCGGGCATTATGTCTCTCTAGTGTTGCTGCCTCTGCTAATCGTGTGCACCGCCCCGCTCCTTGTAGGTCCACAGCAGCACCATCTGTCCCCAGTGCTAGTGGTAGCCAGATTGTTCCTGCGGTCGATGTGGAGGACGATGCAGAGATTGAGGATCCGTCTCCTCAAGATGATGAGGATGAGTTGATGTTTCCTGAATTGGTAGATCGATGCAGTAAGCAGGCAATGGAGGATCAATACATGGAAGATATTGCACAAGGTGCCAGATTTGATGACACTGATGATGAAGAGAAGGATGAGAACAATGACAGCCTTGTTTTAGCCGATTACGAAGACGATGACTTGCCAACAATTGAGTGGAACAGGGAGGATCCTCAGCTTGCAGAAGGCACCATATTTCAAACGATGATGGACTGCCATAATGCAATTACTACATAATTCATTCTCACCAAGAATGATTATGAGGTTATTAAAAGTGAGCCAGGTAGGTTCACAGTTAAGTGCCCATACAAGAGGTGTAGGTGGAGGCTGCATGCATCCACAATGCTCAGAAGCACCGTGGTTCAGGTACTACGCCAACCAGTTGTGTATTTTAGATCATGGTGTAAAATTTGTTAACTATTACTGACATCCCTTATAATTATGTTTCAGATAAAGAAGAACTCGATCGACCATACTTGTCCACCTCGAGCGGGAGCGCCAGAGGAGAAATCAAAGCTAGCGAAGACTAGGTGGTTGGCAGATGCAATCATAGATTGGCTGAGAGAAACTCCAACACTTGGTCCAACAACACTCATAAAATTGATATCTGATAAGTTTACTATAAACATACCTTACATGAGGATGTTCTATGCAAAGGAAATGGCTCTTGACAGGATAAATGGTCCATGAAATGAAAGCTTTCAGTTGCTTTACACTTTCAAAGCTAAAGTGGAGATGGCTAGTCCAGGCAGTGTTGTAGCGATAGACAAGCATACAGTTCCCTACAAATTGAAAAGCGGGAGGATGATGCAGAAGGAATGTTTTAGAAGGGCTTTTGTTTGTTTCAAAGCTTGCTGGAAAGGCTTTCTGGATGGTTGCAGGCCTTATTTGGCCGTGGATGCAACAACTCTTCATGGCAGGTTTAAAGGATAGCTAGTTGCTGCTACTGCAATTGATGGACACAGTTGGATGTTCCCTGTTGCTTATGGAGTTTTGGAGGTTGAGTCAGAGGAAAGTTGGACTTGGTTTCTGCAGAATTTGCGCAACCTTATAGGTCATCCACCACGACTTACTATCCACACAGACGCTTGCAAAGGTTTGGAGAGTGCAGTAGAAGCAGTATTCCCTGGAGTGGAGCATAGGGAATGTATGCGACACTTGGTACAGAATTTTACAAAGAAATTCAAGGGTAAAGTTTATACTGACAACCTATGGCCAGCTGCATACACATGCAGCATTAGGAAGCATCTGTTTCATTTGGAAGTGTTGTATAAACAAAAAACTGGGGTGAAGGAGTACTTGGATGAACATCATGGTAGGGTGTGGTCAAGAAGACAATTCAATGAAATTTGCAAGGTAGACTATGTAACAAGTAACCTTGCGGAGAGTTTCAATGCAAAGGTCAAGTCATTGAAAGGGCTTATGCTGTGGCAAATATTTGATAAGATTAGGCAGATGATCATGATAAAAATTGATCTGCGTCAAAGAATTGCAGCCACAAAATATGTTGGCCATCTCATGCTCCCATCTTTGATTAAGTCTTTGCATGCCAGGGCAAAACAATTGAAGATGAAATGCATCAGAAAAGGAATGGAGGCTGAGGTAACCTACACTAACAGTAAAAATAGGCAGTGGAGGTATCCAGTGAGTTTGGTTGATAGGACATGCCATTGTAGGCGATGGCAGATCCGTGGGATACCCTGCATACACGCATTGTTTTTCATGAGTGTTATAGCGGGTGCAGAAGGTGAAGTTGATCAGTATGTGTCAGAGTATTTCTCTGTTGCCAAATTTAGGGCTGCATATGCTATGAATGTTCCTACCTTGTTGGGAAAAGACCAATGGATGAAAGTCGATCCAGGCTTCAAACTGTACTTTCCAATTTTGACTAGACCGGCAGGTAGGCCGAGGAAGAATAGGATCAGAGCTAGTGCAGAGGGTGGTCCACTGATTCGACGACGTAAGTGCAAACGTTGTGGAATCCCTGGACACATTGCTAGGCTTTGTAAAAATCCAGTTGACCCAGCTTTTGGAATGGAAGATCAGGCGGGAGCAGCAAATGCAGAGGAGAATGAAGAAGCAATTCAACATGAGGAGATTGAAGCAATGGATCATGAGGAGATTGAATAAATGGATCATGAGCTGCTTGAACCGATGGATCCAGAGCAGATTGAACCGATGGATCGAGAGCTGCTTGAACCGATGGATCAAGAGCAGAGGGAACAGATGGATCGAGAGCTGCTTGAACCGATGGATCAAGAGCAGAGGGAACAGATGGATCGAGAGGCCTTTGAAGCAATGGATCGACAGCTGCTTGAAGCATTTGAAGAAAATGCATTAGAAGAAAGAGCACAAGCTTCGTATGATATGGTTGTCTCGGTCTTGGCACAACCCGAAGAGAAGAAGAAGAAGAACAAGAAAGATGGCAAAAGGAAGGTAGACACCGGTAATATCCCTGGTAGGGTTACCCGGAGTAAGGTGGTGGACCCAGCGAGTCACACCAGGAGCAAGAGAAAGATTTTATTTTGAACAATTAATTTGAATTTGTATGAACAATTTGTATTGGGGATCCCTTTGTATTGAATTCGAACTAGTGTGACGTTCCCAAATTTGTATGTTGAATAATCACAATAATGTAGGGAATATATGTGTTATTTGTTTGAATAAGTTCCTAGTCCATGAGCTACTAGCTATAGTTCATCACTTGAGGTTTCCTCACTTTTCCCCCTCTTAGTGACTAAACTCAAAAAATATAGTTTTGGGTTTATTTTAATTCATAATAATTCAAAACATGGTGGAACCTTCCTATGGAGTCTTGTTATGTTACCTACAACCTAGAGAAATAATAATGGAAAAGGATATATAGAGATATGAAGTTTCCCTTTCCCAAAACCACTTCCTAGTCCATGAGCTACTAGCTATGAAGATGCAGGGCTTTCTACTCAACACACCTCCCAAATGCCCACAATGCTTACAAACTTTGTCCAAATGAGTCCAAATTCGTCACACGTGTGTATCTTTGAATTGCAAACAATATCACGTCGGCCAAAATGTACTATATTGTTCAAATAACACAATCTAACAATTTTTATGCCAAAAGCTTCAATTTCCCTTACTCCCTTTATTATTTGGGTGCCCCTGTTTTACTTAGTTTTACTCAGTTTTCCCCCTCCGGGTCCACTTGTTTTATTCAGTCCTACTCAGTTTTGCCCTTCCGATAAACATTTCCTCACTTTTCCCCCTCTTAGTTCTACTCAGTTTTCCTCCCTTGTACTCACTGGCTGATCTCTGATTGGTCGAGATGTATTTCACACGAATCTTGGTTGGTTGATAGCTCAACGCACGCTTGCACCATTGGATCATTTATGATCGGACGGCCTGTCAACCCTGGCGGTCGCGGCGGCGCGGATCTGCAGAGCACATACCTACCAACCCTGGCAGTCGCATATTCCAGTCGCATCTTCCTCTCTTACTCTGGCGGTCGCGGCGGCGCGGATCTGCAGCGTGCGTGCGTGCGTACGTGCGGCGGCGCGGATCTAACCGTGCATGCGGCGGCGCGGATCTAACCGTGCAGCGGCGTGGATCTAAGAGTGCCGGTGAGGATCTAGCCCTCAGAAATAGTTGAAATGTCTCTCTCTGTCTCACTTTCGTTTATCTTCTCAGATCTGTTGATGATGAAGAACACCAAGACGGTGGCCATGTCGAGAGTGCACAGCGATCGTCTTGAAGCCATCGCCTGCAACATCGCTGCGACCTACAACATCACTGCGATGGCGCAGATCCAGCCTTCAATGTCGGAGCCTGCCGATGTCTCACTTCCATTACCCTCATCAGATCTGTTGCTGATGGACACCAAGACGGCGGCCGTGTCCACAGTGCTCAGCGATCGTCTTGAAGCCATCGCCTACAACATCACTGCGACCTACAACATCGCTGCGACGGCGCAGATCCAGCCTTCAATGTCAGAGCCTGCCGATGTCTCACTTCCGTTACCCTCCTCAGATCTATTGCTGATGGACACCAAGACGGCGGCCGTGTCGATAGTGCTCAGCGATCGTCTTGAAGCCATCGCCTACAACATCGCCGCAACCTACAACATCGCTGCGATGGCGCAGATCCAGCCTTCAATGTCGGAGCCTGCCGATGTCTCACTTCCGTTGCCCTCCTCAGATCTGTTGCTGATGGACACCAAGACGGCGGCCGTGTCGACAGTGGTCATCGATGACAAGACGATTGAAGCCATCATCCACAACATCACTGCGACGGCGCAGATCCAGCCCTCCTCCATGTCCGAGTTTGCGGATGGCGCAGATCCAGCCCCCTCAGCCGCTCGTCGTCCAGGCCCTTCTAGCCCATCGGTGCGCGGCCGTGTTCGACGCCGCAAATTGGGATAAATTATGATAAATTTGTATTTTTCAATTTCAATTTGGGATAAAATTGTTCGAACTACTACCTCCATGTCAAAAAAAGCTTCTCCACTTTCTCGATGTGTCCCTGTACATCCGAATGTATGATTTGAATTCTATCCCAACTTGATTGGGAAGATTGATATGTATTTGATCCGAGAGGCTGGTACATGCTTTCACTTTTGGGATCCCTTCACTTTTATAAGATGTTCATGCATGAAAATTATCGCGCGCATTACTTAGCACAACTAGGAAATTGTACGACAAAATACAGTGGTTAGAGCCACACTAAAATACAGTGGTTAGAGCCATCTACTGAATAACAATTCTATACTATCTAAATCATCTACCACAACCACATAACTGCTAGGACAGGGATGACACCTAATAAAACTGCCCAGATGAATCTACTTTTCGCCTCTCCCATCACTTGAAGTTCATGTTCTAGATTTTCTACCACTTGATCAGATACGGCAAGATCTGTCTCAAGTATCAACTTCTCCTTGCGAATAAGCTCTGAATTCTTCTTTTCTTCCTCCACAGTACGCTTCAGCTCAAATATCATCAGGTTTTTATGGGCCAATTCATCACTTAAATTGGCCACCGTCTCCTCCAAATCCATCCTCTGGCTACACCACTGGGTTGATTCATCTTGGTATGCAATGTACCATGGATCATCGGCTTGCTTGGCGAACTGTAACAATAATGGAAAAAAGAACAACTGAAATCACTCCAACAGGCCATGGCGGCACTTCAAATTCAACGGTAGTACAGAGAGCAGAAGCTAGATACCTGCACTTCCGACGAGGTAGGAGAAGTAGAACGTGGCCACGATATGATCGAATCCCCTCCCTCGCCGGTGTACCCGCTACGACCAGACATTGAGGACTATTTCGCACCTGCAAACTCCAATAAATTACGGGAACCGAATCGATTAGGGGACGGGAGAGGCGGAAGCTGAGGTCGTCGTGGGCGGCGGATCTGCTTGCGGCAGAGCAAATCCCGGTCGTCGTGGGCGGTGGATCTGCTTGCGGTGGACTTTCCTGCGGTGGGTACAATGCATGCGGACGAAACAAGTGATGGAGCCGTGGTTGACGTGCAGCGCCGCAGTCCGTCCGACACCGCCGGGGAACAGAGCCGGCGGCGCGATGAGGCACTGGCGATGGCTACTCCGTCCGAGGGTGGGGAACGAGCTGCCAGCGGTTCTCTGATGACTAATCAGATGCACAACACTAGGTTCCAGCCTTGTTTAGCATAAGATTCACTTTAGATTAAGCTGCGAAAATAGTCACCTGTTGGGTCTAGCTTAAGAAAAATTAATTAGCGAACTTGTTGCTTCTCTCTAACTAAAAGCAGGGATATATGCATTTTCACTAAGGGCGACCCCAGCGGTCATTGGCTGAGGCGGCCCCACAGAGCGGCTCTATATGATTTTCTCTAAATAAATAGATGACCCCAGCGGTCATTGGCTGTGGATGCCCCACAGAGCAGCAATATATGATTTTCTCTAAATAAATTGACGACCCCACTGGTCATTAGCTGCGGCAGCCCCACAGAGCGGCAATATATGTCTTTTCCTGAAAATTACACGACCCCACTGGTCATTGGCTGCGGCAGCCCTATAGAGCGGCCCCATTTGTCATTGGCAGCACCGCGTATACAATCAGGAAATAAAATGGCTCACACGTCAGCGATAGATGGATGGCTGCTCCGACGTGTCTCCTGACCCTACCCGTCAGCACAATTCAAAAGCATCGGTCAATTCACAACCACCGCGGCTCCCTAGCCGTCACCGGTAACGGTCAAGGCCTCTAACCAGACCGCAACCCTCCCGTCCCAGCATCTGCGAGGGGTTTCAAACTAGAGCGAGGGGAAAACTGAGGAAAAACTAAGCGGCTGGGGAAAACTGAGTATAACTAACGACCTGAGGGCACAAAATCGTAGCCTAGACCAAGTACCACCACGATGCACGCACTATCACCATTACACCATGGCAGGAGGAATAGATTACTTTAATAACACACTAGAGTACACATAATGAAGAAGAGTAACATCTACTTATTCAACATGATACAAAGCTCACGATCACATAAAGATCACATCATGAGAGAGAGAGGTGAACCACATAGCTACCGGTAGAGCCCTTAGCCCCGGGGATGAACTACTCCCTCCTCATCATAGGAGACAGCAAGGTTGATGGAG